>MPIZ01000006.1:3819495-3829997 GCA_003258685.1 Prolemur simus | reverse complement strand
AAAAAGAAAGAAAGGAAGGAAGGAAGGAGGGAGGGAGGGAGTGGGAGAGAGAGAGAAAGAAAGAAAGAAAAAGAAAGGAAGGAAGGAAAAAAGGAAGAAAGGAAGGAAGGAAGGAGGGAGGGAAGGGGAGAGAGAAAGAAAGAAAGAAAGAAAGAAAGAAAGAAAGAAAGAAAGAAAGAAAGAAAGAAAGAAAGAAGGAAGGAAAGAAAGAAAGAGAAAGAAAGAAAGAAAGAAAGAAAGAAAGAAAGAAAGAAAGAAAGAAAGAAAGAAAGAAAGAAAGAAGAAAGGAGGGAGGGAGGAAGAAAGGAGGGGAGGGAAGGAAAGGGAAAGGAAGGGAAAAAAAGAATGAAAAAACAAAAGAAAAGAAGGAAAGAGAAAGATTAAGCACGAGAGAGCCCATCTCATTTCTGTGTGATTTGGAGCCGTCTAATAAGATGCTAATAATAACTTTGTGGTATTAATGGAATTTAAACCTTCAGCCTTGAAGCTTATGGCATGCACCACAGCCTTCGGTTTTTATATTTTCTGGAGACTTCTCCTCTTTACGTCCTCATACCCACACATCTGTTTCTGTTTAGCTCTAAATGAACAAACATGAGGAGGCTGTAATTTATTTTTCGTGCGGGAACTGGGACTGGAACCAACGCCCCCACGAATTTACATCGGTTCCCATGTGTGAGCACCCCACACCCGCAGGTAGACATTTTTGTCATCAATCAAGTTTGTTTCCAAATGGACTTCGAGCCCAACCTGGCTTCGATGTTTCACAAGAGAAGTGATAAGCTGCTATAACCCTTTCACGTAGTTTGATGCAAATAGTTTTAAACAGTGAGGAGGAGCCCATTATACTAAGTGAAGTACCCCAAGAAAAGAAAAACAAGCACCACATGGACTCACCGTTAACTGGTATTAACTGATCAACACCTAAGTGCACATATAGTAGTAACATTCATCAGGTGTTGGGCAGGTGGGAGGGGGAGGAGGGGACGGGTAAATTCACACCTGATGGGTGCGGTGTGCACCATATGGGGGATGGACACGCTTGTAGCTCTGACTCAGGTGGGGCAAAGGCAATATATGTAGTCTAAACATTTGTATCCCCATAATATGCTGAAATAAAAATAAAATAAAATAAAAAAAACAAAGAGAGCTTTTTTTTTTTTAATCAAAAGCAAACTGATTGCAAACTTCCAAAAGTTTAGACCGTTCCCTCTGTAGTCTTCCATCTGCTTTGCACTGGATGAAATCAGACATAGCAGGTAAGGTGGGGCTGTGGTTCCGGCTTCCCAAGAAAAACAGGGGTCGGAAGCTACAGAACATTGTCACATATGGGATTTTTGTGGGTGATGCTGTCGGCAAAGGCCACAGCACCATCTATCCTTGTCCTGGGGGCAGGCGGGGGCCGACTGGGGGCTGGTGACTGCCTTGGGTCACCAAAATAAAACTTTCAACTAATTAATTAATTTATTAACCAGAAACAGTCAATATTTATTATCCAATTTCAAATGTTGCTTAGTTAGCAACATTTTCCCCAAATGCAAGGTTGTGAATACCTTCAGCATTAACAACTCTTGTGGGTTCTAAGGAGGTCATTGGTGCCACCAAAATAGCCATTTCTTACACAAGGCTTAGTCATTCGACTGATCCAAGGGACGGCTTCCTGGAGGCTGGGTCTAATTGACAACCTGACAGCAGCTGTCACAGGGAAAGAATGAGGCTCATCAGCTGATTTGTTTCTGCTGTCCCTGCACTGGGAGTCCTCTAGCAGCAGGGATATGTGATTTATTTTATTTTATTTTATTTATTTTGCTTTATTTTATGTTGCTCTGTTTTATTTTATGTTATCTTATTTTTTATTACTATTTCAGAATATTATCTGGCTACAAACATTTCGGTTACATAAATTGCTTTTGGGCTGGGCATGGTGGCTCACACCTGTAATCTTAGCACTCTGAGAGGCTGAGGCAGGAGGATGGCTTGAGGTCAGGAGTTCGAGACCAGCCTGAGCAAGAGCAAGACTCCATCTCTACTAAAAATAGAAAAAGTTAGCCTGGTGTGGTGGCGCATGCCTGTAGTCCCAGCTACTCGGGAGGCTGAGGCAGGAGGATCGCTTGAGCCCGGGAGTTTGAGGTTGCTGTGAGCTGGGCTGATGCCACTGCACTCTAGCTGGGGCAACAGAGTGAGACTCTATCTCAATAAAAATAAAATAAAATAACAAATAAATTGCTTATAAGAGTGTCCATCCCCCAGACAGTGTGCATTGTACCCATTGGGTGTAAATTTACCCATCTCCTCCTAGCCCTCCCACCTGCTTGATTTCTGATGAATGTTATTTCCATATGTGCACGTGAGCGTTGACGGATTAGTTCCAGTTGGATGGTGAGCACGTGTGGTGCTTGCTTTTCCATTCTGGGGATACTTCACTTGGAAGAATGGGCTCCTGTTCCATTTTTTTATTAGCTGCCCTGGGACAGACACACACATCCACTCTGACACCATCCTTTTTATGAACCTAGGCAAATAGTTCAAAAGTGCATGGCGAGTAGGTGACAAGTTGCATCTGTGGCAGAGTTACCACATTTTAAAAGACTCAATGTTCAGCTGGCATCATTTTTATGCTCCGTAAACACAAGTAGTTTTACCTACAAAATGGAATCCCAGAGGATGTGGCAATTTTGCCGTCAAAGAACCTGCTTGATCCAGCCGTAGAAATCCTGAGCCTCGGAATTAAAAGAGTGTAGGATATTTGAAAAGTGTCCTTTTTTAAATTCAAAAATATCTCACCAGGTTAAAAATAATGATGACGTATTTGTTTTCACAGTGGCAAGGGGGACAATTTCAAGACAGTGTGTGTCTTTTACATTTATCCTGGCTTCTGAGTTTGTCTCTCAACCAAGACCTCTTGTTTGAATCTGCTCTTATAACAGTATATGATGCTTGGAAAGGAGCCTTGGGGATCTGTGTAGCTGTTTTACTAACTGATGAATTTATTACAGTTTCTACGTCCTTCCAATATCAGATACAGTAACCAAACACATTGTTTCCCCAAAAGCAAGTGGCTGCCCAGATGCAAAGCTAGCACTTCTACAAGGTTACTTATTCTTCAGTCTTGGAAGGATTGACTTATTGGCATAAGTAAATACCCTCTCTACTCTCACGCAAGTCATCGATGCAACATTTTGGCATGCAGAAACGGATTACGGAATTTTCCGCCAATAAATTTGAAGCCGGATTTGATTTCTCAAAAGTGCATCTAAAAAGCTAACATGGGTTTGGAGCAGACCCTATTAACCACAAATAGGATAGTGTTTTTATTACGATTTAAGGAAAGGAAAACAATAATAAAATGCGTCTTCCAAAACAATAGCACGGTTTGAAAGAAAATCTAAACACAACAGATGTCATTCATCTTCGGAGGTTTTGAATGACTTTTTCAATGTTTTAAACTTCATCAATTTATTACTGCGGTTGGGACATGTTGGTTCAAGCCAAGTCTGACCAGGCCCCCGTTATTGTACGGCTGTGAGTTAAGAACGGTTCTCATATTTTTAAATATTTGGAAAAGTTCAACGGAAGGATACTATGTTGTTATATGTATTAGCATGCAAAGTCTTACTGGCAATCAGCCAGGCTAATTCATTTATGTATTGCCTACGGCTGCATTCCTGCTACAACGGCAGAGTTGAATCATTCATTTCAACAGACCATATGGCCAACAGAGCCAAAAATGCTTACTCTCTGGCCCTGAGAGGTTTGCTGACCCCTGGCTTATGATGTTAATTGAGCAACCACTGATTTTGGGATTCTGTAGGCAGGCGAGGTGGATTACTTGCTGCAGGAGGGCATACATGCCTCCAGGGTTCTTGCAATGACTTGCGGAGAGGGGACATTCATGCAAAGAGAACAGCTCATATACTGCTGGAGAGAGTGGAAGTTAGTGCAACCTCGTTGGAAATCAGTATGGAGATTCCTCAAAAAACTAAAAGTAGACCCACCATTCAATCCTGCAGTCCCACCGCTGGGTATCTACTCCAAGGAATAGAAATCCTTATATCAAGAAGTCCCCTGCACTTGTGTGTTTATTGGGGCATAATTCCCAATGGCAAAGATATGGAATCAACCTAAGTACCTGTCACCTGATAAGTGCATAAAGAAAATATGATATACATCCACACACACACACATGCACACACATACATACAGACATGCCATGGAATACTACTACTCAGCCCTAAGAAAGAATGAAATAATGTCTTTTGCAGCAAAATGGTTGGAACTGAATGTCACGGTCCTAAGGGAACTAACTCAGGAATCGAAAAACAAATACTGCATGTTCTTCCTTGTAAGTGGGAGGTTGCTTATGGCCATGAAGAGCGGAATAATAGACAGTGAAGAATTCAAAGGTGTGAGGAGGGAAGGAGTGAAGGATGGAAAATTATCTACTTTGTACACTATTCAGGCGATGGGTACACTAAAAGCCCAGCTTCACCACTGTGCAATGTATACATGTAACGGAATTCAACGTATATCCTATAAATCCATTAAACTAAAAAGGAATATGTATAGACTCACACAAACTATTTGCAAACAAGAAAAACAAAAACAAAAGAAGAAATTAGAGGACTAATTGCACAGCTAGAGGTGCTAGACACCAGAAAACCTTTAAGGAACGGATGCAACCCAAGTGGTGTTCTCAGGGATGAACAGAGATGGTACAACGCTTCTTGAAGAGGACAAGATATTAAATGAGGAAGGCTTTCTGTAAGGTGGGTGGGGGGAAGACCACCTTTACAGTTAGTTGGGGGACACAGCCAGGGATGCCAAAAACAACGGCTCCTAGAACTGATCGCAGCATCCCAAAGCTATGTTTCCTCTCTCCTCTCTGCCTCTGTTTCCATTGTTAGGATGTCACATCCTATTTCAACTAAGGGCCTAGAAAATTATTTCAGTCCTTCAACTGCCCAGCATCAGCTCATAGTTATGTTGTCTTTTATGCAGACGGTTACTGAGATTGAGGTGAAATTTTTAAAATTGTCATATTTATGAAACCTTAGTTCTTGCACCGTTTTCATTTTTTTTTTGAGTACATTCTTTCCCCCTGTGATTTGGAAATGTCTTATTCGTTTGAAAACTGATTCTTTTTCTCTAAGATGCAGAATGATTCCATAAAGGAAATTATAAAGTTAAGGTATTGGTCAGGAATTTATATTCCCTGGTTACAAGTCTTTACTCTGAAAAGCTTTTAATTTAAGTGTTTGAAAATCTCTTATTCAATGTTAGCATGCATTATTTCATCTAAAGGCAATATGCTGAAATTATTATGTGGCAAAGGTGTTTACAATTAGAAGAAGGAAAAAAATGAAAGAAGGAAGGAATAAAGGAAAGAAGGAAGGAAGGAAGGAAGGAGGGAGGGAAGGAGGGAAGGAATGAGGTACAGAAGGAGGGAGAGAAGGAAGGAATGAAGGAAGGAAGGTTGGACATAATGTGAAAGAGAAGAGGAAGGAAACCCTATTAGCATAAGAACCATGAATAAAACTATATTCCTTATCATGGGAGGTGCTGGTCACCAGTGGTACCATGAGGCCAATGGAACCAACATGTTTTACCTGATGCCTTAACTTGACATCTTAGACCACAGGATCAGGCAGCCGCAAGAGGCAATTTCTACACATGTTCCAGTCTCTGCTTCACTGGGGACAGGAAGTTGCTCTGCAGAGGGCCAGGAACATGGATTAGAGGAGGGAGGACAGGCAAAAATAAGAAAATCATGTATCCACATGGCAGAAAATATCATTTAAAATATGATAGTGCTGTACATTCAAGTTCATAACAGCATTGTTCACAATAGTCAAAAAGTAGAAACAAGTCAAGTATCCATGGATGGATGAAAAGATAAACAAAATGTAGTCCATCCGTACAATGGAATAGTATGCAGCCACGAAAAGGAAGGAGATTCTGACATCCGCTGTGACATGGATTAACCTTGAGGACATTATGCTTAGTGAAATAAGCCAAACACAGAAGGACAGATACTGTATGGTTCTACTTAGGTGAGGTTTGTAAGAGTCATCAAATTGTGAATTCTAGAGAAATCAAGCTCTTTTCCATACCAAGCCTTGGTGCAATCAGTTTGTATCTTCGTTTCTTGCTGCTTTTGGAGTCTAGCCACCAGGCAAGGAGGTGAACCCCAGCCTGCTGTGTGTGATGACAGGTGAGTAGCCCCATTTCCCCAGCCAATGGTCAGCTACCCACCATGGGCAGAGCTGCTGACGCCAGAGGAGTGAGAGCCCCACGGAGCATGGAGCCCCCTACAAATCGCCAACCCACAGAACTGTGAGCTGAACAACTTGGTGTTGTTTCAAGCAGCTCCAATTCAGAGTGGTTTGTTACTCAGCAAGAGCTAGTTGTTGCATTGGCTCCCATGAAGAACCCTATCCTCCAAGACAAAGAGTAACGAAGTTACCCAAATTTCAAGGATGGCCAGATACCATTAAACTTCCCAACAGTAATATTGGGTGCTGAGAGACCATGCACCAATGCATTCGACTTTCTGTGAGAATTTGTTTTTTTCTTCTGGAATTCCAAACTTGGCCAAACTTGTGAATTAGTGTGAAGGGGCAGTGTGGGGGAGGAAAAGTGTGTCATATGCAAAAAGTCAGAAAATTGACATTCCAGACCTCCTTTCTGAAAACAAGACAAAACAAACAGCAAATACTTGATGTATTCCAGACGGAGAGGGAAGAGTAGTGGCTCCAAGGACAAGTATAAGGAATCCACATGGATTAAGGTAGAACAGGAAGTCAAAGGTCACCCAGAAAAATGTTGGCAGGAAGGAAGTACCTATCCCTCTCTCAGAGGTAGATTCAGATGTATTTAACGTAGAGACGAAAGTCTATGCTTCTTCAACAAAAGGAAAATAATCTTTGGGAAAAACGACTTGCTGTTCAAGAAGCAACCCAAAATGTGGAAGCTCTTTTTCATTTTCATAATTAATGAAATATAAGAATTTATTATTTTGTTTTCCTAGGAAAAACAAAACAGAGAAAATTCCACATTGCCAGGCATTTCCCAAAGGAAGAAAAGACTTGTGAATTTATTAAATTCTCTTTGGATTCATCACAGTAAGTTCCAATTAAAATAATTTCCTCATGTTGGGTGTAGTTTTCTTTTCCTTTCAAAATGATTTTCCACTCTGCTAGATAGAATAGTTTTTCTTAGAGGATCATCTCGAGACTGGTTTATGCCTTAAATTGCTTCTTCTTATTTTGTTTTTTAAATTTTATTTTTCACTTTTATTTTAAATTATTAAGTTATTATTTCAAAGTATTAAATTTACTTTTAAATTTTAATTTTTTATTTTAAAAACACTGCGCCTATTGAGTTGTTTATTTTGGTATCAATTTAGTCTCACAGTTTTCTTATCAAAGAAGAAAAATCATGTTTTAGCTCTTTGAAATGCTAAGCTTACAGAACATTATATAATTTTAAAATACTGAATATTTTCAGATTCTTTTATATATTTTTTTTCTTGGTAGCATTGTAGTAGTGGCTGTTTTCCTTAGCAATATTGTTTAGTACATAATATCCCATTTTGTGATATTTTTCATATTCAGTTCGGGTATTTTTTTTCCCATTGAATAAAATTTATCTTCTTTTAAAATAAAAGGAAAAAAAAAGAAACATTAACAGTCATAATCTCCAAGTGAGACAATCAGGGACAATTTTTATTTTCATCTTACACTTTTCAATTTCTTTAACTTATTATTTTATGCCTAGAAAAATAAATAATTAAAATGACACTGCCAAATGCTTCCGTGCGCTGAGAGGGGGATACTTGGGTTTACCTTTGGGGCAGACTGTGATTTCCATTTTGCAGAAACTGACATCTAATTTCACGCTGGTTAAATACAAGCTTCGCATTAAGCATGTGTCTGTCTCTCTTTTGAAACACGGATGCAATGTGAAGGGGTTCGAACTCTCAGTGGACTTTGCCTGGAGCCTGTTCTTAACGATGTCAACAACGTCATAACTGTTGCTTCTACTCTTGGAGGTTCCACATGATTTGCTAAATCCTCCTCCACTCAGATTTCTGTGACAAGTTGTCTCTCTGCTTCCTGACTTCATTTTCTCAACTAGACTATCAATATTGTCTACAATCTCATTTCTGTTTTCATTTTTTAGTAAAAAGACTGTTGTTTTTTTTTTTTTTTTTTTTTTACTTCAGAATATTGCAGGGGTACGAATGCTTTGGTTACATATATTGCCTTTGCCCCACCTGAGTCAGAACTACAAGTGTGCCCATTCTCCAGATGGTGCACACCACACCCATTAGGTGTGAATAAAACCATCCCCACCTCCCCCTCCCACCTGCCTGACACCTGATGAATGTTATTTCCATATGTGCACGTAAGTGTTGATCAGTTAATACCAATTTGATGGTGAGTCCATGCGGTGCTTGTTTTTCCATTCTTGGGATACTTCACTTAGTAGAATGGGCTCCAGCTCCATCCAGGATAATATAAGAGGTGCTAGATCACCATTGTTTTCTGTGCCTGAGTAGAACTCCATGGTGCGCATAGACCACATTTTATTAATCCACTCATGCATTGATGGGCACTTGGGTTGTTTCCTCATCTTTGCAATTGTGAATTGTACCACTATAAACATTCGAGTGCAGATGTCTCTTTTATAGAATGTCTTTTTTTCATTTGGGTAGATGCCCAGGAGTGGGATTGCTGGATCAAATGGTAGTTCTACTTTTAGTTCTTTGATATATCTCCATGTTAATCTCCACAGAGGTTGCACTAGTTTGCAGTCCCACCAGCAGTATATGAGTGTTCCTATCTCTCTGCAGCCACACCAGTGTTTGTTGTTTCAGGACTTTTTCATAAAAGCCATTCTCACTGGAGTTAAGTGATATCTCATTGTGATTTTGATTTGCATTTTCCTGATGATTAGAGATGTTGAGCATTTTTTCATATATTTCTTGGCCATTAGTCTGTCTTCTTTTGAAAAGTTTCTGTTCATGTCCTTTGTTTACAACAATGACTAATGACGAATGATTTCCAAGTCCAGGGGTCCCTCCCAAACTCACTGTTCTTGAGTTCTCTCATGCAGTCATCAATCATAACTGTCTTGTCTGTTCTCAAGAAAGTCTTGCCCTGTGACTTGCTTTCCAAGGCGTGTCTTTTCTGTCCTGATCTCCCAGTAGCCACATCTCTGCCCCTGAATGCATTTCGACCTTTTGTTTCTATCTGACAGCGAGCATGCTGTGGACAGACTGAACATCATCTCTAAATGCTGCAGACAGACTAGGAACTGTACAAATGAATTTGCTACCACAGTGCGTGCAATCATTGTGGTCGCTGCAGTGTTTACTGCTGGGGGTGCCTGTGTCCCATTCCAGACTAGAGGGTCCCCACCAACAAAGATTGTGTTCAGGGTGACTTGAATTCCTTCCACCAGCTGAAACTCATACAAAATATCAGCCAGAGGAGTTCACATGAAAAGAAAAATATGTCATTGCACATGATGAAAAGTTCTAGGCGTGGAACGATAAGGTTCCACCCTCCTCCTAAATTGGGTTTATCTCCGAGCTGCAATAGCTTTTCCAACAGTCTGTAGAGGGAGCCCAGATGTCCCGGCCAAGCCCGACAAAGTCTGGAGGTAGCTGAAAGGACACAGACTGCGGCTCCTTTCAAGTGAAAGGGAAACTTTTCTTATGGCAGAAAATCAGAAAATCTAATCTTGTGGGTCTTTAAAAAAGTGGTGCTGTGGTCCTGGTTCTCCGCACACACACGGCGCAGGGAGTGGAAACACTGACGATTTGCATCCGAACGGAAGCCTCCCGTGGGATCTGACTGCACTGGAGGCCTGCCAGCAACAGTTAGGCGGCAACTGGATACCCGCTGGCGTCAGCGGCTCACTCAGGGTTTGCTGAACTTACAGAGTACCTACATCCTAAAGCACATCTTCATCTGCATTCGTTTTATCCAGTGCCCGTGAGGACCGGAATGTCTGAACTTTTTCTTTTTCTTTTGATTATGAAGAGTCAACAGAGCTTCCCTTCTCTCTCTTCTTTTCTTTCCTTTCCTTTCCTTTCCTTTTCTTTTCTTTTCTTTTCTTTTCTTTTCTTTTCTTTTCTTTTCTTTTCTTTTCTTTTCTCTTCTCTTCTTTCTTCCTTCCTTCCTTTCTTTCTTTCTTTCTTTCTTTCTTTCTTTCTTTCTTTCTTTCTTTCTTTTCTTTCTTTTTCTTCCTTCCTTCCATTCTTTCTTTCTTTCCTTCCTTCCTTCTTCTTTCTTTCTTTCTTTCTTTCTTTCTTTCTCTTTCTTCTTTCTTTCTCCCTTCCTTCCCTCCCTCCCCCTCCCTTCCTTCTGTCCTCTCTTCTTGCTTCCTTCCTTTCTGTCTTCTTTCTTTCCTTCTTCCTTTTTTCCTTTTCTTTTCCTATCCTTTCTTTCTCTCTCTCTCTCCCTTTCTTTCTCTCTCTCCCTTTCTTTCTTTCT
>MPIZ01000006.1:3745531-3809256 GCA_003258685.1 Prolemur simus | reverse complement strand
TGGATTGATGGGCATTTGGGTTGTTTCCACATCTTTTCAATTGTGAATTGTGCTGCTATAAACATTCGAGTGCAGGTGTCTTTTTTATAGAATGTCTTTTGTTCTTTTGGGTAGATGCCCAGTACAGGGATTGCTGGATCAAATGGTAGTTCTACTTGTATCTGTTTAAGGTATCTCCATACTACTTTCCACAGAGGTTGTACCAGTTTAAACCCCTTTAGAGTTTCCCTCTCTGAAGTATTCTGGGATAAGCCAGTTTATGTACTTTCTTAACTCTGAAGCCATATAATGAGTATAGAATGTGAATCAGTGCTTAAATCTTCATTATCAGTTTTCTAAAAATGTCTTCATTTTACCACCAGTTTATAGTCTTATTATTAAGTAAAAGGGCGATATAGAAAAACACAATGTGGGTCAGTGAGTTTTCAGAAGGCAGACAAAATGGAAACCACCAGTTTGTCAACAAAGAGAACTGTGTCAGGTCTCCTGAAGGTTCCTGCCTGCATCCATCCCAGTCTATTTAGGAACGTAAATAGGCAGCTGGGAGGATTATGGTAAATGGGAAACCCGACCCCAAATGCATGTGGAAGTTTCCTGCTGATGTGTATCCAATATTTGGGCAGTATTTCTAAAGGTGATTTGAAGCCAATGCCTTTTTTGACATATGGAAACTCTTTCCCAAGTTTTTAATGGGTGAAGACATCTTACATGCAATGGTTGTGATTCTCTCAGCTTAATGTTGGCTAGGTGGATAAGAAACATCAAGTAGTCTACATTTCAACACATTCAGTCTAAAAATAAATCATCCAAGTACTTAGTAATAAGAAAATTCATTATTTTTCAAAAATATTCAGTTAAGATTCATACTGAAGATTGCACCAGAATAAGCAGAAGAACAAAAATTTTCCAATTATTGTCCACTTTGGAAAGACTTTCTTCAACATAATTGGACTTGACCAGATAATGACCCAGGTCATTATGTAAGATGCAAACATGTAAGACAATGAAAGCTTGCAAGGATAATAATAGTTGTTCACCCTTGCAAATGCATAATTGGTTATATTTTAAATGCAATATTTGTCATATATAAAATATGAGCTATGTCAAGCATGATAATAAAATGAACAACAAAATACCCACTATCCAACATGAGAATTCTATCTTTAGCAATACCTTGTGTGTATCTGTTTTTTCCTCTATCTGGTCCGATATTTCCGCCTACCATTAACTACTATCCCGAATTTAGATTTTGTCATTTCCTTATTTTAAAAATTATATCAGGCCAGGCAAGGTGGCTCATGCCTGTAATCCTAGCACTCTGGGAGGCCAAGGCAGGAGGATCATTTGAGCTCAGGAATTAGAGACCAGCCTGAGCAAGAGCAAGACCCCATCTCTACTAAAAATAGAAAAAATCAGCTGGACAACTAACTAAAAATATATAGAAAAAATTAGCCGGGCATGGTGGCGCATGCCTGTAATCCCAGCTACTCGGGAGGCTGAGGCAGGAGGATCGCTTGAGCCCAGGAGTTTGAGGTTGCTGTGAGCTAGGCTGACACTATGGCACTCTAGCCCAGGCAACAGAGTGAGACTCTGTCTCAAAAAAAAATTATATTAATACAGATCCAAGTAATTCTGAGACATATATGTGTGTATTTGCGTAGATACAGAGGTTCGATATTTGAGTAGACATACATTGCATAAATATGTGATAGTTTGCTAGATTTGGAGCTTTAAAAAATGGTATCATACTTTATAATCGTTTTGTGAACTTCCTTTTTCACTCAATTTTCTGTTGCTTAGATTTATTCGTATTGTCGCATGCATTTGTATTTCATTCTTTTTCTTTTCTTTCTTTTTTTTTTCCTGCTATGAAATGCCCCATTGACTGAGTGGACCACAGTATATTTCTATGGTTTCCTGCTGATGGACATCTGGATTCCTCCCACGGTTGGCTGTTACTGACAGGGACACCGTGAACTTTCAGGTGCATGTGTTTGGAGGCATGCCTGCAAGATTTCACCTGGGATGCTCACCCAGGAGAGGCAGTGCATATACATAGGCATGTGATTACAGATGATAGATTATGCAAAGATAGTTTTCCAAAGAGGTTGCATTAATTTGCACATCCAGGGTCATTGTCTAAGCATTCTCTCTGATGCTTGACATTTTCAGAACGTTTAAATTTCTGCTGATTAAATGGAAATAGAGATGTTTATCACATTGTGGTCTGAATTTATGTTTCCATGAATTGATAACGTCAATCATTATTTCAAGTGTTTGGGGG
This sequence comes from Prolemur simus, assembly GCA_003258685.1. Taxonomy (NCBI): domain Eukaryota; kingdom Metazoa; phylum Chordata; class Mammalia; order Primates; family Lemuridae; genus Prolemur; species Prolemur simus. The sequence continues at coordinate 3,806,972 of MPIZ01000006.1, read as the reverse complement.
CGTTTTGCAAGAAATTCTTCCTCACTGATTTCACAGAATCTGCCAATGGGTTCTGTCTTTCTTATTATTCAAATCTCAGTACATGTCTTGATGATGAATCATCTGAATGCTTTTTCTCAGAAGACTGTGCAAGGTTCTTCCTCCTAAATTGGTCTTTCCTTTTCATTTTATTTATGGAGTCTTTTCGAGAAACAAAAGTTCTTACCAATAAGGTAGTTAGCATGGCAACTCCTTCAGTGGTTAATATTTCTGTGTGTTTTTATAAGAATCCTTCTGGTGTGCAAGAAGAGACAGAGATTTTTCCTATATTTCCTTCCAGAAGTTTAACTTTAATCCATGTGGAATTATGCATGTGTGTGTGTATGTGTGTGTGTGTGTGTGTATACATATGGTTTCCATTTTTTCCGGATGGAAAACCAATTCTCCCGGCACTCTTTATTGAATAGTTCCTCATTTACTCTCTGTTGAGTAATGTCTCTGATATCCTACCTTACGGCATAGGCTGATGGAAATGCGCCCAGCAGGTGCCCCTGCGATGCTGTGCCTGAGGTCTTTACCTGACCACTGGAGCCCAAGAGACAGGTGTGCCTGAGACAGCCGGAGTTCCGGGAAACCCGGGCCCCCGATGAACAGCCCTCACCTGCGGCATGACCAGGACTGACGGGCAAGTTCTTCCGCTCGCCATCCTGCAGCTGGGGGAGGGCCGGGGTGCAGGCTGCACTCTGGCCAAGGCTGTCAGCAGGTGGGATGCTGGGTGTCTGCAGTGGTCACCTGCTCGATAAACACCTGTTCACAATAGTCACCTGTTCACAATAGACACCTGTTCATGGGCTCTTCCTCTCTCTACCTCGTTTCTCCACCTGCTGTGGGTGCTTCCTGGCTCCACACCCAAATAAACTCACTAGGATCCTTGTGTCAGGGTAAAATCATATGTGTGTGTGTGTGTGTGTGTGTATATATATATATATATATATATATATACACACATATATATATGTTTTATATAAATTGTATCTATAGTACAAACACACATATCTATGCTAGCTCACTGTCTCTCTCTTTTCCACTTTCAGTACAGCATTCAATAAATTGCTTATTCAATAAGCAATAAATTCAATAAATAAATTCAACACTTTATAGTAAAATAAGCTTTGTATGAGCTGATTTCGCCCAGGTGTAGACTAACACAAGAGTTCTGAGCACGTTGAAGGTGGGTTATGCTAAGCTCTGAGGTCTAGTAGGTTTGGTGTATTAAGTGCATTTTCAACGAACCATCTTTTCAAGTTAAGACGGGCTTTTTAGGAAATAATCCCGTCATAAGTTGAGGAGCATCTGTATTTAGAATATCACTGAACACCGGAGAGACATCAAATGACTCTGAGGAGCTGAAACGTTTCCTTAGAGAGCCTGTTTCTGTCCCTGTAGAAGGAGGTGCCTTATATAGCAAGACCAAACCACGTACGTGCTTGAGTTACGTTTTCAATATGTTCACGGATTCTGAAAATTCTCCAGTGTCCTTGGACGTCGATTCCAAGAAGGGCCAGCTCGCAGACTCAGAGCCGAGAGGCACGCCAGAGCGAAGTCAGACCTGGAGAATTTGAATTTGGGGAGATTCCAGGCAGAAATGGAAAATGATGAAAGTGTTGGCAAAAGGGTGGTGAAGTATGTTTAAAGGAAAAAAAAAAGCACCTAACAACAACTCTAGAAGGAAATGGGAGTGATTAAAGGAGTGGTCCTCATTCCCTTCCCGAGCCGTTGAGTGACGTTCGGCGTAACTTGTCGTATCATTGAAGAGTTGTGCAAAACCTCGGCGTCTCAGCCCACTGCTCCTGGCCGAGGTCCCACGGAGAGCTGGGGGACTATTTACAGACTGTTTATGAGCCGTGTTAGCGCTGATGAACGTCTGCACCGGGGTGGTGACAGGGGGGAGAAACTCGTGCGTATCAGAGGCTTAAAGACCAGTGAGCTCCTCTGCTCGGGGCCAACGTAACAAATAGCACAGACCGGGCGGCTTAAGGGACAGACATTTATTCCATCACGTCCTGCAGGCTGGAAGTCCCAGATCCAGGGGTCTCAGGGCTGGTCCCTCCCGAGGCCTCTCTCCTGGGCGTGTAGGCACCGTCTTCTCCCTGTGTCCTCACGGGGTCGTCCCTCTGTGCCTGTCTGTGTCCTCGTCTCCTCTGCTTATAAGGACACCAGTCCTGTTGGATCAGGGCCCACCCTAGTGACTCATTTTACCTTAATCACCTCTTTAAAGACGCGTCTCCAAACACAGCCTCACGTGGTCCACCCTGGGTGCGTCTGCAGAGGGGAAGGCTCTGGTGTGTGTCCCTCATCTTAGACCTTCACCAGCCCTGTGGGAACAGGACCCCACCCTGTGACTTCATCTAAACCACGTCAACGCCATAAAGGCTCTAGGTTCAAATAGTCTCACATTGGGGGTCAGGGCTTTAACACCTGAAGGAAAGAGGGAAGGAAGAAGAGTGGGGAGGAAGGAAGGAAGGAGGAAAGGAAGGAAGGAAGGACAGTGGGAAGGAGGGAAGGAAGGAAGGTGGGGAGGAAGGAAGGAAGGAGGGAAGGAAAGAAGGAAGGAAGGAGAGAAGGGAAAAAGAGGAGGAATGAAGGAGGGAAGGAAGGAGGGTGGGGAAGAGGGAAGGAGGAAAGGAAGGAAGGAGGGAAGGAGGGAAGGAGGAAAGGAGGGAAGAAAGAAAAGGAAGAAAAAAGAGAGAGAAGGAAAGAAAGCTAGGGAGAGAGAAAACAAAAAGAAGACAAAAGAAAGAATGAAAGAAAACAAGAAAAACAGAAAGGAAAAGAAAGATATTTTGTGGTCAAAGAAGAGTGGCAAACGCAAGGTAGCTGCTACACTGACTGCAAAGCACCACTATGCTTTGTGACTGTATCTGAGGAGCCGGACGTGGGCGTACCTTTGAAGCCCAGCCCCGGCAGTGACTCGGGGACGCCCTCCCGGGCTCACTCCCTTTTGCTGCAGCCTGGGACACCAACAGTTCTCACCCACCTGCCCTGGACACCCTAGGTGACACTTAGGTATATCCTGTAGACCAGCGGTCCTCCACTTTTTTGGTGCCAGAAAACAGTTTCATGGAAGACAATTTTTCCACGGACCGGGGTTGTGGGGGGATGGTTTTGGGATGATTCACGTGCATTACATTTATTGTGTATTTTCTTTCTATTATTATTAGATTGTAATGCATAGTAAAATAATTATACAACTCACCATGATGCAGAATCGGTGGGAGCGCTGAGCGTGTTTTCCTGCAACTAGACGGTCCCACACGGGGGAGATGGGAGACAGCAGCTGTAAATACAGATGAAGCTTCGCTCACTTGCTGCTCACCTCCTGCCGGGCCACCCTGCTCCTAACAGGGGACTGCGTCCTGGAGGACGGGGAATAGGAGATGTTCTAAATATACCAGAGTGCAGAGATTGACTTGTTACTTGTCACTTTCCAAATTCTGAACTTGTGTGAATCGGCAACGATGGCTGACGCTACCTTCCAAGCCTGCAGATATATTTAGCTGCATCTACTACAGGCTCACCTGGCATCCGTGCGTGGTTTAGAGTCCTAGGACTGCAAACAAATGACCACAAACCACGTGGCATAAAACACAGAGATTTATTTTCTCCCCATTATGGAGCCCAGGAGTGTGAGACGCAGGGGTCTCGGGGCCGCGCTCCCTCCGCAGGCTCCAGGGGAGGCTCCTTCCTGCCTCTCCCAGCTCCTGGGGGCTCCAGGCGTCCCTGGGCTTGTGGCCGCGTCACTCCAGCCTCTGCCTCCGTCTCCATGTGGCTTCTCCTCTGAGAATCTGTGTGTTTCTTCTCTTTATAAGGACACTAGTCTTGCATTTAGGGCCCCGCCCACCCAGATAACCCACTGTGATCTCACCTCAAGATCCTTCGCTTAATCACCTCTGTAAAGACCTTTTTTCCAAATAAGGTCCAATTCTGAGGTTGCAGGGATTTGATATGAACATATCTCCTCCCAGCTGCTGTGGTGTGCAAAAGTGGAAAGAAACAAATACCAAACCCGGTGTTAATGAGGCTCTGCCTTCTCCTCCACATGGAGCCTCTTCTAAAAATTCCTGCTAGGTTCTTGTGTATAAAATACCTAAACCAAGAGAAGAGCCGGTACAGGTGGCGGACATCAGCTCTGTAAGCAGAACACGGGGGAGTTTTCACACATTCACACATGCAACTTTGCAGACGGAAGGACCACTCTCTGAGTTTCCGGTCGCAGTTGGACATAAGAATCTCCTGTTTTTAACACACTGACTGCCATGCGAGTTGCCTTTCACTCATGCTAGTTTGAGCCCAGGGCTGCGTGAAGCAAAACCCTGCCATTGGTCAGTGAAGATCTTACTTGTTGATGTTCTTATTGTTACAATGAATATTGACAATTCAATCCTGAAAGCGTGGATTGTGTTGCATAGAACTCACGCACAAAAAAACAATAAAAGATAACAAATTAGAAGGATTGTTTTGTTTTACTAAAACACCATGGCCCCAGGGAAAAATTCTTTTTTTTTATAGTGTGGCAGTCAAGGTGTTAAATTTCTTTAAACAAGTGTAGACTTATAGCCAATGTGTAATTCCTACAGTTGGAAGATCTTATACTACGCAGAGAGCAGGAAGACCAGCACTGTGTACTTCCCCTAATTTCTGATCCTACAGGACTCTCTGAAAACAGAATCTATATCCTGACCCACGAATTTGCTCACTCCTTGAATGTGGCATCTGTGAGTAACATGACCCCATCGTCATTAGGACAGAATTATTCTTTGCAACAATGAGTTGTGAAGGTATCTCTGGGCAGAGAAACCTCCCTATGAATTCCCCTTGAAGTGCTGGGGGACTTTACTGGAATCGTTGCTTAATCCACGAGAACCTGGTTTCAAAACATGCAGGAAAGGTTTTCTTCACGCGAAACAGGAAACACACGCTCAGGAGAGAAGCTACAACAGCCTTAAAGCATCAGCCTTTGTTGCCCTGAGAGCTTGGTTATCGAAGTCTGCGGTGAATCCAGCGTGGGGGAGAAAGAGCCGATTGCACTTTTATCAGCAAATTTGACTTAGTGAGGATCTTCTTGTGCAACTGGAGGGGTTTTTTTCCCAGATATCCAGAGACTTTAAAATGAACATTTGTGAGCTCAGAATGAACCCAAGTGTTTTTGTAGGTGGAATCTCTGTGCCTGCAAGACGACAGGGTGTTGACGTTATTATGCCGACAGTCCATGATGCTGAACACATTTTCTAACCTTTTTTTCCTTTTACTGATTCATTGGCTAACTATGTGTCTATGTAAGTAGAATTCTCCAAAGGCGTTTAAGCTTAGAGCCAATGGGTAAAGGAAGAAAGTGATTCTGAAATGTCCTAATGGGATATTTGATCACTTAGGTTGCTAAACCACCAGCTTGTGACAAAAGTTTTGGATGGAGTACATTGTTCTCACCTCATATTCCCATATGGCATCATCACCACGTTATGCTAAACCACCCATTAGTCATAAAGCCAGGAATGCGCTTCTGGAATGTTCTGATTCCACGTAGCTCTAAGGTATTTTATTTGTACCGAGCTACTCTAGACATATAGGCATGTCGAGGGTGTAAAATCATTAAAAGAATATATCCTAGCAACATCCCTCTAAACTGACTATGTTTATAGCACACAGAATGCCCTATTAAGCACGTATATTATGGTTAAATGTGGAAAATGAGAAATGATCAACCAATGGTACTCAAATTCAGTCAAAGCCACACAGGAAAGAAAACCTGCCCTATTTCTCATCTGGGACAAAGGCTCGAATACGTCACAGCATCCTTTGTGAGAAGCTGATGCTGAAATTATCTGTGGTGGGCTTTCCAAGGTCGATAAACGGATATATGAGTGAGGTCCCTTTTGCAAGAGACACGCTTGAGTTGACGTGGAAAGAGCAGAACAGTGCAAGAGCAGGGTGTGGTGATTTCCAACGAAGTAAGAATTTCTGTTTAAGTTCTGGAAGGGGACACCCTATGCCAGCATGTTTCTGCAACTGCCTTGCTGCGTTAGGAGGCCAAGAATTTGTTTGGCTTCATTGGATGTCTCCCTGGGTGAGGACAAAGGTGATGTTATGAAATCCCTGATGGGAAAGCTCACTGAAGAGCTCTTGACTCTCCGATGTGGTTCAGAACATGTTCCTGCAAAGCGGCTGTTTTCATTTCCCTTGATGATAAATTACACAAGGTGGATGTTGTTCTCATCGATCCATCCAGAACACCTGTGCATTAGAGCGGGACTCTGTTTCCCCTCGAGTGCACCCGGAGGAAGCATTGCACTTTTTGTAAAAGATGCACGCATCCCTGCTAACGTGCATTTACTGTCTTTGAGACGGGTGCCATGTTTCTTTTCTGTGGCTCCGCAAAGCTCTCAGAGGGGAAGCTGGGCACGCTGCCTGTCTGTTTCTCTCAAGGTGGGTCTAGTCTCAAACTTGCTGGGTCTTCTCCACCCCAAGGCTGTTTGGACTTGCATTCTGGGGTTCTAGGGCTGGACTCAGTATCACAGCGAACTACAATGGGGAGACCCCCAACTGAAGTGGGAAAGTGTCCCCGTGGTGCATAGCTGTGGCTGGACACCCCCTGGGGTTAGCAGACAGCATGAGGACAAGCAACCCAGGGACCAAGATCCTGACACAGAGACACAGCCTAAATTCTTCCTCTCTGACATACCCGTGCACGAGCATGCTGGGCTGGCTTGGGGGCCCCTGTGTGTTTCAACCAATGTGGCTTCTCTTTTTCTTCTGATCCCAGCTTAGCTTTTAAAAATTGTATCTTCCTACGTTTTGCCTAGAAGAATTTTTCTTACATTTTCTTTTAGAATTCTTATGCCTTCATTCCTTATATCTAAGTCTTTTATCCATCTTGAGTTAATTTTTATGAGTAGTGAGAGATATGGATCCTGTTTCAGTCTTCCACATGTGGCTATCCAATTCTTCCAGCACCATTTATTATTGAACAGCAATTCTTTCCCCCAGTGTACGTTTTCATCTGCTTTGTCAAAGATCTGTTGGCTGTAGATAAAACCATCTACCTACAGCCAACTGATTCATTTTTTTAAGAGCATTCTTGGAAGAAGCAGTGTAAGCAAACTGACTCCACAAGAAAATTAAAACTTCTGCAGACCAGATGACACTGGGGACATTTTTTTTTTTTGGTCTTTTGCCGTTTCTAGCATCAAGAGGGTGGCATTCTTTGCAGAGGTAGTGTGTCAGCTTGCCCTGGGACAGATGGCATACGGTCAGATGACAGATAGCTGAGGTTGTTAGAGTTATTTGCAAAGGATGTGTGCCTATGAAAGCAATCACGCTGGGTTCCCACGCAGACAAAATGAAAGAAGACACAGGGTGTATATGATAAGATGCCAAGATTCCCACCTGGGCTTGCATCCGCTTCACAATGTTCTACCTCATTAAAACCAAGACATCCACCTGTAGCTAACATTTTTACCACCACGGGTTGAATTTCTTTTATTCGAAATGCTTGGGACCAGAAGCATTTTGGATTTTGAATTTTTTTTTTCAGATTTTTAAATATTTGCATACATGTAATGAGATGTTTAGGGGATGGGAGCCAAATCTAAACATGGAAAAAATCATTTATGTTTCATAGACACCTTATACACAAAGCCTGAAGGGAATTCTATACTATATTTCTAAATCATTCTGTACCATTGGAAAGGAAAGACATCGCTATCTCAGCTGCCCGTGCAGCCAGTCTGTGGCATCATATTGGTGGTCCAAAGTTTTGGATTTTGGAGCGTTTTGGATTTTGGGTTTTCAGATTAGAAATGTTCAAGCTGTGCTGATAAATCTCTGCTTTGTTTATTGCAAGGAATCCTCTAGGGAAATCTGTGGAAAGTACTCAGAGCAGAAAATATGTAATTATAGGGATCTTACTTCTTGAACCAAAGCAAGGTAAGGTGTGTTGTGCATAATATCACATTTTCCTCTTGAACTGTGCCCCACCCATGTGGTACCACCTGAAGACTTAAAATAATGCCGCTTGAATTCTCCTAAAATATACCTAGGAGGTCCCTGAAAAGTGGGTAATTGTAACATACTATAACCAAATAACCTTATGTGGAAAGTGCATTGCTTGTTCAACAGCCATTCTTCCCTCCTTCCTGGTGGAGCCCTGACTCGTGTACACTCAACACACACACAAGTACACGCACACGTGTGCGCACGCACACACACACACACACACACACTGTGGCCCCACACCCACTCTAGAGAAGGATGTGTTTAGACTGAGCCAGTGAGCAGCCTGTAGTCCCATCACTGGTCCAGAGGTGGGCAGGTGACCCTATTTGGGTCCAGATATTTTTAGCAAATTTTGTGTCTGTTCAAGCTTAGATCTCTCATCTACACGGAGTCTACATACTCTATATCTGTGTGGATTAAGTCCTCCCCATGCTGGGATTGACCTGGAGGCAAGACAGACGCAGAGAGCAGGAAGTGAGGTGTGTCCCGAAAGACACTTAACAGGGATCTTGCTCACTGCAAAGGTCAGACGGGGTACGGTGTTTGGTTTATTCATTTGTTAGTATTATTTTACCCTTTTAATCACAGACCCAGGTTGTGCAACTTTGCAACTCAGCGGTACTTTTGCTTGGCATGAGGGAAGAGTCCTTTGAAGTTTCATTATTAAAAAAAAGGGGGGGGTGCTGAGAAGTTCTTGGATGAAACCTCCAGCACCACAAATGAGCTTTTCCCTCTTCACCGAAAAGCCTGTTTCTTGCATCTTTAGCTGAACTTGAAAGCAAACGCTATCAACATTCCAGATTAAAAAAAATCCTTTTAATCATCATTCCAGCTGAGCTGTGTTTTCCTGTGGGTTTGTTGCTTCACTGAGCTCTGATAACCTTGAGCTATGTTCTCAGTTCACCGTGCCAAACAACAAATTCTGTAAAGACTTGTTTTTTTAAGTGAATCTGACATTGACTTAAATTGTAGTCGTGTTTTGATGCTGCTGTATTCTTTCAATGGAGTTCTGCATTTGCAATACCTAAGAATAGTATATTATTTCATGCTTTTGCTACCTACATGTTGAGTCACCCCCCGTAGTTTCTTGGGTGCTTACTTTTTGTTTTTACAGCTAATTACAATGCATGCTGCCAGAAAACATGTTGCTACATAGAAACCGGCCCGACTTCTTCTTAAAGAACATGCATTTTAAAGGAGATGTTTCCTTCCCTGTCTGATATAGGAAGATGTGAAGTCCTTATACTTTCTTCCCCCAAACTGGTTCCCACTCTCCTCTTTGCATCTCACCTCTTTAAACTTGAAAATACAGGGTTGAGGTTCTCCCCAACATAGAACTTTCTAAAGGAAAAAAATTCTTAAATGTAAGCCATCTCCATTTTCTGTGTCTTCACAACTTTTTGATTGCCTGTGTCCCCCCTAAATTCATCTGTTGAAACTTATCCCCCAACGTGATGGTGTGAGGAGGTGGGGCCTTGGGGAGGGGATGAAGTCCTGAGGGTGGAGCCTCACGGATGGGACCAGTGTCCTTATAAAAGGGACCCCAGAGAGCTCCCTCGCCCCTTCCACCATGTGAGGACACAGCAAGAAGGTGCCATCTATGAACCAGGAAGTGAGTCCCCACCAGACACAGCCTCTGCCACGCCGGGATCCTGGACTTCCAGCCTCCAGAGCTGTGAGCAATAAATTTCTGTTTATAAACCACTCAGCTTATGGTAATGTGCTATAGCAGCCCACAGAACTAAGAAGTATGTCCTAGACCATGACTTTGCCTGATGTTATCAACATTAGGGCAAACATTTCTTATTATACATCTGAGACTGACAAAACAATCTCCATTAGACAAATATCTAATTGCTAACTATGATGACCAGTGCTGAAAAGCACAAAGCGGTGGACAGGTAGAAAGTGGGTGCATGATGAAAAATGATTTAATGGGACAAATATATGGTATTTGGGTGACAGATACACTAAAAACCCACACTGCACCATTAGGCAATCTGTGCCTATAACAAAATTGCACTTGTAACCTATAAATTTGCACAGGTACAAAATGGAATTTGCTCTCCCATGCTCTTTAAGGGTCATCTTTATTGTCTTCCTCACCCAAATTAGGAAATGTTCAAAATATCTCACAGGTCTTCTGTGAAAGCATGGCAGAAGCAGGCTGACATTTCTGCTTCTGCATTTTATTCTGTATTTTATAAGCTGTGAGTCCTTATGGAACACATTTCTCTTGGCAATCATTCTTTTAAGCTGCAACATGAAGGCATGCATTGCATAACTTTTAAGATGCATAGCAGCTATAAAAGCGTTTGTAATTTTTGCAACACAGAAAGATTCACTTTGAGTCCCATTTCCTGCATGAACTTTCATTTAGTTCCATATGTTGATGGGAGTTAGGGGAAAAAATGAGGTTGCATTCCAGGGTGCTGAACATATTTTGGTATATAAATATAGAGGTCAGCTTCAAGGACATTTTAAATGTTTTGTCATGTAGAGGACAGGGTCCCAGCATCTCAGAAAAAAAAAAAAAAACCCATATCTTCAGACCCCAATTATATGGGAAGAATCACAGGGTTTTCAGGTCTGTGGTTTTAGGATGCTTAGAAGATTATGACGAGAATCCCTTTAGGCTCCAGAAAAATTGCATCTGTCTTTTTCACACTTGCTTTGTGGTGTTTCTTGAGTCTTTATTTTAACTACCATGTGCATCTGTGATTTTATTATAAGCCATGTAAAATCCTTTGATCCCATGTGGAAGTAGGTGGAGAACGTGGTAGGTATAAAGGAGCATGCCTATGGCTATCATAGGCAGTTTTGTGGTCTGTGGCGGAGAGTTTCTGTGTGTGAGAGCATCGCAGAGAGATGTAGCCGTGATGTTCAGAGACAGGTGGAGCCCAGGAACCAGCGTGGACAAATGAGAAGGAAGACTCGATGGTGTTTTCTTTCTGTAACAACTTTATTGTGGTAGAATTCACACATCACACACTCCACCCATTTAAAATATACAACTCCACCATTTTTAGTATAGTCAGAGTTGTGCAATTGTCACCACAATCAACTTTAGAACATTCTCATCAATTCAACAAAAAGCTACCATATTCTTTAGCTATCACCCTTTTATTCCTCTGTCCCATTGTTCTTCTCACTTTCCCTGGAAACCAGTAATCTGCTCTCTGTTTCTATGGATTTTTATTTTCTGGAGAATTCCCGCAAATGGAATCATGTAACATGTGGTCCTTCGTATCTGGTGACTTCTTTCACAGAGCGTGATGTTTTCAAAAGGGTTCATCCATGTTCTTGCCTCTATCAGAGCTTCATTCTTTTTGAAGGCTGGATAATATTTCATTGTATGGATAGACCACATTTTTATGGTAAGAGTCAAAGGGTCAAAGATAAGTCTAGAGGATCTGTCTGGCTCAGCTTCTGGGTGTGATGTCCTTCAGCAAAGCACTGCCCCTGAACTCCCGAAGCTGATGGCTGTATTTGCTCCTGCTTTCTGACAAAAGGAGAGAGACTGACATGGACTCCACTGTTTCTCAAGCCTCCATGCTGTCTGTGTGGTAGCTTCCAGAACCATCTGGAAAATGAGTCTTGGCTTGGCCAGTTGCGACTTACACAGGACTCAGGTCATGGCCCAAACAGCTATTTCATTAAAGGCAGAGGCAGCATAAAAGCAAAGGTCTTGGACACAAAGCAAGATGGACTTCCCTCGTATTTCTGGAGAATTGCACACACACACTCCAGTACAGGCAAGGTGGAGGCAGGCCTGAGGCCAGTGAAATGAGTAAGCCCTCAGAGGAGGGGATATTCCACGGAACCCTCAGAGAAGAAGAAAAAATGACTATTATTAAGCAATTTCCCCCAGTTCTAATGGTGGCTTCGTTTTGTATCTCTCCATAACAGGAGTTGGGAAGTCCACCTTCAGTCCCCAGAACAGTGAATTCAGTCAACCCCAAGGGCACCTGGCTTCGCTGGGCTGAAAATCAATCCATCACCTGATTCTCTGCATAAATTACACCCAAAGATAGTCTGATATAGCTCATTCAAGGTTGGTCATGGGCCCAAATGTTGGTATAAATTGCTGTACATGGTATGATTCCAGCCACAGGACAATGTCCTGAGTTTACTATTGTGAATTCCCTTCTGGTGCAAGAAACTAAGCATTGAAAATGTGTATCCTGTCTTTGTTAAAATCCACATAAATTAAAACCCGTTTTTCCCCTGTGTTTCAAATTTTGTTCACCTCATCTAGGGCAGGCTCAGTCAGTGTTTGAGAGGAATTAGGGCTCCCTTTCAAGGCTCATGTAGGATTGTCCCTCAGTAGAAGGTGTAAGGTGTCTTTAGCTTAAATTTTTTAAAAGAGAAAATCCCCTTGGTTCAACCTCACCAGGATACAGGTGAGCCCACTCCAGGTATATGTATGAACTCAAAAGGGAGATTCTCCCACTGTAGGCAGCTGAATAACAGCCACTCAAAGGTGTCCACGTCTTAATCCCTGTGTGGCGGACAGAAGAGTGGCCCTCAAAAATGTCCACATCCTAATCCCTGAAACCTGTGAATAGGTTAGTTTATAGGGTAAAAGGGACTTTGCAGGTGTGATCACGTTAAGGATCTTGAGATGGGAAGATAAGAAGATGATCCTTGATTTAATGTCATCACAGAGGTCCTTGCAAGAGAGAGTCAGGAGAGTTACAAAAGGAGAGACAGTAGATGTGACAATACATTGGAGCGATGTACTTTCAAGGTGGAAGAAGGTGCCACAAGTCAAGACGTGTGGGCAACCTCTAGAAGTTGGAAAAGGCAAGGAAGACGGTATTTCTGCAGAACCTCCAGAAGGGAACAATCTTACAGGTACCTTAGTTTGAGCCCAGTGAGACCCATTTTAACTTCTGTTTTGGCCACTGAGATGAACCCTTCCCTGATAAAGTGTGGTACTGAGTCCAGCAGCCGGAGGAATCACGGTGTAAGGTTCTCAGTGGCCCAGGAGTGCCAACGTTGACCCTGAACATGCAGCCTGTGGCTGCAGTCCTGGTGCAAGATGCTGAGAACTGCTAGGTCACAGGCTTACGTGGCCAGAACTTTCTGCAACCTCCATCTGGCCACACAAGGAACCCTGATATTGCAAAATAGCTCAGAGTCTGTTGCTTCTTACTGTCTTTGTCAGAGTCTGCTAGATGGTGACTCTGAGGTTGTGGAGGAGCCAATTCATGCATGCCCTCCCTGCCCCACTGGGTTATGAGCCCACGGTGAAGTCTAATTAATATGGGTGTTGGAGAGAAATGAAGACTTTTGGTAAAGCTGGAGTGGAAAGGGGGCTTGGCACATGGCCCAGGCAGCTTCTCTTCTCCTTCTACAAATGACCTTATGCTGCTGGGCGGATGACAAAGCAGTTCAAAGCTGCCTTCTTTTAACAGCTGGTTCTACGTCAGCGATTCTCACCTGGAGGTGGAAGAAGCTGAGGGGACACATGCCTGTTGCAGGGAGAAAGGGAGAGAGAGAGCACATGCACTAGCTTAGAGAAAAGTCTGGAAGATAACAAAGGACCCCCACCCTGAACCCCATGGAATATATTTGGAAGGAATGGTAGGAGACAAAATAAAATTGCTTTATGATGACACCCAATGAGTCATTCTTGTTCAGCACACCACTTACATATGCTTTCCCCCAAGAGCCCTGAAGAAATAGCAATCATGTGGTGTAATAGAGTCAGATCTCAGAGAGCCATTCAGGAGCAAGAACTCAGCTGTCAGGATTGCTGGAGAATTCCTCCTGGGTTGTCTCTGATCAAGCAATGTCAACCTTGCCGGTGTTGGATCCCTCATCCAAAAAAATAAGGGAATGAATCCAGGTGGTCTTCAGAACCTCATTCATTTTTAAATCTCTGTGCCCTGGGAGCTGATTAAATTTCTGTTTCTCATACTCCACATAGCCAGGCTGTGATGGTGTGCTACTGCCCGTGGGCTAAAGATGTCTGCACACATAGCAGAACCTCTCAAACTTGCAGGAAGGAGTGGTTGATGCTCATGGACTTGATCCTAGGTATTTTAAGGGGTCTTGGGGAAGGTGGGACTTCAAGGACCACAGCTTACTACACAGGGAAGATGGGGCTTATTCTGGACGTTTAGAAGAATGGGGTCTGCACAACAAGATGAAGGTTATGGGATAATAGGATCAGATAACACCACCTATCACAGCCCAGCTGAGCTCCCTATGGGCAGAGAGCAGGTCCAATGGCCCCTACATGAATGGCCATGAGTGAGGGCAGAGGGCAGCCCACGCTTGGGCTTGCGTTACCTGGAGTGTGCACCATTATGAGTCATTGACCTTACCACAAGCTATCCACCTCTCAGCCCAAGTGTCCTAAATTGCCTGCATTTGTGGGTTGATACACTATCCCTTGATGGAATGCATCATTGGTTTGGCAACCCATTGGTTGGATTTTTTGTCTCTGATCTTGTCTCCTTATTGTGCTGTCCTGGCTTGAGTTTTGGGGTGAAGATGCTTGAACAATGAAAGATGCTTGTGTTCTAAAATGTGGGTGGACTGACGCCTCAACACCAGCCCTGATTTTGCCTTCAGGACTCTCAGCAACTGCAGATCTCTTGGGTATATGAATGAGCTTCTGACTCGTGCTCTCTGCCTCTCCGGGGACTCTCCTTTTCTGAACTGTACTGACAATTCCTGATGCTTTACGCGACTTTCTCATCATTTGCTTCCTCCCGGCCATGAGACCTCTGGATGGAGGGCAACCACGTGATTATATACTGCGGGCTTGCCTCCCAGCTGAAATAACCTTGTAGGAAATTGTTTTGACATTTCAATAAATAAACCCTCTTGGATAAGAGCCCATGTAAATAACCCTTATATTAAATTCTGCTGTGCTATGCTAAGATAATCATACGAGGCCACTTCCATTCATTGAAACTTTAGGGGAACAATTCTGCAAGGACATAACGAAGCCCACACTGTTCATGCATTTGTGAAAGGGGAGGGTGAGTTTGCAAAGCTAACTAATGTTAAATAAGAGGCAGTCACTGGCCAATGATAGACAAACACAGTGAGGGTGATGTTTATTTTGGGGAAAAAACTGAGGGTAATTCAAGGAAGATGATTTAGGCTTTACTATGGTGGGCTTTGAATGACCAGCTGTGTCGTTTTTATTTCATCCTGTTGGTGCAGGTTGGTGATTAAGGGCTTTCCTTCCCTGAAGGTGATCAAAATGGTATTTTTAGGAGATTAATCTGGCGGCAGAATGGGAATGGTTTTGAGCCCTTGCACCTGTGCTGGGTATATGTGCAGTACCAGGTACCAAGGCAGAGAAATGTACAGGCAAAACAACACTTTAATCATAGGTTGCAGGCTAAATATAACTCAGAGGCAGCCAGCCTTGTGAACAGCACAAGGAACTTAAGACATTCACACACATTCCACATCAGCCATCAGACCTCGTGAGCTCTGTCTTTTATATTTGGCCAAAATCAGATACATTTTCCATTCATAATCCCAGATATGTGCCTCCTCACAGGACATATTTAATATCAGGGTCCTATGTAGCTATTTCCCCAAATAAAAGCATTTATATTTTTGACCATTGCTGGTTCTGTGCGTTATTCTAATTCATACTTTGAGGGTTTCTCCAGACACAGCTGAATTTATAAACATTCTGCGACATCCCTTAGATAAAAACAGATACTACCCGCTTATAGTCAGCTCTTCAATCTGGTAAACTTAGCAAACTTGTGTGTGTTTAATAAGAGTTGGCTTGAGTTTTATCATCAAAAGAACCCATGTTGGAAGCCAATGTTAGGTTCCAAAGCAGAGAATACTACAGAGATGTGTTTATGTTCACTTTGAGACATCTAAGGGGTCTGGGCTAATGGTCTAGTTCTGAGCAGGTTGTCATTGATCCATTTGTTGAGCGTGACTTCCATGGTGCTAGCCAGCTGTAGGGAACATCATCTATCCTGGGGAAAGACGTCAAAAGGGGCAGATACCTCAACCCACTCATCACCATTAATACTCACAATGCAACCGATAGGATATGTCTTAGGTTCACCCTAGGAGACAACTCAGGAAAGTTTTATGTTCCTTTTAAAATTTTCATTCTCTGTTGACATAACTTTTTGCTAGTCTACCAATATATGTATATGTCTATGAATGTATATATGTGTGGGTGTATATATTTTTTTCTTACATTAATAAAAGGATAGTAAAAACTTTGGTCGCAAGGTTTTGGGTAGGATGCTGTTTTACTTTGTGGATTAACAACCTAGTGGGAGCATGGATTTTCAAAGATATCACATGACAGTTATTTGAGAGTCAAAGGCTTTTTTAACCTAGCAAGCATCCAATAGAATGTAATCCAATGGAAAAATAGGATTTCTTCCCAGTTTTTTTTTGAGGGGGGTTTCCTCAATGGATTTTTTTTTTATTTAAGGCTCATTTGCACAGGAATAAAATGAGTGTTATTCTCTCAAAGCCCCTGAATTTTCGATGCAACCATCTTGGAGGTCTTCTTTTGTGAAAAATGTCCCCGAAACTATTAAAGCTTTGTGTAATTCAAATCCATAAAAATAGAGACTTAATATATACAGGCATTTGATTAATATAAACCGAAGTTGGTAAATCGCAGAATGAGCTCCTTTCAGCTTTGAATTATAGTACTCAATTTGGTGATCCCCAGTAGGTTGAATGCATCTTTCTCAACGCCCACCATACTTTGTGGTTAGTAATATGCTCAGGAATCTGGCCTAGATGTTGCCACGTGGGCTGACCTGTAGGACAAAGGCAGATGCAGAGGCTGCTTCTATCCTGGAAGAAATTAGACCAATCTCAGCATTGAGAGTGACATCTGAGTTTGCCTTGCTTGGCTCTCCTGGAAGCCTGCTCTTTGGTGAGCAAAAAAGAGGATATATTTATATGATTAGTTAACAATTTTTTTTTAGCTTTGCATTCCTCTTCTAGCCTACTCTTTCTTTTCTTTTTTTTCAGGTTTATGTTAATAGACGAGTTTAATCTTGTATTGAAACCTGTTGAAAGTAATAGAAACATAAAAATCATATGCCAGTTTCACTTATTGACATAAATGCAAATTTTCTTTTCTTTTTTTTTAATTTCAGAATATTTTGGAGGTACAAATGTTTTAGTTGCATGAATAGCTTTTGTGCAGTTTGAGTCAAAGTTATAAGTGTGCCCATCGCTGAGATAGCAAATAGCTAACAATGTTTAAGGAACTTTGATCAGCCTACACAGCTGTGTCATGCATGTTGGCTTTGTGCAATGTAGTGAGGGGAAATTTTTAATTCTGTCAGTAACGCACATTCCAACGCAAAGCCCGATTTAGATGTGCTTGCTGTTATACAAAATTAAAACAGGTAATGTAGAAAATTACAACAAAATAAAAAGGGTGGGAGCTCACCTTGTGTCGTTCTTAGGACAACAAGTGGATCAGAGACACTCACAGACACTTAAGACCTCAATGTGATCAAAAGGATGGAAACAGTTTGGGTTGCAACTTCGAGAAACAGAATGAAAACGACCAGACCAAGGCTGTCTATGACTGGTTAAAAGAACTCTGTGAGTTTTACAACAGTGGCCTCCAATCAGGGGACATTTTACTTACCCAGGGGACACTTGGCAATGTGTGGAGATGTCTTCACAGCTGGGTAGTGTCACTGGCATTTGGCAAGTGGAGCCAAGGGACGCTGCTCCACACCCCACATGGCACAGGACGCCCCAGCACAGAGTCACCCCACCCCAAATGCCCACAGTGCTGAAGTTGAGAAACCCTGTGTTAGCATGAGAGATTCTCTATATCTATCTATCTATCTACCTACCTACCTATCTATATCTATCTATCATCTATTATCTGTCTAGCTATTCTTTGTATATATTTATCTATTAATCATCTATCTAGCTATTCTATTAATCTATCCACTCTATCAATCTAATCTACCATACTCACCCATCATCTATTTTTTCTATCATCTATCATCTATTTATCTATATCTGTCTAACCTATCCATCATCTGTCTACTGTAAAGAAATCTAATCTATCATTTATCTATTGACCCATCTATTTGTCTATCAATCATCTATCTAACTATTCTATTTATCTGTTGATCATCTATTTACTGTATCTAATCTAATCTACTAACAATCATATCCATGTATCATGTATTTATTATCTATCTATGTAATCTATCATCTGTCTACTGTATCTAATCTATCTCTATTTATCTGTCTATTTACCTATCTACTTATCTATCAATCATCTAGCTGTTTTCTTTATCTATCAATCATCTATCTATTTTCTTTATCTACCAATCATCTATTTATTCCATCTAATCTAACAATCATACCCATTATCATATATCTTATCTATCACCTATGTATGTATTATCTATCTATCTAATCAATCTATCATGTGTCTAATGAGATCTAATATATCAATTCTCTCTCTCTCTCTCTCTCCCTCTTTTTCTGTCTTTGGCAGTGATTCTCAACCAAGGAGCAGTTCTGCCCCTAGGGAATATTTGACAACGTTCTGGAGACATCTTTAGTTACCACCAGTGGCCAGAGGGAGGAGGTGCTGCTGTCATCTGGCAGGTGGATCCCAGGGATGCTGCTCCACACCCCACAGTGCACAGGATGCCCCACTATAGAGAGTCATCCAGCCCCCAGTGTCACTAGTGCCAAAGTTGCCAAAGTTGAGAAACCCTGTTGTGGGAGCCATGTGTGTATAAGAAATACAATACGTAAGAGTAGGAAGGAATATACACATGCAAGAATAGAGTGGGAAGTCCTTGTGGCTTTATTTTGTGTTTGTTTTGTTTTGGTCTGCTTGGCAGGGGTTGGGGGTTAGAGGAAATAGCTAAGGACGTGATGCCAAGGGAGTCCCTGCATTGTGGGGCCAGCGACACATTATAAGTCAGTCGTAGGCAGGCTAAAAGAAACTGAAGGGGGAAAACAGTTCACATTCAATTTTTAACCGTTTGTGTAGCTTTGCTATTTATGTCTCCCTCATTCTCCAAACTCTTGGCAGAGCCTGATGCACACAAAGACGTCTTGTGTGAATTATGTTGTTTGTTCTTTCCCTCCCTTAGCTCTGAATTCATTTCTGGAGGAAATTAGAGAGTCAGGCTTCCATGACTGATGCGGTAAGGGACAGGGGAGGGCCGGCGCGTGGATGTCAGACATATGATGGGGAGAAGGAACTCATGAAGTCGAGCCACACTGCCCCACTCCGCACTTTCTATTTACCGGAATCCCAAGGAAAGCACCCACTTTCCGTCATTCCCAGAGTGGGGCTTTGAATGGAATTTACCCAGGACTTGGAGGGACCACACGTGTGACAGTCATTAGAGCGCCTCCTCGCCAGTTATGATGTCACGGGAATGAACATCTTGTCTCCTACGTGCGGAAAAGCCTCAGCCTCACTCTACGGGGACGTCCCAGGATAACATCTCTTACACATAGGTCGTGGGTTTGCCTTTCGGCTAAAACAACCTTATAGGAAATTGCTTTGACGTTTCAATAAATACACCCTTTGAATAAGAGCCAATAGAAACAAATGCGATATTAAATTCTGCTGTGCTATGGTAAGATTAATCACAGGCGGTCACTTCCACACACTGAAGATTTAGAAAGAAAGCAGAAGTCTTGCAAGAACATATTGCAGGGATAATGAAGCCCATTCATCTTGTTCATACGTGGAAGGAGAGGTGGAATTCATTTAAGTTGGCTCCTCCCCCAGTGCAAGGCTGGCCCCTAAATCCAGCCCTCGTTTTCTTTACCTGACTGATGTGACATCTGGCAGGTGTAGCACGAGAATAACCTCAGAGATAACCAGAGAAAATCCACGAACCACAAAGAGTTGAGATCTAGTTATAAGTTACAAGGTCATGTCAGTTTTCGTTTCCCGAGGGTAGCTTTTGCACAGGCATCATTTCATCCTGTTAAGAGCTGGGATGACACGAACGCAGCCCTTAAACCTCTAACATGATTGGGCACTGTTTTGATTCTCTACAGCCACAGATCTTTGCTGAGAAGAATTTCAGAACTTTATTTGGAAAAACAAATTGGAATGTAAACTCAAATTCATTGAAGCATTAATGTATACACATACATATATATATATGCACACACGTATATAGGCTGTTTAATATAGATACTGTTTTGTATGTATATAAAACAGTACAGTTCAGTGTTGAGTTGATATTTTGTGTGCGTATATGTACATACACCTGTACATATGTGTTTAAATATATAGTACATATGTGTGTATATATGTTGTATGCAATAGTATATATGTGTATATAGTATATAGTATTAAATACCTATGTGTATATAGATGGTACATACCTATGCATATATAGCACATATGTGTATATAGTACACATATATGTATCGTATGTGTATATAGTACATATATGTGTATTGTATGTGTATATAGTACATATGAGTATATGTAGCACATATTTGTGTGTATATCATACATATGTGTATATAATACATATATGTGTATATAGTACATGTATATATCTGTATATATAGTGTCTGTGTGTCTATATAGTAATATGTGTAGATATATATGTGTGTGTATACATAGTACATATATGTGTGTATATATAGTGCCTGTGTATATATGGTACATATGTGTGTATATATCACCTATATGTGTTTATCTAGTATATATATGTGAGTATAATGCACTATGTGTATATAGTGCCTGTGTGTATATAGACATGTGTATATATGTGTATGTGTATAGCACATATATGTGTATGTAGTGTACATGTGTGTATAGTATATGTGTGTATGTGCATATAGTGCATATATGTGTATGTGTGCATGTATATAGTACACACATGTCTGTATGTAGAGTGCCTGTGCATGCATATGGCACACATGTGTGTAGATGTGTGTATACATGCAGTATATATGCATGGTGTGTATGTGTGCATGTGTAAACTCAGTATCAACATTATGGGGTATTATGGGGCCACCCATCAGGATTCTGGTCCCATCTTTGATTTGGAGGATAATTTTGTGTAGTCCATGACTGATCATCAAACACCCGGGGCTGAAATAACTGTTACAATCCAGTGTTCCGCTCACCACAAACCCACATACTTTCCTGGCTGAGGTTTTACCCAGGGCTAAAGCCTGGATCTGTTCACTTGTGTTAAAGCCGCTTTTTCGAAGCCTGTTCCCAACACCAGGTGCCTTCGTGAGCCCGGACGAGCACAGGCAGGCACGCCCGTGAGGTTTCTCTGAGCAGGAGCGGCGCGGCCAGGCCCCCCGGGACACCCGCTGGAAGCGTGGCCCGCAGCGTCTGCTCAGAGCCTGACTGGGGGGATGACAACACTTTTCCTCTCGGATGTGTGCTAAATTTAGCTGTGGGGTTGCTTCATGGTGCTGCCCATGGGGGTGAAGTCATGCTTATTTTTGGTTGAGATGAAATGATCTTTTCATTCCGGTTGCTAATGTTTCTAATTGAATTTTTCTGTCTTCTTTGCTTGTTGTTCCAAGCAAAGGACTGACTGTGCAAGCCAGAGTTGTGTACCCAAAAATACATACATTCAAACCAAAAAACATATGGATAGTAAGAGCTGAGGTCACAGAGAGAACACAGGACCCCTATTTTTCAATATCTCCAAATCTAGTTGGACAAAGAGGTGTTTATACAGCCAGCGAGGGATGAAAGAGTGAGGTCAGCAAGAGAGGTGATAAGCGTATGCGCTAAGGGGGTGGAGTGGGAGGAGAGGTGAGTGCTGATTCAGGAAGATTAGGAGACATTTCAGGAGGAACTTGCACTCATTAAAACTCTAAGGTTGGTTGGATTGAAAGTTTAAGTAATAGGGGAAGAGCAGAGAGCCTTCAAATTGAGGGGAGCAGAAGAAAGCAAGGCGAGGGAAGGTGAGGCCCCACATTGAGCATGAAGAGTCAGGGCTTGGTGGCCAGTGTGGTGGACTCAAACTGGCAGGGAAGGTGGGATTGACACAGTGAACGTCAGGCCAGAGCAGGTCTGCAGGACACAGAGGGTCGGCTCACAGCTGGGCCGGGTTTCTGTGTGTGAAGGGGTTTGCTGAGGGTGGTGAGATGGGAGTTTCAGATCATCTTGTTGTGGATGATGAGTCTGATGGAGAGAGAGAGAGAGAGAAGGAAAGAGAGAGAAAAGAAATGGAAAGAAGGAAGGAAGGAAGGGAGAGAGAGAGAAAGAGAGAAAGGAAGAAAAAGAAAGAGAGAAAAGAAGGAAGGAAGGAAAGGAAAGGAAGGAAAAGAAAAAGACAGAGTGTATGTTTGAGAAACAGAGAGCAAGAGAGAGAGAATGAGGGAGAGAGAAAATGAAAGAAAGAATGTGTCTCTCTGGGTGTGTATGTGTTTGAGAAGAGAGAGAGAAAGAGAGAGAGACAGTGAACAAGCCAGCTGTTGAGAAGCTACTAAAAGAATCAGGACAGAGACAGCGGGTGTTAAGAAATTTGTTTCCTTTGTTTTTTTCTTTTTTTCCTTATTTTTCCTGAGTGACCAGTGTGTTAGTAGGGAGACTGACATAATGTAAGAGAATGCTTTATCTTTTCATTCTTAGCTCTCTCACTCTCTCCTGCTAAAATTCAAATGCTCACAGTTTCCCCACCTTTTGTTTTACACACACACACATCAAATCGACCACTGGGACCATGTTAGAGTGCACAGTCCCGTGGCATTCAGTCCATCCATGATGTCATGCACCTGTCACCTCTCTCTAGTTCCAGACTTTTTTTGTCACCCCAAATCCATAGTTAAAAGGTGCAAACCACCCAGATGTCCTTTCAAGAAAGAGTGGGTGAAGGAAATATAGTCCATTTGTAGAATGGAATAGAATGCAGCCCTGAAAAGGAATGAGGCTCTGATACACCCTACAACATGGGTGAAAACTGAAAACATCATGCTCAGTGGAAGAAAGTCAGACCTAAAGAACCACATATTGCACGACTCCATTTGTATTCAATATCCTCCACTCTTTTCTGAGACTCTATATGTGGATAGGAGCATCCATACAATTGATCTATAAATCGATAGTTGCACCGTTCGTTGAAAGAAGATGCAAAGGACCCAGCAGAACTCTGAGAAGTTAATTCCCTGCAATGTGAGATGCATGACACTTTCCTTTGCTAGTCACTGGGTTTTTGTCCACCTCATCTTCACCACCTGCTGATGTCTGCAGAAAGACCCTCTTTTCTTTCACCTTACAAATGGCAGCATCTGGGATAGATCATGTCCAGATCATGACGCCAACTGGGATGGGCATCTGTTCCAGGAGGGTGGATGATGCATACTTATTACAGAGGCTGAATGACATCCTCCCAGTGGTGTGAGGCTGTGACCAGGTGGGGTGTGCTGGTTGGCCCCTGCCCAAGCCAGGGACACAGTGAATTCCAGCATCACTCTCACTCTGGGCTTGGTATTTCCCTCCTGCCAATTTGATCATCTCCCCACACTCTTCCCTTCCATAGAACACGATTTTTTCCCTTCATTGAACTCAGGAAAAGGTTAAATATGAATTTTCTATGGTTTTCTTAAATGAGTCTCTCTCTCACTGGTATATAAATTCTATGAGATCTTGTTCTGCATCCTGTTCCCAGGACGAGGCTGGACATGAGATCTTTGGGTACCTATTGAATAAATGAATGGGTGAAAGAATGAATGGGTGGATGGATGGATGGGTGAGCTAATTAATCCCTAATAAGACTCAAGAACACAGTATGATTCATCTATAATGCAGGTGTCTAGAGCACCCTTGACTTAAATGACTCCATCTTAGAAAAAGACTACATCTTATATTCCAAAACTCATCTGCCAGCAGGGACCAGACGTTTGCCTAATCAATAGCAATGGATTATTGAGTTTTGGGTGGGAGTAGATTCTTGCCTGGTTAAATCTGAATCTATTCCAAAGACTTTAGCTCTGATGGGGCTCTCTCCTTTTGTGTCTTTCCAAGATATGTTTAAATGGTATGAGTGTTATTACTCATGTTTCATTTTCTCACCGTGAAAAGCCTGTTAGTTCACTGCTAATTCACCAACAACTATTTCAAAAGTGATCAAATTCGATTATGTCACCACTAACACTGTTTTCTCTTTTTCCACCTACAAATACCCTTGTGCTAAAACCAAACACAGCAATAGCAACAGTAACCACAACAATGGACCAATGGATTTATTAAAACCACCTGCATTACCTGTTTGCCAATATCAGGCATCTATGGCTGCTGATAGGTTAGAGTAGCAAATGGGTAGTTAAACGTCTTTGCTAAGGACTGACCAGCTATGGGCCTGGACTACCAACCTACTTCAACTAATGACCACGGATCTGAATTTTAGATCTGGGAAGAAGTCAACATCTTCCCAGTTAATACAAGGAGCCCTGACTTTTCCTAAGGTAAGGAAGAGGAAGAAATTTTGGCTCACCCAGACACCGTGCATTAGGTATCCTACCTTCCGTGAGCTGGTGTGTTTGTGTGTGCATGGGCCTTGGAGATATCGCTGCTGTTCCTCCTTAGTATTATAATAATCCTACATTCATCCATTTCCTGGAGGAAAGAGGAAAAATGAACCCGTACACCTTTGAGGGAGCAGAATTACTTCACGACTCACTTGCCTTGGGTGTGAGTCATACCATGTTTATGCAGATCTCTGAGCAGTGCTTAGCATGATGCTGGCATGTCCCAGATGCCCCGAGAACATCTGTGAAATGAATGAACCAATCAAGGAACAAATGCATTTGGCATCACAGGACTCAGATTCTTCAGGGCATCACAAGGCCACCGCTGGCATTGCAAATCGAACATTCACTTTGCATTCATGTCAGCCAAACATGCAAACATGCTCTCAGCCCAGAAATGGAGCACTTGAAACAGCTAAACACTCATTCTTTCCAGGCATGCTTCACTCAGCAAAGGACAGGTTCAGGTGGCATCTTCTTTTCCTTCTAGAGTATTCCAGCTTGTTTTCATGTTGTATCAGTTGACTTGGTCCATTTATTGTCTGATAAATATGTTGTTATTTATGTTCCCTGTCTGTTGGCCACAATTCTGAGGCCCAGATGACATAAAGAGTGTCCCGTGTGGTTCTTTTGTTTGTTTGTTTTGAGACAGAGTCTCGCTCTGTCACCCCAGCTAGAGTGCAGTGGCAACAACACAGCTCACTGCAACCTCAAACTCCTGGGCTCCAGTGACCCTCCTGCCTCAACCTCCTGAGTAGCTGGGACTACCACAACACCTGGCTAATTTTTTCTATTTTTAGTAGAGACAGAGTCTGGCTCTTGCTCAGGCTGGTCTCAAACTCCTGACCTCAAGCGATCCTCCTGCCTTGGTCTCCTAGATTACAGGAGTGAGCCGGCATGCCCCACCACCTCCATGTGTTTTTCATAGCATTTCAACTTAATGCTGATGTTTACATTTACCCATTCCTTCTTTCTGTAACAGTTATTGTATGAGCTTTTGTAGAATTTATGCCATTTTGACTCAATTCTGGGAACAGGCTAGAACTGGAATTTGATATGTCACTGACATCTAATCCTCCAAAGTTGTCTAATGGAGAAGCTCAGATCTACTTTGCTTCATGTCACCAGGCATATATGTGGCTGTTTCTCTTCTCTCTTGTGGAATCAGAATGTCATCTGCTCTTTCTTCTGATCCAAGGTCCTCTGCATAGGAGTGTAGTGACTCAAATGGTGGCCCTCAAAACACATGTCCACATTCTAATCCCTGGTCTAAGTTACCAAGTGCCTGTCTGTGCCCCTCCAAATCCATATATGGAAGCCCGAACCCCTACAGTGGAATGGGGTTGGGAGATGACGCTTTTGGGAGGTGATCAAATTTAGATGAGGTCATGAAGGTGGGTCCCCATGATGGGATTAGTGCCTTTATAAAGAGAAGAAGAAGCACCAGAGCTCTCTTTCTCTCTCTCTCCATTATGTGAGGATATGGGGAGCAGGCACCATCTGCAAACCAGGATGGAGGCTCTCAGTAGACACCAGATCTGCCAACACCTTGGTCTTCCCAGCCTCCAGAACTGTGAGCAACATCTTGGATTATCCAATGATGAGTGTCCTTATAAAATACACACAAGGAATAAAATAGACAGAGAGGAGTAGGCAACATGATCATGGGGACAGATAGTGGGGTGATGTGGCCAGGAGCGAAAGAATGCCACCAGGCACCAGAAGCTGGAAGAGGCATAAAATAGATTCTCCCTCTCAGCCTCCAGAAGACGTGCCTTTCTGCCAACACCTTGACATTGGACTTCTCACGTCCAGAAGTGTGAGAGAACAAATCCCTACTCTTATTCCAGCCAGATTGTAGGAATTTGTTACAACAGCCACAAGAAACTGATAGAGGAGGCGTATGCACATTTTAGGTTTTGCGGTTGTCATTCAGTCTACTGATTGGAACAGACATTTGGTCGAAGTCAACAGTAATAACACACATGACTGCCCTCCTGGGCTACCATGGAACATGATGTTGAGAGATTAATTATAATTCTTGTTCCACCATTACTATGTTACATTATGTTCAGCCTTGATTTAGAATGGACATTTTATTTATTTCATTTCTCTATGTCACCTTCCTTAATAAATGTGACACAGTACACACAACATTAAGTAATGAAGACAGTCTCTTTTTCAATAGTGTGTGTTGGTTACCCACTGGATTTATTGACCTAATGCTAATCAAATGCCTAGGGTAAGTTCAGTATTGGGATAAACGTCAACAGTGCAGCAACGAACCAACACAGCAGGTTCCTGGGTTGATCAAGGCCACCACTTGCAGAAATAAAAATTAAAATTATGTTCAAGTCTCAGTAACCATGGTAGTTATGTTCTATAAAGTCACCATAAGCACTGAATTAGTAAAGCCTTAACAATTGTTCCGAGGGGAAACACAAGATTAGGTTTCTATGGTGTCTGCTCACAATGTTTTCATCAAGCAAGCAACACATTACCTTGTTTTGTGTGTGTTTCTGTTTAAAAATGCCTCATTGAATAGATATCATTGACTCACTCCCATTGAACTCACAGCCAACAGTGCCATGACTCATGTCTAAATGAAGCCTTTCTGACACATGGATTTTCTCTGTAAGGCACATCCCAGCCTGGTAGGGCTTAGGGACACTAAATAGCTCTTCAGCTCAGTTCTTGGGGCCATTTCAAAGAGGAAAATCACCAACAAAAAGCACAAATGTGCAAATACATGGCACTCTATGGACTACAAAATGACACTTGTTTACACAGTATGAGAGCTCAAACAGCTGGGAACATGTGCATTGGTTGACTTTAATTTCTTCCAGCTTTGTGTGTGTCTCAAAATGACTGCAGAATACTGTGAGTCTTGATTTTGGGGGTTACAAAGTTTTATGGAGTAGATGAATTCATAAGTACAGAATCCAATGGTACTTGGAAAGAAACCACAGACTGACAGAGCTCATGTTTGTAAACTTTTATAATCATACATCACTAACTCTATAGGCCATTGGTCAGCTCCATAGATTCAGATTTTTGTTGTGTTTGATTATTTTCTAAAGGACATGTTGTATGATAGCTACCGGGCTAAGCATCACCCATACACTGCTGGTGGGACTGCAAAATAGTGCAACCTGTGTGGAAAGCAATATGGAGATACCTTAAACAGATACACGTAGAACTACCATTTGATCCAGCAATCCCGCTACTGGGCATCTACCCAAAAGAACAAAAGACATTCTATAGAAAAGACACTGCACTCAAAAGTTTATAGCAGCACAATTCACAGTTGCAAAGATGTGGAAACAACCCAAGTGCCCATCAATCCATGAGTGGATTAGCAAAATGTGGTCTATGTATACCATGGAGTTCTACTCAGCTTTACATGACTTTTTAAAATCCACTCTATGCAAACCACTCTGAATAGTTGCTACTCTTGCAAAAACAATATTGTGAAAACAACTGTGGAAAGAAATGAAAAATTTTAAAATATCAGTCTTAGAGGAAGTGGGAAAAGTGCCCAAACTCAAAAGTGATTGTTTTGGCACTCAACCCCAGGTCAGACGAACACCAAAGGTTATCAACAGTTATAAAGAGGTCAATGGCTTCTGTCTACTATTCCAGATTATCTTGTCCAGACTGAATTCTGCATTTCCTCTTGTTTCTCTCCATTTGCTTCCTCTGTCTCCTTCCCTTATCCCAGACTTCACTCTCATTTTCTTCTCTGGCCCCATCTCTATCTGCTGAATTCCTTCACATTGGAGGTCCCAGCTCAAAGTCCTGAAATGTTAACTAATTCCTCAGACTGAATTAAAACCTGCTCTCCTCTTTCTGTTCATGTGATTTACTCACTTGTTATATTGCACTTCTGTTATGGTCTGAATGTTTGTGTTCTTCCAAAATTCCTGTGTTGAATTCCTCACCCCCAAGGAGATGGTGTGAGGAGGTGGGGCCTTTGGGAGGTGATGAGGTCCTGAGGGTGGAGCCTCATGGGTGGGATCAGTGTCCTTATAAAAGGGACCCCAGAGAGCTCCCTCGCCCCTTCCACCATGTGAGGACACAGCGAGAAGGTGCCATCTATGAACCAGGAAGTGAGTCCCCACCAGACACAGCCTCTATCACGCCAGGATCTTGGGCTTCCAGCCTCCAGAGCTGTGAGCAACACGTCTGTTGTTTATAAGCCACCCAGGCTATGGTGTTTTGTTATACCAGCCTGAATTAAATAAAAACTTCACAATCTCCCTTTATGTAAGTTACCTGTGTACATCTGTGTGCAGGTGGCTGCATCTTCCCCACAAGAGTGTAGTCCCCACAGGCAGGCATCTACACGTCTACAGCTTTGACCTGCATTGTAATGTATTTTGAGCCCATGCACATGTGTTGAATTGATTTAAATTGAACACATTAAATACATAAATAGGCAACATGGTTTAAAATATTTAATTCCAGGTTGCACACTTGCAAAAATAAACTGAAGAAGAAGAATCTGAGGACACCAAGCAAGGGCTGTTTATCTACCTGTACCGGGATGCTGGCAAGAGTTTTCAGACACTCCTTGTGATGTGCTAGTTGCGTTCAAATTGCTGAATGCACATGTCCTACCTGGGCTGGTTATACCAGTCTCCAGAGCTGTAAGACAGAGATAACAGTAGTCGCTCATCCGTGGTGATGCTACACATTAAATAAGAACACATAAGCACCAAACTCCACCACTGCCTTTCCCATTAAGTGGGCTCCATCTACGTTGGCCCTTGGAATGGTGAGTAACATATCCAAGACTTGGTTACCTGGGGACACATATGTGGTCTGCCCAGAAAGTATCCAGCCATGTGATATGAAAAACAGAGACATTTATTAAAGAAGATGCAACATACAAGAAACACTGTACATAGGACAATGACAGCTCAGTCCCCTTCAAATTAGGCATCTTGGGACCTCACAGTTCTCCCAGCATCTCTTATTCTAACCTGCACACGTTCAACATGCTCAGGTGTTCTGCTTGTGGCAGGCCTTCCAGAACATGGGTCACTTTCAACAGATTCTTGACCGTCTTTGAAGCGTTTGTGCCACACTTTTATTCGTGCTGCACTCATTGCATCATCTCTGAAAACCTTCTGAATCATTTGAATAGTTTCATCAGAGGAATGTTCAAGCTGAATGCAAAATTTGATGCAGATTCGTTGCTCTACTCACTCAGTCATTTTGAATGTGACGGCCACACAGTACACGTGCTCACTCATGGCGTCTAGCGCCCCAGTGACTAGTGCAGTGATGTTGTCATTGTTCACACATGCATATCCCAGTCCACGCTCTTTGCCTGCCAGGTTACATTGATGTCACACAACCTGTTCTCGTTATATGAACAACGGCTGGGTACTTTCTGGACAGACCTCCTCTCTTAAGGGGTGAAGAAAAGGGGTGTTTTCTGTCATTTAAACTTCTAGGTGAAAAGAAATGGGCATGATTTTTTAAAAAAAATAGATTTCCGTTAAAGACTCTTCAGTAGAACATCTATGTGGACAAGTAAACGAGATGCAGGTGCTCTTTCTGCTGGGCCTGGTCCATGATGCTAATCGGCTCTGATCGGCATCTCTGCTCTGATGCAGGAATGTGGTTGTTTTTTAATGCTTCTCCTTGAGCCAGGAGGAGGGGGTTGAAATGTTTTGGTGAGCTATCTTGCAAGTGACTTTAGAGCAAAATGTATGCATTGACATATGTCTACCATTATCTTGAGTGGAGGGGAGGGCATTACTTATTTATTGATTTACAATATGCTGTTTCTCTATGCTATATTCTTTAAACAATTGTGTTAAAATACGCCTAACACAAAATTTAGCACCATTTTTAACAGTACAATTCAGTAGTGTTAAATCCATTCACATTGTGCCAACATCACCACTGTGCATCTCCAGAACTTTCTCATTTTGCAGAACTGAAACTGTCTACCCGTACACACCCATTTCTGTTTAGGTCAGTGGCTTGGTACTCAAAACATGCAAATAACATTTTTTTTTCTTTTGAGGCAGAGTTTCCGTCTGTCCCCCGGGCTAGAGTGCAGTGGCGTCAGCCTAACTCTCAGCAACCTCAAACTCCTGGGCTCAAGCGATCCTCCTGCCTCAGCCTCCCGAGTAGCTTGGACTACAGGCACATGCCACAACACCTGGCTAATTTTTCTATTTTTAATAGAGACAGGGTCTTATTCTTGCTCGGGCTGGTCTCGAACTCCTAACCTCAAGCGATCCTCCCACCTCGGCCTCCCACACTGCTAGGATTATAGGCGTGAGCCACCGTGCCCAGCCAGAACCACTATTCTTGACAGTCTATAAAAGATGCCTATGTTTTCAATGTATCCACGCCTATAATAGGTCAAGTGACTTCTTTCATTTTTATTTATTTATTTATTTCTAAATCTTTAATTGTTGTGGGTACACAATAGTTGTATGTGTTTATAGGGTACATGTGCTGTTTTGATACAGACATAAAAGGTGAATTAATCAAATCAGGGCAATTGGGGTGTCCATCACCTCAGGCATTTATCATTTCTTTGTGTTAGGAACATTCCAATTCCACTCTTTTAATTAGTTTAACGTATATCCTAATTTCTTGCTCATTATAGTCATTTTGTTGTGCTATCAAATATTGTTCATTCTCACTATCTAATGATAGTTTTTCACCCCTTAACCCTCAAGAGTTTTTTTTTAGAATATAATATGTAATTGTATAACATATGGCTGCAGAAACACACCATATAATTAAAATGTGTTTGCAGCATTCCAAAGCAAATATACTCTCCAATCACTGTGCTATTTGATTATGGGGTCTCCAGTACAGGAACCTTGTAAAACACTGTGGAAGATTGTAAAACATTGTCAAGGCATTGCAGAGAGAATAGAAGCACACCAATGCACACACATAGACACACACATCTCCTTCAGGCTGGGCTAGCAGAGGAGACCAAAACACACACAATGTTTTGTAAACATGAAGAAATGACCAATATGGATGAGAAGCGGCTGTAAGATTCAGAAAGAGGTCAGACACCCTGGAATCTGGCCTTGTCTCAAAAAGTTTTTAGCAGGGAGGCAGAAGGGGCTGTCTCGGCCCAGAGCTGGGGCAGATTTGGGCCACTCTGCAGGAAGAAGGGGACGTTGTTTCCGCATCTTTGCAATTGTGAATTGTGCTGCTATAAACATTCAAGTGCAGATGTCTGTTTTATAGAATGTCTTTTGTTCCATTGGGTAGATACCTAGTAGTGGGCTGGCCGGACCCAATGGTAAAGTTCTACTTTTAGTTCTTTGAGGTATCTCCATACTACTTTCCATAGAGGTCGTACTAGTTTGCTGTTGGTGGGACTGCAAACTAGGCATTGGCAGCACTGTTCTAGCTCCCTAATGAAGACCTTCTTGGGTATAGCAGCCATGTGAAAAACCATGTCTACTTCGGAGTGTGAAAGTAATAAATTTGCTAGATCTTGCTAGGTGCTCTCTTTGCATTTCTACAGATATCAATGACCTGGTTGACTTGGTCATCCCTGTGCCAGGTGAGAAATATTTAGTACTTGCAGTCATATCATATCCCACCAAAGGCTAACATAAAATACACTTGATGAGGCTGGAAGTGGTGGCTCATACCTGTAATCCCAGCACTCCGGGAGGCTGAGGCAGAAGGATTGCTAGAGCTCAGGAGTTTGAGACCAGCCTGAGCAAGTATCAGATGCTGTCTCTACTAAAAATAGAAAAAATTAGCTGAGCATGGTAGTGCGCACCTGTAGTCCTGGCTACTTGGGAGGCTGGGGGAAGGAGGATTGCTTGAGCCCAGGAGTTTGAGGTTGCAGTGAGCTACGATGATGATGCCACTGCACTCTAGCTGGGGTGACAGAGCCATATTCTGTCTCAAAAGAAAAAAACATAAACTTGATGCACTCACATTTTTTTTTTCAGTACCTTCTTTCTTAGATTCCAGATGTTGTGCATGACATTGGATGTGATACATTTTATGACACAATGCTTTTTCCTGGTTTCACTTTACACTTCCAGAGCACTTTGCATTTTTTCCAAAGAGCTTGTCTCCTTTGATTACAGTATAAAAAAGAATGATGTGGTCTCATAACACGAGGTACATATTTCTGCCATGGCTTGTACAACATTACTCAGAACCACAAATGAACACACGTGTGACATGTTCTTCATACCTGACCCAACCGAGGAAGGCAATAAATATGCCCAGATTCAATGCTGCTATCAAATACAGAAAGTACTGAGCTATGAGAACTCCACCAAGTTTTGGGAATAAAAAGATAAATGAAAAACATGAACCCCCGAGCAGTTCACCGTTTAGAAGGGAAGACAGAGAGAGTTTCCTCTAAATAATAGTAAACCCACCAGGGTCCATGTGGTATGAATTCATAGATGCTTGTGCCAGACCTCAGAGGATGAATTGGCACTATTGAGATGGAGAAATGATGCAAGAACGTTTCGGGC
This sequence comes from Prolemur simus, assembly GCA_003258685.1. NCBI lineage: Eukaryota > Metazoa > Chordata > Mammalia > Primates > Lemuridae > Prolemur > Prolemur simus. The sequence goes on along the minus strand of MPIZ01000006.1, from coordinate 3,773,952 downwards.
ACAACAACATGCAAGAGGGAGAAGGATATATGTGTCCACACTCATTATTTGAGGCAGTGATGTTCTGCAAAGTCACCACGACCACTGAATTAGTGGATTCTGGGCAGTTAAAGTCACGGCCAACAGCACTAGCATTCATGTAGGTATGAAGCTTCTCTAACACATGTGTTTTCTCTGTGAGGCACGTCACAGCCTTCTTGCACTTAGGGATACTAGACAGCTACTCTTGGGACACATTTTAAACAACAAAATTATCAACAACAACAACAATAAAAAATACCCTACAAAATGTGAAAACCATAGCATTCAATTCACCATGAAAAGGACACTTATTTTCAGTATGAGCTGAGACCAGAAAGCAGAATGTCATATTATTTGAGCTCAGCTGGGACCAGACAAGTCAGGTGAGTCACATTTTTTTTTTTTTGAGTGTCTTGAATATGTCTGAAAATGACCACAAAAGCGCCTAGAATATTAATCTGGGGTCGGAAATAAATTTTAGAGAACAGGTGAATTTTCAAATGTGGAATCCAAGGCCAATGAGGCAGTATCTGTCAAACCGTCTATCTATCTATGTGGGTGTTTTGTGCGTTTTCTGGGGATGAGTTGTGTTTGTGCATTTTCTGGGGATGAGTTGTGTTTGTGCATTTTCTGGGGATGAGTTGTGCTTGTGCATTTTCTGGGGATGAGTTGTGTGACTTTCATTAGGTTCTCCAAGAGGTTTATCACCCTCCGAAGGTTAAGAACTGATGATAAGTTCTTATTTATCACATCACAGGATAGGAAACCAATGCTTGAAATCTGAAATAACTTTGTGATGTCACATAGCTTGGGCCAAAGCCACCAGGCACCTAGGTTCCCTCATTCTGTTTTGTGAGGGCACTTTGAGTGGAAACCTGACATATTCAAGTAATGTTTTCTCTCTGCCATGTATTTACATTCACAATGCAGGGCGCTAACCACTGATCTTTCTTTCTCTACTGACTTGCCCGTTCTGGACCCTGAGAATGGAATCGCACAGTATGAGAACGTCTTTGTCCGGCTTCTTTCATTAGAGTATGATGTTCTCACATTTCATCAGAGCTATAGCAGGATTCATTACTCTATGTCTCTCTCTCTTTTTTTTAAATTTTACACCTTTTTATTGAAGCATAACTTGTATATGGTAAAGTTCTCAAATCTTTGTCTCTTTATGCCAAATACTATTATGTTGTGTGGTTATAACCCATTTTATTTATGTATTCTCCCTGGTTGATGGGCAGTTGGGTTGTTTCCACGTTTTAGCTTTTGCGGATAATGCTGCCCTGAACGTGAGTGGGCAAGTGTGTGTTTGAATCCTTCTTAGTTCTATTTTCAGTCCGGACTCGTCTCCTGAAAGAACTGTCATCCCAACCTGTTTTCTATTTTCCGCTGGCCTCTCTCTGCACTTGAAAAGCATCCAGATTCCTCATGCATGTGGCGTGGTTCTGTGTGGATCCAGCCACACCTCCTGCCTGCTAGCTGGGAGGTCAGCAGGTCGACCACGTTCCAAGCTCTTGGTTTGTGCATCTGTGGGTTTCTCTCTCTGGGGTCAAACTTCAACCAGATCTTGTCATGTCTGGCTCATTTTCAGCCTTTGGAGACCAGCTCAACTAGCGGCTCCTTAGAGACAGTTTCCCAGGCTACACAACCCCACTGGTGGCTCAGTCACTCTTCCCGATTCTGCCATTCATTTATTTTATAACCCCACAACACCTCTGATTTTCTGCATAGATTCTTTATCGACTGTCTGTCTGCCTCTTTCCAAAAGAATGTGAGCTTTGCAAAGCGGGGAGGTAGGCTTTATAGAGTGCCTTGCACGTAGTAGATGCTCAATAAATGCTAGTGAAATGAACGTCGACACGTCTGTCTAGACTGGATAGTTTCTGTTCCAAATTCATATCAGTTAGTGGCAGAAATTAATTAAGTAGATTCCTGAAGAAATCAAGCATGCATCAATTACCTCTGGATAATTGTCCTTGGGGTTTCAGAGAGAGTCTCAGCTTGGATTCTAATGCCTGAGGATGCTTCATGCATAGTCTGAGAGGTCCAAGATGCTGATGGAGGGGAGAAATGTGCACATATGGAAATAGCATAGCTTGGAAATCAAGCAGGTGGGAGAGGGAGGAGGGGATGGATAAATTCACACCTAACGGGTACAATGCACACTATCTGGGGATGGACACACTTACAACTTTGACTCAAATGGCACAAAAGCAATTTACATAACCAAAACATTGGTACACCTATAATATTCTGAAATAATAAAAAATTAAAAATTAAAAACAAAACAAAAAAAAAACAAGGCAAGAAGGATTGAGAAACTCTTTCAATTACTTAACAATTCTGTCAAGAGTAAAAATTTTTAAGGGAATGGAAACGTTTATTAGCAAAAGCAATAAAAATACTATTATTGCCCTGTTTGTGTGTTCACTTTGCTTTTTTTAAATGTCAAAATATTAAGGGGGTATAAATGGTTTGGGCACATGGATTTCTTTTAGAATGTTTACATCAGGGCTTTTAGTGTGTCCACCACCATGATAGGGTTCATTGTACCCGACAGGTGGGGTTTTACCCATCCCCCTCTGCCCTTCTTGCTTTCCTATGACTCTTACTGCTTGGTCCTCATGTGTGCCCATCGATTAACTCCCAGTCACTAGAGAGAACATGTGGTGTTTGTTTTCCATTCCTGAGATACTTCACTTAGGATAATGGTCTCCAGATCCATCCAAGTTGCTGCAAAAGACATTATTTCATTCTTTTCAATGGCTGAGTAGTACTCCACAGTCTATATTCATACACACCACATTTTCTTTATCCACCTACAAACGGACCGGCACTCAGGTTGATTCCACATCTTTGCAATTGCCAATTGTGCTGCCATAAGCATTGGAGAGTGGGTGTCATGACTAAACTTTAATATTCCTCCCAACACAGTGTGTTTTCCAGTATGACAGATAGAGTGGAGTGTGCAGATTGAAACAAATCTCGACTTTGGCAGGTGTATGAATTGGATCAGTTTATATAATGTCTGTGTCCATTTAGCGTCCCAGAGTTCTGCAAACTGCAGGTAGACCAGTTCTATGGGAATTAAGCCTCCTAGTCCTCACCCAAAATACCCAGACCCCAAGAGAGGTGTGGACGGTTCTTCCTCATAGCTCCCCTTCCCCACTTGTCCTGTAGCATGAGGTATTAGGTAACAGGGGTCTTTGGATCTGTGCACTTTCCTTTTCAGGATGGAAATTCTCCTTCAGAAGTAACACCTGCATTCATCGCAGAACTCAGTTTTTTGGGTTATAACATCGTAGATTCCTTTTCTCACTCACTGTGATACTTTTGTACTAAACTGAGTCCATTGCATGAAAACAAACGGAATAGATTCAATAATCAATTAAGGCATCCGTTTCCCACCAAATAAACATGTAGATGGAGTTTGCAGTCACCGATATCACTTCAATAGCATCTGAACAGTAAAAGAAAGTTCCAGTGAGTTACTCCTTTCCAAACTGCTCCCAGGACATGCAGAGCCAACACGGAACATGAGCAACTCTTTTTCAACGAGATCTTCATGTCACACTGGTAGCAACCGGCTTACGGCAGAAGCCCAGAGTGATTGCATTTGTAATGGGATTGTTCGTGTCCAAAGGGAAATTATCCCTGGCACTTGGAGCTTGCAAGAGTCACACATTAAAACTCTGAGTTGAATGACAGATCCAGTAAGAAGCCTACTTACTGTTCATGTCCTCAGTCTGGCTGGGGAGTGTGCAAAGCTGACATGTCACTGTTGTGCCTGCAGATGTCCCTCACATTGGTAAATCTGCTTCTTCTCCTCTCAGTTCTTTCCAACGTTCATGGCGATGTCTTTAATTTATAGCCCCATTGGCTTTGCTTGGGCAGCACCGAGTCCTGCTGGTTAGCATGATGTTATCAGAGCCGTGCCAAGCTGGTGCATGCAAAGTTTCCAAGTGGGTTCCCAGTGAGGTCGTGGAGACAGGCACAGAAGTTCTGGGTTAGTTAGGATGGAAGAACAAAAGACTGCCTTGTGCAAACTCAATATCCACTCCTTCTATCTGCCCACGTCTCTTCCTAATTCAAGGTCACTCATTTCATCCCTGCAAGGACTTTCATTCCATGGTGGCTTCATACCTTCCAACTGAGTCTCTAACGCATCCCTGTATCATGCATGGCTCTATTAAACATGTCCTTAAATAGCATCAGCCCCTGAAGTGAGTTGACAGAGCCCTGCGTGTCGAAGCCTGCAGTCTCTACCGTCTTTTCCAAGTAGCCTGGTGTTTATGTTTTGAGAGGAGGAAGAGGTTAATTACCAGAGGCAGACAATAAATTTCCTCGGGAAGCCGTGCTTGTGGGAACTCGCACCGTCCGTGAATTATAGGCATTTGCCCTGCTACTTGCAGAGAAAAGGGAACCACAGGGAACAGGGCAGAAGATTGAGCATTTGTAAGAAATGCACATGTGGCACTCTAGGACCACCAGTTAATATGTCAGATACGGACACATTTTCCACCACAGATGATCTTATAAGTGGGCAGCATGTGGAGTTGCTATAAGACATTATAGGGCTGTAAATCTTTAGTGAGTGCACACACACACACACGCAGAAAATGTCAACTTTCCAGAAAAGAGGAAGTCCCTAATAGTTGAAGACACCAAGTGGAATACATGTGGCTTTCTTCATGTCCTCTTGAGCTGTCAGTGAAAATCTTCACAGAGACGAGATTTTCACTGCAGACAGGTGCTGCTGCATTCTCATCCCGTGAGCAGCATTCTCAACCCAAAACCAAACAGCAATGGATGTTTAAGACTAGGGTAAGATTGGCTTTTATCAAAAATTCACAAAACAACAAATGTTGGTGTGGATATGGAGAGATAGGAACACTCATACACTGCTGGTGGGACTGCAAGCTAGTGCAACCTCTGTGGAAAGTAGTATGGAGATACCTCAAAGAGCTACACGTAGAACTACCATTTGATCCAGCAATCCCACTACTGGGTATGTGCTCTAAGGAAAAAAGACATTCTATAAAAAAGACACCTGCATTTGGATGTTTATAGCAGCACAAGTCACAATTGCAAAGATGTGGAAACAGCCCAAGTGCCCATCAATACATGAGTGGATTAATACAATGTGATGTATGTACACCATGGAGTTCTACTCAGCCACAAAAAACAATGGTGATCCAGCACCTCTTGTATTATCCTGGGTGGAACTGGAGCCCATTCTACTAAGTGAAGTATCACAAGAATGGAAAAACAAACACTACATATACTCACCATTAAATTGGAACTAATCGATCAACATTTATGTGCACATATGGAAATAACATTCATAGGCAGGTAGGAGGGGGGAGGAGGGGATGGGTAAATTCACACCTAAAGAATGCAGTGTGCACTGTCTGGGGGATGGGCACACTCATAGCTCTGACTTGGGTACTGCAAAGGCAATTTATGTAACCAAAGCATTTGTACCCCTGTAGTACTCTGGACACGCTTGAAGTTCTGACTTGGGGAGATGGGGGTGGGGGGAGGGGATGGGTGCATACCTATGTGATGAGTGTGATGTGCACTGTCTGGGGAATGGACACGCTTGAAGCTCTGACTTGGGGGGATGGGGGAGCATGGGCAATATATATAACCTGAACTTTTGTAACCTCATAATAAGCTGAAATAAAAAATAAATAAAAAAAGAAACTAGGATAAGATTGGAGACCCTCCAGTGATTTGAAACCACGAAATGTTATTCCAAGAGGGCAGACATTCTATACCCAGTGAAGCCAAGTTTTGCCCAAGAAAGCACTCTCATTTCTATGGATGGCAGCATTTTGTTCACCTCCCCCTTTTCCTGGGAACATGGCCCAATTCTGGCCTCCTTTCCAAGTATTTGAGAGATTGGAACGATTTTCACCACTCACTCCATGATGCCAAATGTCAAATCTCTGGGTAAAATGAGCTGCTACTGAACTGTCTCAAAGAATGTTTTAGGATCATCGTGTGGTCCGGGGGGCATGGGCGCTTGCCAGAAGGGGGAATGAGAAAGTTTGTTCTCAGATGGGACTCCAAGCATCTGGGCATTGACAACCCACCCATTTGATCCTGTGGACGGCGTGGTTTGCTTCATCCAAGACATGTTAGAAGGATGAAGTCTCTCCCCATCTGGTGTGCAGAAGACCCCCTGGGTCTCCCTGGTTGTCATTAATTAGAGACCCATCAAACCCGTTGTGTGTGTGCAAGCCAGATTCCCAAAGCACTCTCAAGCTGTCTTTGAGCTTTCTCCCCGCAGCTTTGTAGCTAATTCGGGGCACGTGTAAAATCCACGCTGGGTAAGTGAAGATGTCAGTTAGATGGGCAGGGGTTGGAGTTACATTGGCTGCCATCTTACTTTTCCATAGGTCATATGGGGGATGCTAGGGACTGAATGTTTGTGTCCCCTCCCAAAATTCATATTGAATACCTCCATGATGTGCTGTGGATGTTGGTATTGGCATTTGTCTTTTCCTACACACAAATGTGGCACAGTAAGCTCTCAAGTTCTTCTGTGCTGTCTTTTCCATATTCTTCCTCTGACCAGGTATTTACTCCCTTGCAGCTAAGTGGGCTCTTAAGGGGTCTGAAGACCCTTTCCTACAAGGAGAGCCACATGGTGGATCCCAGAAGAAAAGGCAATTGCCGACTCCAGAGGTGATCCTACGACTTAAAACCAAAAGCTAGTTTGCAGTCCCACCAGCAGTGTAGGAATGTTGTTATCTCTCTGCATCCACTCCAGCATCTGTTGTTTTGGGACTTTTTGATAAAAGCCACTCTCACTGGAGTTAAGTGATACCTCATTGTGGTTTTGATTTGCATTTCCCTGATGATTAGAGATGCTGAGCATTTTTTCATATGTTTGTGGGCCATTGTTCTGTCTTGTTTTGAAAACTTTCTGTTCATGTCTTTTGCCCACTTTGTAATGGGGTTGTTTGATTTTTTTTTGCTGATTTGCTTGAGTTCTTTACAGATTCTAGTTATCAGCCCTTTATCAGATGTGTGACATGCAAATATTTTCTCCCAGTCTATAGGTTGTCTGTTTACTCTAATGATTGTGTCCTTAGATGTCTAATGATTGTGTCCTGTGCAGAAGCTTTTTAATCTGATTAGGTCCCATTTATTTATTTTTGTTGTTGCTGTCATTGCTTTTGGGGTCTTCCTCATAAACTCCTTGCCTAGGCCCATGTCTATAGGAGTTTTTCCAACATTTTCTTCCAAAATTCTTATAGTTTCATGCCTTAGGTTTAAGTCTGTTATCAACCATGACTCAAATGGTACAAAAGCAGTTTATGTAACCAAAATGTTTGTACCACTGTAATATTCTGAAATAAAAAGAAAAAGAAAATATATTTTTTAAAAACCTTAAAAGCCAGCATAGTAAGGAGAATTCCCTCATTGGAGGACTGGGAGATCGATGAATATATGCCGCAGATTTAATTTTGACAGGAAGAAAATGAGAAGGTTGCAACAACCCAAACATTGTGTAGCAAATAGTTGCTCTTAAAAATATTTTATAATTGTCTCCACTGAGTTAGTGATAATTCAAATCTATTAAGTAGAAACGCATTAATTCAGTGGGCTCTGTGATCTACTCACAGACACCTTCATCCTACTCACCCTTGGAAGTCCATTTGCAGGAAGCCCACGCATCTGGATAAGTTTGGTTGTGATTACAAATCATTAGAATTTCTACTGCAGACATCTATTTTTCTAAGCTTTCAACACATATTCACACAGTGGTTCTTGCCACATGTGGCATTTTGGAAATGTGTGTGGAGAGTTTTTTATTGGTGCACTGATTCAGGGGCAGTGCCTGCCTTCAGTCGTGAGAGCTGTGTTTTAAACAGTGTTTTTAAACGCATGCCATGCAACTCTGAAGATGGAATATCTACTTTATTATCTGAGTCCAGAATTTGACTTCATTTTGCACATGGATAATTCTTTTGCATGGTTTTAATAAACGCTGAAATTCACGAGAAAGCGAAACCGTTGGAAAGGAGGATGGCTATCAATTGTCTTGATCACAGCTTGATCAAGAGCTATTCACCCCTTTGGAAAACCTCATCTATGGAAATCTTGCTGGCAGTATTTGAGTCGCCAGCGTATCACACCTGTGCTGGGAATTCTGGTATCGACCTCGCTGACCCTCCCCAGAGCAAGCCTGTGACACATTCACGGGACCAGCTGTTGCAGCCCTACCTTAGCATTTACCTAAGGAAATGCATGGTATTTTCAGACAGAAGTTGCTTTCCTGTTAATTTATCTTTTATATTACAGGTGCAGCCTCCAATACATTATTGGTAATGCAATGCATAGTATTTGTAAATAAATGCAGACATTATTTACGCCGCTGTGTTCATTGTCCGTGGATTCCATTATGTTTTGGTAAAGGGAGTGGTATAAAACATTCACCGTGGCAGAAAGTTCTGATTCTCAGAGTTTATAGATACAAGTGTCACCATGGTTTGCCATCTTGGTTGTAAACAGGTTGGTGGAGTGTTTTGTCATTGGTGGAAGCCACTTCACTCTGCTATACAGGTGTATGTATTTATTGGCCCATCACAGAATGAAGCCACGTGAAGGTTTAGAAACTAGTTCATTGGGTAAGAGAAAAGGGGTTTCCAAGGCAGGATTTGACCACAGACATTCTTAACCATCACCTCTTCTTTGTATCATTGGAATTTCCCCCCAGTTATATTCTGATACAGTTTTTTACATTTTCTTAGATTTTCTGAAAGCCTGGAAATATCTCACCTATGCACCTTGAATTGTAAAGTCTCAATTTTGTAAAGTCCCTGTGTGGATGTTAATTTTCAGCCCCACCATTCTACCTCACATCTTCTCTTCATCATCGTAAATGGGCTACTCCCTTTGGAATTCTACTGATTCATTCCGTGGAAACACAGCAAGTCTTGGAACCCGTAAAGGAAAAAGGCAGGTGGGGCCAGAATGAGTCACATTCTTGCCGGCTAATTAATCAGTTCATGATTTGAATAAGATTTGGTGGGAGAGATTGCAGTCCTAACTAGTGGCTTGAAATGTTTTTCTTAACATTTTTCATTCTTTCTAAAAAAAATGGAAAAACAAACACATGTACTCACTGTTAAATCGGAACTAATGGGTCAACACTTATGCGCACATATGGAAGTAACATTCATCGGAAATCAAGCAGGTGGGAGGGGAGGAGGGGATGGGTAAATTCACACATAACGGGTACAATGCACACTATCTGGGGGATGGGCACACTTATAACTTTGATTCAAACTGTACAAAAGCAACTTAGGTAACCAAAACTTCTGTACCCACATAATATACTGAAATTTTAAAAAAATGAAAAAAAAAAGAAAGAAAGAAAGAAAGAAAGAAAGAAAGAAAGAAAGAAAGAAAGAAAGAAAGAAACTGATACTGGGTATCCACTGACAGGCAAACCAGGCTCCCAGACCTTCATTTCAGAAGGACCCGAACACAGAATTCCAAATGGCTGGGGCAGGGGAAGTCTTCACACTTCATACTTCTTGGGAAAGAATTAAATTTTCCCTTTTGTGGCAACCAAGGAAGAGTTGACATTCCATTTCTTTTTAAGAAAGGGAATATAATATTTAAGCCTTGACAAAATTCAGCTTTGCTTTACCGCTTAGCTGTGCTGGTACATATCTTTATCGTACTGATATCTGTATCTATATGGAAACATACAAGAAACACTTCTCCCTCTCTCTAAACAGATAGATCAATGGATAGAGGTACACATGTAGATACCATTAAATCAATGCAGGTTTAGAAAGTTTTTTATGAGTATCAAAGCTGGTTTGAGTGTGTCTCCCCCTCAAAAAAAGCATGGGTTGGGAACTTCATCCCCATAGCAACGATGTCCTAGTGGGGTGTGTTTAGGTCATGAGGTTCCCATCCTAGTGAATGAATTAATACTGATTATAGATGGTTTTGAGGCTGTAAGTTGGGTTTTTTTTTTTAATTTTTCTTTTTTATTTCAGCATATTACAGGGGTACAAATGTTTAGCTTACGTATATTGCCCCTGCCCCACCCGAGTCTGGGCTTCAAGCATGTCCATCCCCCAGACAGTGCGCACCGCACCCATTAGGTGTGAATTTACCCATCCCCTCCTCCCCACTCCCATCTTCCCAACACCCAATGAATGTTATTAGTATTTGTGCACTTAAGTGTTGGTCGGTTAATACCAATTTGATGGTGAGTCCATGTGGTGCTTGTTTTTCTTTTCTTTTCTTTTTTTCCTTTCTTTTCACAGGTGTTGAGAGGCTGTGAGTTTGATCTCTTGATCTCTCTCACCACGTGGTACCTTCCACCCTGTGGGGATGCAGCGAGAAAGCCCTCTCCCGATATAGTCCCTCAATCTTGGACTGCCCAGCCTCCAGAAAAATGAACCCAATAAACCTCCGCTCACGACAAACTGCGCAGTCTGTGGTATTGTCTTATAGCCGCACAGAACGCACTAAGACAGGATGTGTTGGTTCACGTGGCTCTTGTCTTTCCCAACCAGGGCAGATGGTGCTTTCAGCCATGGACCACGGTTCCTGTCTTTCCAAGCGAGCGAAAATTGTACTTTGATAGCAAATCACCTGGAAGTTCATATATGTTGTTGCAGGTTTCCGTTATGAGCCACACCAGGTGTTCCCAAGGTGAAAAAGTTATTATTCATTAAGCAATAGACCAGGAACACTGTAGAGATTTGTTGTCTACAGATTTCAGTTCACAGCTCAGCTGCACTTCTTCCTAGCTGTGCGATCTAAGACTAATTCTTCCTCCCAGCTGTGCAATCTAAAACCAGTTCCTTCCCATCCCTCACCGTGGGCTCCGGGCCATGAAATGCATGCCCACCCCCAGAGCTTTCTGGAAGACTACGGACTTTAGTGCAAAATGCCCCACCCAGCCCCCAGCCCAAAATACTCAGTCAAGAGCCCTTAATCTTGTTAGTAATGTTAAAGGGCATCTCAGAAAATGTACGTGAGAATATGAATATTAAGGAAAATTCCAGAAAGGAGGCATTCTGTTTGACCTAACAGAGACACGACATGGATAGAAGCTTTTTTAGATGTGTGAACTATTGGAAAAGCAGACGCAGGTTGACGTTAGATGTTGGTATCACGCCAAAGTGTCCAGCCCACTTCTCCTGTTTCCGTGCAAGGCCCTCTCTCTGCAGGGGGATCAGGGAGCAGCAGACAGAGCTGAGTATCTGCAGCTGCCAAGACCTCAGCTCTGATTGTAGATCTGAATTCCAGGGCTGTGCAACACAGATGCAATGATCCAATGTCACCGAGGAGGGAAGGGACAGAGGTGAGCTCTACCCAGGTCTGACTCAGGGGACCGGCTGTCGCCAGCTGTACGTACACATCACCTGGCTTGTGTGAGCCCTAATCCCCACCTGGAACACCGGCGAATAACACCTCTTCCACCAGGCATCATCATTTCTGAGAACCAAGAGGAAGAACCATCCTGTGTCATTCAGCCAACATCAATCCTTCCGCACACAGCGGTTATCTTTCCATCCTCATAATTCAGACACCTTGTTCTGCTTGCTAATTATTCTAGCCATTTTCCAACAACATCTGAGCAAAAACGATATATAGTGTGGTCTTATCTTTTTGCAGTAGTCACCTTTACAAATTATTCAAGGTACAATTGCACAAAAAGAAATTATTTCTGCATTGCCCAAAGAATAGATATCTATTGTTTTATCTGCTATAAAATAGTAGAGTGGTTAGCTACATTCAACTTATTTCTTTAAAGTCAACATTGCATGCTGCAATAATACTTTTATATATATATATATAAAATTTTGATAATCTTTGTCCTAATAACCTTGTCCAAACACTCTCATCTTAGGTTCGCCTTCTGTCATTCTCAACGTCTCCTTTCTCTGGGCTTTGTCGTAGGACTTTTCCAAAACTTAGGGCGATACTTGTTCAGGCTGACCTGGACTTGTTGTTTCCACAGTTACGGTTGCTGGAAAAAATAAAATAAAAACTCCGAGGGACTTGCAACTGCCTACCCATACATGGGTGTGCTTATTGCGATGTTGGCTCCAGTGTAATTCACTCTACAGGCATGTGGAAAGAGCTTCAGAGAGATTTTGGAGAGGTGCAAGCTTTCATGGGCTCCACCCGCAGCATGGAAGCCAACCACCAAGCCCGAACGGGTCCAGTGAGCTGTATTTATCCTGGCAAACTAAATGGTAGCGAGTGGCCGTTTTTTTGGCACATGGGCTGGATCAAGACCAATGAAGCTTTAAGGCTAATGAGAATTCCCTTCATTTCACTGACCGTGCACTGTCTGTTATTAGGCAAGCTGTCCATTTTGGGTGTGTCTTCTCTTGCCCTTGTCCTTACCTCTGCAAAGTAAACCTGCAATTTTTTTCTTTTTTTTTTTTTTTTTAACCTTTCTCCCTAATATTCCCCTTGCTGTTTTCTGCAGCCAACAGGCAAGCAATTTAAGTCACGTCTGTGAGCTCAGAGTAAAATCTGCATCCTCTGTTATCTTCAAACCTCTGCAAATCTTTTCTTAGCGAGAGGGAGGCACGGTTTCTGGTGGGACCTAAGGGTACCCCAGAGATTCCACTGTGAATGTGACATCCTGTTTTTGCCATCTGTGATCTACCTCACAGGAGTGAATCTTTTATTATTTAGTCATAAGGCTTGGATGAACCCACATACATGGGGTTCTATTTTTTTTTTTTTTTTTTGTGGTAAGCTGTTAAAATAAAATGTGGCTAATCTGAACTAAATGCAGATAAATACAGTTAGGAAACACCTGTTTGTGTATTGATGGGATAGATCAAGAGTCCTCAAGAATCCTGGGAAGTGACAAGATCAAAGCTGACATGTCATTTGCTCTGGGGACATTGTGTCACGTTTCACTACATATCTGTTTTTTATACTGATAGCACCTGTTCCCCTTGATAGTACTTATGATAACTGTGTTCATCAATAGAGCATTTGTGCAACTACTCATTTAAACTTTGCCTGCATGACTGAAATTTTTATTATGCTCTTTTCATGTTGTTTGGCACATAGAATTTGCCCCCAAATAATTATGAACTAAGTGCATGAATGAGATAATCTATGTAATAGGTGATGTGTTAAGCAAACCAGCTCTGAAACACACACACACAAACACACACACTGACTTGTAGTGTTTACCAGTTACTGTGGTGCAAATAATCCCACTTTTGTGGATTTCAGGCTACCAATGGTTGAACAGATGGATCACAAAATTTCTAGGTGTTTAACTGTTGGTTCTTAAGAGTCAGAATGATCCAATTGCCAGTTGCAAGATACTACTCTTGGACAAATGTGTGGGAAAAGCTTTTGATAAATTTAAACACCCTCCTCAAACAAACAAACAAATGCACACTTACTAATCTAGTCTTTGAAAAAATTCTTCTTAAATGCAACGAACATTTCCCTTAGGCTGCTGGGGGCACATTTTCTTAGCCAGAGAAGTTCTTGTTTCTTTTTAGAACGTCAGCTACAGTCAGAAGCAGCGTTCTGAACTTTACCAAGGACATTTTCTTTCGCTCAGAGTCAGAAATGTCAACCATTGCTTTGGAACGTGGTCAGTAGAATAAAAAAAGAAAATGAAAAAAGAGATATAAGTACTGGAGAAGAGGGAAAATTATAATTTTTCACGAACAATATGATTAATTCAATAGCTCAGCTAAGTTGTATGTAGATAAACAAGACCCCTCCTGAGAAGGTTCCAGAAATGTGTTCAAGACTTCTACAAAGATCTTCAAAATATGAACGCACATGTCTCCTTGCATGAGATAAATACCCAAGCATCAATGCATCTATTGCTTTAAAAGTCTGATTAAAATCTGTGACTTTTTGTTATAGAAGTTCAGTAAATGAAATTTATCTAAAGTCAAAAATGAGCAAGGATACATGACAATGTGGAAAATACTAAGAAACATGCATTGTCATATTACCATATGTTATAAAACACCCTACAATAAAACACAGAACAGAATGACCCAATTGTGTTCATGGACTATCTGAGTTTATATTTATTATGAGTGAAATTTCTTATTGCTGAGGAAATAATAGATTTCTTAATATTTGGTGTTAGAATAATAATTTAATATTTGGGTAAAACAAAGTTAGGTCTTTGCCTCATACCATACTCTCACGTGAGTTCCAAATGCTTTAAGTTTTAATATTTAAAAATGAAAAATATTATAAATGTATGTGGGAAATATCTCATGTCAGAATGAAGAGGGACTTTCTACACATAAAAGAGGGTTAAAAAAATGAAAAATGAGAGATACGGCTACAAGCACTTTTAACACTATTGTAACTCCAAAAAATACAATCCTATAAACAAAATTGAAAGAAAATGATGACTATAAAAAATTATTTGCTATATTTAGAACATGTATTAATGACTTATTGTGTATTTGCTGTATGTAGAAATTGCTAAGTGAATTATCTTTACTACTCAAAGAACAAAGGCTAAACAGCTCAGTGGATAAAGGTTACAAAATTACAGCTGGGCAGGAGGAATAAGTTTTAGTGTCCTATATCACTGTAGGATGACTGCAGTTAATTAACAATAATAGTTTCAAATGGCTAGAAGGGGAATATTGAATGTTCCCAGCACAAAGAAATGATACATGTTTGAGATGATGGATATACTAATTGCCCTGATCTTCTTGCTACAGATTGCTACAAATACATTGTTTTGTATGTACCTGAAACACCACTAGATCCCCCAGAAACATGTACAATTATTATGTATCAACTAAAAAAAAATTTAAAGAAAGAAGCGTATGGACAAACTAAGAAATAAAATTCTTCCACGAGGTGGCCAAATTAGGTAGTTTGACTATTAATTAAAAAAAAAAGAAGAAAGAACAGAAAGAGCACACCCTTTGTGGCAACAAAATTAGAAGTTGTTAAAACAATAGCCATTCTGGGGGATGAACTATGGAGGTAAAGTGTATACTTGTGTAGGGCAAGAGGGTGGCAATGTGAATTGGGAAAATCATCTTGGAGGGCATTTTGGAAACATTTTGCAAGAGCCTCAAACGTGTTCACACACTTCCCTGTAACCATTCCATGGCTCAGGATTTCAGAGATTTATTGGGGATCCTTTGCAAACAAAGACGGGCAAAATTGTGAAACAGTCTAGATGCCCCCAAAGATAGTATTAAATACTTTATGAGACAGTCACCCTGTGGGCCTCCCTAATGACATGGGAATATGCAAATCATATACTGTGATGTAGGGGGAAAAATGAACTTTAAACCACGTGGTTTGGTTTATAAACAGAACTGAAATTATATAGCATGCACACACTCTTACCAACATGTGAGCATGTTTGTAATCTTTATCTGTGAGTAATGGAATTGAGAATAATTGTTATTTATTCCCTTTTCTTCTGTATTTCTTTTATTTCTTTTTTGTTTTTTTTTTTTAGAGACAGGGTCTCACTATGTTGTCCAGGCTGGACTCCAACTCCTGGGCTCAAGCAATCCTCCTGCTTCAGCCTCCTGAGTAGCTGGGACTACTTTCATGCACACCATGCATACAACATTTTTTTCTGTACTTCTATATCCTGTTACTTATAACAGTTATAATATGAAATAAAACTTTTTACAGAGACTCAGCACAGACCCAGCTATGTGTGTGAAAGTGTCCCTTTCCAAATGGTGGCCACAACCCTCTGTCCCTCCAGCCACCTGGCCGCATGGTGGGTGGGCTTTTGTGCACTGTCTGGTTTCTTCAGAGAGGACTTCAAGAAGGACCATTTTTCTCCATTTTGGAAAGCACTAAATGCAGTATTTTCTGTAGGAAAAATGTCAGTGGTTATTTTTTTTTCTATTAGTTTAAATCTTGGCTTACCAAAAAGGCTGACCTTCCAGAACCCACAATGAGAACCTAAAACTACAGTGGATTTAAATCCAGTCCCCTGAAAGTCATTTTTTATCTCTTCCTTTAACTATTTATTTAAAATAAGCCTCAACCTCCTACCATCATCCAGAAAGAAAAATAGAAGAAGTTTATATGCAGAAGCTATTTTTAAATTCCTTCAGAGCCCAGCCTTGGGGAAAAAAATTATAAACTTCAAACCCTCATCCAAGCCCAGAAAACGTATTATTGCATTATGTTGATATATCTCACAACATCTTATATAACATAAAATAATGAAAAGAGAATGTGTGAGCCTTCCGTTATACATGGAAACTCTCAGATTTTTTTTGTTTGATTTTTTTTCATTATTCTCTTAAAGTTCATGTTGCTGGATATTCATGACAAATACCCTTGCTTTTTTCTCCCCAAAGCATATGTCTGTATTTCTTTTTTATAACAGAAAGTTGAATTTAGTTTCCACTAACAAGGCATCACTCTTCCCAAACCTCTTTATGGCTTTATTTTTTAATCAAAATATACTTAAAAAAAATCTCTTAAATGATAAGGAGGGCCTAAGAATCTGAAAATTGTGAATGAGGTCTCATAGAAAAGTTTAATGTGTGCTGTGATTACTAATCCCACTGAATTAAGTCGGCAACATTTGCAGGGGCTGTAGACGACTTTTCTCTGTCACTCACCAGGGGGAGGAGCTTGAGTTGGCCACATAATCTCATGAGCTCTAGTCCTCTGATCTACAACAAGGAAATAATCCTTGCTGTAAAGCACTGTTACCCAGTTTTGTTTTGTTTTTTTAGTAATTTCAATTCCTTTATTTTTTTTTATTTTAGAATATTAAGGGAGTACAAATGTTTTGGACACGTGAATTGCTTTTGTACAGTTTGAGTCAAAGATATAAGTGTGCCCATCCCCCAGATAGTGTGCATTGTTCCTGTTAGGTGTGAATTTACCCATCCTCTCCTCCCCCTCCCACCTGCTTGGTTTCCGATGAATGTTACTTCCATATGTGCACATCAGTGTTGATCCATTAGTTCCAATTTGATGGTGAGTCCATGTGGTGCTTGTTTTTCCATTCTTGGGATACTTCACTTTGAAGAATGGGCTCCAGCTCCACCCAGGATAACACAAGAGGTGCTAGATCACCATTGTTTTTTGTGTCTGACTAGAACTCCGTGGTGTACGTAGACCACATTTTATTAATCCACTCATGCATTGATGGGCACTTGGGTTGTTTCCACTGTTATGCAGTTTAAATGGCAGCATAAGTGGACCCTTCTAAAAGCCACAATGCATTTTGTAAATTTGAGTTGCACTATCATTCCGTCAAGAAACTCGTAACAATTATAGTAATAACATTAACAGGTGGAATTCATTTATCATTTCCACAGGAGGCCTTGCTCAAATACTATCTCATTTAAACACGGCAATGTGTTCATGACCATGGCCAGGGCTGGGCATTCAACTCCAGCCAGGCAGCTGTCTGTACAGTGTGAGAATTGGGGAAATATTTTGCATAATACAGGATCCAGCATGTTATTTGAAATTTGATTTAATAGTAGGCTCAAAAAGGAATCCCTGAATCTTGAATCTATATATATTATTTTATATATGTGCTATTTTATATTTATATATTTTACATATATTTATATATTATATACTATCTCTCCCTATCTATAATATCTACTTGTCCAAGAGTAATAATTATAAACAAATGGCTCAAATAGCCTATATTCTGAGACTAGTTTTTCTTTAGATGAGAAAAATACTATTCAAAACACAGGTAAGGTGCCAAAGAATTCCATTTAGGAAGAAACTGTCCCTTTGGGGGTTAAGCTAAAATATCAATGAGCCTTTTTGACATTGCGAAGGGTGTGGTGTGTCCCAGGACTGATGTGTAGGAGAGGTTGAAACAATGTAAGGATGTTGATGGCTCAATTCAGCAAAATGATTGGAATTTGGAGGTTTAATGCTACCAGTTGAGGGAAGAAGAAGTTGGATCTTTGGGCAAGATTGGATCTAAAGTTCTGATAAGGAAGGTCGGGAGTTAGAATGAAGCCTGCAGAGAGATAAGCTAGAACAGCAGTTTCCAATCTGCTGAATGCCAGAATCCCCAGGGGGCTTGCACAAATACCAGCACCCAAGTCATTTCCCAGAATAATTAAATCTGAATTGCTAGCCATGATATAAGGGGAAGAGAGTGACTTGTACATCAGATTTATTAAATTCTTCCGATGACTTCATTGTGCACCCAGGATTAAGAACCACTGATGAGGGAATTCATCAGGGCTTGGCATTTCCTTTGCCTTGAGGAACAGTGATATTTGGAGTGTTATTATCCTGCCAATCCTGTGTCATTGGGATCTTTCATTACCTCCTATTCTGTGTTTGTAAGATCAAGTTGCAAGAGATTAAGAGAGTGGAATATACTGAGCAAAGTTCCTTCGATGTGGTCTCACCACTACCATCTTGAAACTGAATGACCGGAGACAAACTGCTTAACCTCAATGTGCCTCAGTTTCCTCCTCTGTAAAATGGTCACAGTGGTTTGGCACCAACCTTGCAGGGAGGTTGTGAGAATCAGATAACTAATAGATGGAAACTGGCCAGGAGCATTAGGGCTCAATTCACTGTTACCAATTGTTATCCTTGGTGTTGACTTTGGAAAACGAAGGGGAGGAGTTGCATTTGGGATTAGGTCAAAGTTATCCAGTTGTTGGGACAGAAGCTTTCCAAGGCCGCGCTTGGACAGGTAGAGTTGGTGGACTATTTCAGTAGAAGCAGCAGGTTGAAGCAAGAGATTCATTGCAACCCAGTGGATGTGAGAACAATTCTCCACATTCCTCCCACGGGAACATCCTGAGAATCGGAAGTGGCCAAGGTGTTTCTGCAGTCTCTACAAGAGCACCTAAATCATTTTGCAGCCATGTTTAAGTGAAGGGCAACCTCATGGGGCTAGAGGGAGGACCCTGAGACATTTGGTTGACATATACAAGGAGCAAAGGCAGTTCTTGGCGATTCTGGAGGCAGTGAGACTCAATAACACAGGAAAACTTAGCGTTACAGGGAATATTATTTTTAAAACCATCATCATAAAAAAGCTATTGTCACAGTGGTGGTTGTGATACCAGTGATGATGATGGTGCTGATGATGATGGTGGTTGTGATGATGGTGGTGATGATGGTGATAATTATGGTGGTGATGATGATGGTGAAAAGTCAAAGGCTTTACATGTATGACAGGACAAAGACATAAAAGATAAAATAATGAGTCTGAACGTTGCAAATATATGCTGCTCAGCAAGCCTGGAAGACCCTCCCCACACACAGCTTCCTGAAAATAAGCAACAATAATAATAAAATAAACTTTAAAAAGAAAGCAAACACATGAGCACTGTTTTCTTAAGTTTATCAATAGCTGACGATTCTTACCTAATTGTTTCTGTGATCTTTGTGTCATGCACATACATCCTTCAGTGCTCATCATGTTTCAGTTAGTGTCTGAATCTACAACTTGGACCGTAAACTTACGGAGATACAGGGACCCCAGACAATTCACCCTTCCTCACACTGCCTGCCTCGGTGCCTCCCCCATGCCAAGTCCCAGTAAATATTGACTGAACAGAGAGGACATGGTAAGAGTGAGAAAGACACAATGATCCTTTGCAAGGTCTGTGATTTTTCATTTTCAGATTACCGGGGATGTCTCAAAGAGGCAAAGCTTTATTTTCAAAGAAATGCGTTTGCAAAATCTTATTCGTGTTGATATCCAGTCTCAGCCTGCACAGTCTGAAGGTGGGATGGCCAAAGGGAGAAACACATGAGAGAAGTGACCTCCCAGTTGATAAAGAGGATGATGATGATGACAATGTGAGAGTGATGATGATAGTGATGGTCGTGATAATGGTGATGATGGTGATGATGACATTGGTGGTTATGATGATGGTTGTTGTAATGGCAACGATAATAGTGATGATGGTGATGATGATGATGGTGGTTGTGACAATGGTGGTGATAATGGTAGCGATGGTGATGATTATGGTGATGATGATGATGATGAAGTTGATGGTGATGCTGGTGATGATGGTGGTGGTGATGGTGATGGTGGTTGTGATAATGGCGATGATGTTGGTGAGGATGGTGATAATGATTGTGGTTCTGATGATGATGATGATGATGGTGGTGGTGATGGTGTTTATGATAATCAGGACAGTAACAACGAAACCAACAGCCTAACATCACCGTGCATCAGAATGGCTTTCACCCTTAACTTAGTGTTTTAACACATGCACCCCCATATCCTTGCTGGGTTAGATGTGAGACAAAAATGATCCTCAAATACCCATCAACCAAAATGACTTCTGCACCCACAAATTTTACATGGCAATTTGTGAGGGGCGTTTTCCTACTAAGAAACTCACGCAGTTACATAGGATATAAGGAGAAGAGCCCATGGCCAGAGTGAGGGCAGCAGCCCCAACTCCATTGCCCCAAGCTACTGATGGTGGAGCAGCCCAGGCTGTCAAAGAGGCAAGCTTAGAGTGGCCCTTGTGGGGACAGAGGCTGACCTTGAGCAGTCAGAGATAGTGGTAGGACAAGGAGCAGGTCTGACAGGAGACAGGTGTCCAGATCTGTAGGGTAGCAGGATGAGAGGGATGAAAAAGTTTAAAAAACTAAAGTTCTTATGTGACAAGATGAGACCTTAGATGGAGCAAGATTTGTTAACATTATGTCTTTGACTCCACAAATTGAGCAGATCTTGGTGGCAATTTTGTTACATGTCTATTTCAAGTCATGTCATTTGATCATCACAAAGGAAAAAAGACAGATCTTCAGTATTTGTGGCTTCTCCCACCAGACATCGTGAAGAAAGAATCCAGACACAAGCCTTGGTTTCAGAAGTCCATCCACTACCGACTTCTCCTCTAAGTTCATAAAGGAGAGTCCAGCATTCCGTCCACCACACATGTCACCTCTGAGTTCATAAAGGACAGCCGAAACATAACAATTGTGGTGAGCAGAATCTTTGTTAGAGACTCACACCTGTTTGGGTGACAATAATAATTCTTTTTGCATTAAAATGTGCAGAAATGTGCAGAAAAGAATGAAATGAAAGACTTGGAAGTTTTCTCCACACTGTTTTCCATAGAGGTTGTACTAATTTGCAGTCCTGCCAACACTGTACAAGCATTTCTTTCTCTCTGTATCCATGCCAGCATCTGTTGTTTTTGGATGGTTTAATAAAAGCCATTCTAACAGGGGTAAGACGCAATTTTATTGTTGCTTTTAATTTGTATTTTCCTGATGATTAGTGACATTAAACATTTTTTAATATGTTTATTGGCCATTTGTCTTTCTTCTTTTGAGAAGCTTCTGTTCATGTCTTTTGCCCATTATTTTAATAGGGTTGTTTGTTTTTTTCTTGCTGATTTGCTTGAGTTCTTTGTAGATTCTGTTTATCAGCCCTTCATTAGATGTATAGCTTGTGGGTATTTTCTCCCATTCTCTAGGTTGTCTATTTGCTCTGCTGATTGTTTCCTTAGCTGTGCAGAACCTTTTTAGTTTCTCAAGAAGGAAAAAACAAAAACCACATGTACTCCCTATTAAATTGGAACTAGCTGATGAGCACACATGTGCACAAAGGGAAGGAAAACCCAGTGGAAATCAACCAGGGTGGAGGGTGGGGGGCAGGAAAAACCTACCTAATGGGTATGATGAACGCTATTTGGGTGACGGGCTCACCTGTAGCCAAAACACAAGCATTACAAATGTGATCTATGTGACCTAAAACATTTGTACCCCCTTAATATTTTGAAATTTAAAACTTGAAAAAAAAATGACTTGGAAGGTAGTGGAATCCCTTATTTAGTAATTCAACGTTGTGAACTTGATTCTGTAAATTTGGGAATCGAATCTGAGGAGTTTTGGCTGGAGTAGCATGGCTGAAACTCTACACCAGAAAAGTGTTATTTTAAGCCACCAGTTCCACGGTCATCTGTTATTACAGCCACAGGCAAGAAACACCCATAGACATGAGGATATTTTTAATCCATCCAGGTAAGTACAAGATGAAGCCAACAAGAACCACTGGTTCATTGTGTCTTAAGAATGTTATCGGGTCCTAACAAGGTTAAAAATTAAAGACTGTTAGGAAAGAGGCTGAATAACATCTCAGGGTGCAGGCAAATTGATCTTTAGGTTTTTTTTATTACCAGAAAGAAGTCAGGTTCCGTGGGGGCCTCTGGAAACTCTACACTCCCCCTCTGCGGTTTCAATATGAACCTATTGCTGAACACCAAAGCTGGACAAGAAGATGAAGGCACAGAATAAGCTCCAGTAGGATTTGACTGACGCCTTGCAGATAGAATCTAGCTGCAGGTAGGGGCGTCCTCACCTTGCCTTGCACCCAGTCACAAAGGCTTCCCTTGCAATTACAAACCAGACCTCCAAGAGAACGGCATGGTTTGGGTTTTTGTTTTTTAGGGGGCGCCTGGGAGCAATTAGAGAGCGACAATGGACTGTTAGCTAAAGATTCTGATTGTGCACACACATTTACAAGCACATACACCAGATGTTAGGAGTTAGCCATGGAAGGAAGGCAATAGCAACCAACTATCTTGGAGTTAGTCTATTACTTGCAAACAATGGTAACAGACATATGTGATTCCTGTGAACGATGTGCTCACTAATCACACATCTCCCTGTGCTGGGCAAACAGGGTTAAACGCCTCTTACTGAGTTATAAAGTGCTACGCACCTCTCATCATCTCATGTTCCTGCCAGAAATTTTTAAATATTTGTATTTGTTTCCCCGGGGCTGGTATAACCAATGACTCCAATCTGGAGGCTTAAAACAATAGAAATGTGTCCTCTCCCCATCCCGGAGCCCAGGAGTGTGAGACGCAGGGGTCTCGGGGCCGCGCTCCCTCCACAGGCTCCAGGGGAGGCTCCTTCCTGCCTCTCCCAGCTCCTGGGGGCTCCAGGCGTCCCTGGGCTTGTGGCCGCGTCACTCCAGTCCTTGCCTCCGTGTCCACGTGGCTTCTCCTCTGCATCTGTGTCTCCTTCTCTTCCACCTGTCATTGGGTTTAGGGCCCTCCCTAAATCGTAGATGGTCTCACATCAAGATCCTTCACTAATTACATCTGCAGACACCTTATTTCCAAACAAGGCCACATTCTGTGGTTCTAGGTAGACATGACCTTTTGCAGGACGTTATTCAACCAACTACAATATCCTACCACGATCAACAAAAACAAAAAAACCCCACGTTTTCCACCATTGTCCACATACGTCTATTACCTTTTATCTGTCAGTAGACCCCAGTTCTCCTGGCTTGGGGCATTTGTCTTCAAAATGCTTTTGCTGACAAGAGAGCCATCCCCCCTCCTGCCCGTTGCATCCTGCCCAGCCATGCTTCTATGATCGACTCAGCCAAAATGCCACGTTGGACACAAAAATGTCTCTCACGCTACCATTGACCTGGTACCCACAGAGAGGCATTTGGTAATGACCAGAGACATTTTGGGTTGTCACCACCCAGGGATGGGCGCTACTGGCATCTGGCAGGTGGAGCCCAGGGACACTGCTCGACACCCTACCAAGTGCATGGGATGCCCCCCACCCCACAGAGAACGATCTAGCCCCAAATGTCATTCACTTTGAGGCTGGATGGGAGATGTCGCTGAAGGGCGCATATATTGGTCATCAGGACATCATGCACTACCTGTTTCCCCGGGGCCGTCCTGCCATCGGGCACACAGTAACAGCTGTGCAGAGAGACTTAAGCACATGCGTGGATTAACGCAGGGGTTCCCAACCTATGGCGGGTTGTATAATCCTTTCATTATATATTACAATGTAATCATAGCAGAAATAAAGTGCACAATAAATGTCATGCGCTTGAATCATCCTAAAACCATGCCCCGGCCCCAGGTCAGTGGAAAAAGTGTCTTCCATGAAAATGGTCCCTGGTGCCCAAAAGGGTGGGAACCACTGGATTAATGAATGAGAGACTCAGAGTCGCGAAGCACCAATCGCTCCGCCCCTTGGTCTCCGTGTTGACATTCTTTAACAATTGGCCGCACTACATTTCTTGAAATGCTGACAGTCACTGTCTTCCCAAATATTTATCTGATGTTTGTCTTTTCCTTCCTCTCCAGGGTAGCAAGAGAATGACGGTTTGCATATATTTGAGGAATGCCAGTACAACTCCCGGATGTCTCTTTGCAAAAAAAAAAAAAAAAGTAGAAAAGAAAAAAAAAATTGATGTAGGATTTTCTGCAGCAATGTTGCTTCTCAATCCTAAAACGGTCTGGCTGCGTATCAGGTCAGATTCTGCCTTCCCGTCTCTCAAACAGGCTGTCGGAATGAACCATGGCCTTTGACTTGGTTTCCTTGCCTGCTAAAAACTTTTATAGAGAATAGAATAATTGAAATAGGGTGAATAAAAGTAGTTTTTTTTTTAAACCACTCCAATTTAAACCCAAATTCATGTGAAGCTCTTTTTGCTCCTGAAAATATCATTGTCATCGTGGCCCAGTTTTTTTGGAAATTATTATTTTATTATCAAATGTACAGTATATGGGCCTTAAAAATACAGTAAAGCAGTCATGGAAATAATAGTTCTCCTGTTGTCTGTGGGCACAGACTGAGCCAGGGCTGGGGAAGGGACAGCTGCCTTGGACCAGATGGACAGCTCAGATACTTCAGAGAAGTTTCCGGGCTTTTCTGGAAGGGCTCTGAATTCAGTTGGGTGGGGTCGTGGTGTAGCTTTCTCCTTCCCCTCCTCCCTCCTTGCAATGGCATTCAGGATAAACTTTGTATTCAAGGCAATCTAATAGCCTAGCCTCCCGGGGGGAAGGTAATGAAATAGTGGTTACTGAACTGGAAGAAGGTTTGGAAAGAAATTTATTTATTTTTAAATCGCATTTCCATGTCTGCTGTAATGTATCCAAGTCTTGTAAAGACCAATAATTTATTCTTTTTAATGAGACAGAAAGAATTTCTCTTTCGAATCTCATCGTCTGATTAGAAAGAAAAAAAATATATATATATATATAAAACATCATATAAAAAGTGAGTTCCAGGGAGAAAGAGGTTTTTTTTGTTGTTTGCTTTTTCTTATAAAATGGTAGCTATAACGTATGAAAGTGCGGGTTAAAAAACAACATCAGTCAGTCTGGTTCTAAACCGTTCCTTGGGCAAGCTGGAGTTTTGAAGGGACAGAGGAAATAACTGAAAGGTGAAGAGTTCTCGCTCTGGAAGGTTCTATGGTGTGAAAACTGCAGCCGGTTGACTAGGGGATGCGTCCCCCCACTCGGGGCAGCAAGGCAGCGTTGCCAATGTCTGTGGCTTGTTTTCAGGGAATGCTACGCCCGACTCCTGCAGACGCCCAGGAACGGGCAGAAATTGCAGTTGCAGACCGGGTACCCTGAAGCCCATGGCGCGTTGTAAACACAAAACAGAGTTCCCAGAGCGGCCGAGCCCTCCTGCCTGTGGCTGCCTAAATTCCTTTTCAAGCCTCGGTGACAGTTAACCTCGGTCTGAAACCCACCTGGGAGGCGACCGTGCCCCGAGAGGAACCCTCCGGGAGCTGCGGCCGCCCAGCCCGGCTTCCCTTCCCAACCCCGCGGCGAGCCCTGCAATCTGCATCGCCCCGCGGGCCGTTCAGAAGACGTGGATGTAAGTCGTTTTCGAGTCACTGCCCAGCACGTTCTTGGCGGTGCACTTGTAGAAGCCCGCGTCCCTCTGCGAGGCGTGCTGGATGGTCAGCGCTCCCTGCGGGTGCACGAATCTGTGGCCGTATAGACGAGCCTGCGTGCCGGCCGTCAGGTGCGACTTGTCCGGCAGCTCCCAGGTGATCTCGGCTTTGGGGATGCCCATGGCCATGCAGTTGACCTTGACCGTGTGCCCGGGCCGCGTGTAGATGACCGGCGTGGGCTCGCTGGTGATGCGGGGCGGATAGGCGATGACAATCACGGAGACGCTGGTCACCGAGAGCCCGTGGTCGGTCTCCGTCCTGCACTGGTAGGTGCCCCTGTCGAACACCGAGGCCTGGCGCACCGTTAGGGTGCCGTTGTCCGAGAGGGACACGCGTCCGAGGGCCCGGGGGCCCTCCAGGACCACGCCGTTGGGAAGCGTCCAGGAGAAACGTCCCCGCCGGCCGCCCCCCGGGGGGACGCAGTGCAGCTGCAGGGTCTCCCCGTTGATGATGCTGACCAGATTGCTGCGCGCGCTGCCCGCCTGCGGCTTCAGCCCCACCTTGAGAGACACCAGCCTCTCCGAGTGGCCCGCGGCGTTCCTGGCCACGCAGCGGTAGGCGCCGGCGTCCGCGGGGGACAGGCCGCTGATGTGCAGCATGCCGTCGCCCTTGTGGAAGAAGCGCTGCAGCCGTCGGCCGCTCTGCAGCTCCGTGCCGTTGGGGAGGACCCACAGCAGGGTGGGCGGCGGGGTCCCCGCGGCCGAGCAGTTGAGACTGATGGTGTGGCCGGCCGTGGCGGTGATCTTCTCGCTGGTGGGGTCGTGGAAGACGGGTTTGTGCACGGGCTCCAGGACGGTGAGCTGCACCACCAGCCGCGCCTCGCCGCCCTCGTTGCGGGCCATGCACACCAGCTGCACCGAGTCGCTCCTTCTCAGCTGCCGGATGTCCAGCGTGCCGTTGCGGTGCACGCTGATGCGGTTTCCGTGGTACGGGGCCGGCAGGATCACGCCTTCCGGAAAAGCCCACAGGACCCTCGGGGCGGGGACGCCCTCCGCCTGGCAGTCGATGAGCTTGCGACTGCCCCCGGCCGCGATCTCCCGCACCGTGGTGATGGTGTTGGAGTTGCCGTTGATCCTGGGCGGCTGCACGTCGACGTGGATCCACACCGTTTTCCTGTCCTCGCCCGCACCGTTCCGCACCAGGCAGGTGTAGTTGCCGCTGTCGGAGCGCTGCGCCTTCTGAATCAGCAGAGTGCCGTCTGGGTACACCTGGTACTTCTCCGAGGACGCGGGGATGAGCCTGTTGGTTGGGGACAGCCACGTCACCTTGGGCATGGGCTCTCCTTTGGCGTCGCAGGGCACGGTGACCACGTGTCCATAGGGCACGTGGACCACCAGGTACGTCTTGTTCCGGATGGCTGCGGGCTCCGCCACCACCTTGACCCGGACTCTCATCTCGTCCTTGCCAACCTGATTTTCGGCGAAGCAGGTGTAGTCCCCTTCCTCCCGCATGCCCACCTCGTTGAAGTAGAGCGTCCCGTTGTTGAACACCACGTAGCGCTTGGCGCGCCCGCCGCTGTCGTCCGACTGCATGAAGGAGTTGACCAGGCTGCCGTCGGGGAGGCCCCAGGAGATCTCGGGGTTGGGCAGCCCGGTGGCGACGCAGTCCACTTTCAAGTCGCCCCCGTAGAAGACCCGGTGGTCGTTCTCCTCCTTGTGCTCGATCTTGGCGGGTTTCATCACCACCTTCACCCGCAGCGCCGCGTAGTCATCGCCCACCTTGTTCCGCGCCACGCACAGGTAATCTCCCGCGTCTCTGTCGGTCACCGAGTTCACCACCAGGGTCCCGTTGGTGAATGCCTTGACTCTGGAATCGAAGCTGGAGGGCGAGAAAGGACAAGGAAGGGGGTGTCAGTTTGCGGAGCGCTCCAATTTGTAGGTCGCTGGAACAAAACTAGCACACGTGGTTCTGGGAGGTGTTAGCTCACCCGGCTGCTGCAGCAAAACGCCCACGGGCGTCAACAGCCTGGACAAGATTGAGCACACGCCGGAAAGCGGTTTACTGCTAATGAGAACTTCCTGGTAGGGTCTGGCCGGCTGGGCTGGCCGTGGATTCAAAGATGTGAGAGGTACGCAAAGACTTCAGCCCTGTTCCTGCATGTGTGTGTGCGTGTGTCCGTGTGTGTGTGGAGTATTTGACCCCTGGTCATTGCAAACAGTGTTGTAACCACAAAATCATGAATCCAAGTTAACCTTATAGAAAGGTTAAGTGCTTTCTGGGAAAAAATGTTTTAGACACAACTTCTACTCTTGGCAATTTTTTTTTTAAAGACGTTGTAGCCCAGTATCAAGCCAGGGGCAACAAAGTAACTTTGACGTTGATCATGTCATTGTGGTTCTGCCCAGACGTCCACAGCTATTTAATAAAACTGGATTCGTCAGCACTGGGCAATACTGGTGTAAAGCCTTCTTCTCTAGGATTTGTAATTAAAACTGAATGACACGGCCGGGCGTGGTGGCTCACGCCTGTAATCCTAGCACTCTGGGAGGCCGAGGCGGGAGGATCGCTTGAGGTCAGGAGTTTGAGACCAGCCTGAGCAAGAGTAAGACCCCGTCTCTACACAAATAGAAAGAAATGATCTGGACAACTAAAATATATATAGAAAAAAATTAGCCGGGCATGGTGGCACATGCCTGTAGTGCCAGCTAACTCAGGAGGCTGAGGCAGGAGGATTGCTTGAGCCCAGGAGTTTGAGGTTGCTGTG
>MPIZ01000006.1:3725522-3743075 GCA_003258685.1 Prolemur simus | reverse complement strand
AAAAAAACCTTACATGGGTTGTTTAATTACACTATACCAGGCATATAATTGGAATTTAGTAAGAATGAAGCTCCAGAGATGATGATTTAGGGTTTATTTAGGATTTATATGGGGTTATTAATTCATTATGCACGTGAGATTTTTATAAATATTGAGCCATTCAGAACTCACGTTTTGAATAACCCAGGGAAAAGATCGGAGAGGTTCTCATTTTTAAAGCGTCCACATTGAATTTTCAATTTCACTTATGTTATAATGGGAGAGGGTGTAATTGAGCCATGATTCCTTAGCTTTTCCTGTGAATATTGCACTATTCTAATGAGATGTCTGGGACAGTATCATAGATCTTTAAAAAGAAAACGTCTGCCTACACTTGGATGCAACCCAATCACCATAAATAAAAGCAATTATTATACTAATGGTGACCAAATATACTGTCTTGTGGGTCAGGAGTGAAAACAAGTCAAGGTGATGCGGTAAGGAATAGGAGAGGTGTGGGTCTGGTTAGGATATTTTAATGTGCCTTGGAGTTTGAATCCAAACATTTGTACGGTAGCATATATCTGCAAACATTATGAAGTGTCTACAGCACTAATGTCCAGCCCTAGTTATAATCAGAATAAACTGGGAACATCTGAAAAACATGCCTCCCGAAGGACTTGGCTTTAGGAAGGGAAGTGCCAATAATCTGTATTTTTAAATCATCCTGGCGTCTAGCAGAGCAAAAGGCCTGCTCGTTGATAAAACTCAGATGGGTCGTTTAATGACACCGCACTAAGGATATAATTAGTCGGAATCTATTTAGTAAGAATGAAGCCCCAGAGATGATGATTTATGATGGATTTAGGGTTTCTACGGGGATATTAATAAAATGACTCAAAACCCTCCTGGAGCTGCATTCTTGTACTGTTATCCATTCAGCGCTGGCTCAGCCATGCCAAAGTCAACGGAAAACAGGCTGGCAGGTGGCAGCACATTGGCTGAGCGGGAAGGTATTCCAGGTTGAGTTGGGTGCATGGTATTCCGGATGGATTGTGCAAGCTGTTTCCGGGCACTGCCCAGATATATCTAAAATTTAAAATAGAAGCTGGCCACTTGGGCTGATTCAAAAGCAAATTAGGTAACTGAAATGGGTATGCCCCTGTAAGATTATGAAATTAAAATAATAATAATAAAATAAAAAGAATTTGAAAAAATAAATAAAATGAGAAGCTAAAGCATTAAGCTTAAATAAAGTGGACTTATATCCACAGCTCACTGGAAACTGAAGGGCAGAGAAAGGAAATGCTAACATAGAACCCCCCTCCTCCTCCTTTTTTGACCACTACACCTTCTTTCTTTGGCAAAAATCCATCATTAAATATTTTCTATTTTGTTTAGATAATGAGTTCAACTATTGGGACCTTAAAATGTACATATATTTGGAGAAACTTTCTTCATTTTCCACTTGGTGTTGTGTGGGGTAGCCGATACACCAATCCTGCACAAAATGTGGCTCAGTTGTTACAAGGTTTTATGATTTCGAGACCCTTAAAATAATGATGTAAATAATGCTCTTCTGCATTTATATCATTTATGCAATTCAACTAATCCATAAAGGCAGTGCCCTGGTGTGTAGCACACAAACTCTAGCAGGCTGGGAATCTTCATCTGCTGGGTTCACTGAGGTACCTGAGCACCTACTGTGTGTCTGGTGGGAAGCAGGTTTTCAATAAATATTATAAATAAATTGAACAAATAAATATTTGAACTTCTAGCAATGTAAAAAAAAATAATAATAAAATAAGATAGAAGCTGGGGAAAAACACCTTAGCCCTTTTCCTACATCGGGAAGGGCCCTGGAAGCCCAGAAACTGCTTCAGTGAACAAATGACTTTGCTCCCATCCTGCGTGGAACCCACACTGAGATGTTTTCCTGCTTGAAAACACCACTTGAATTCATTTCCCTTTTCCTCTGTTAGCTCTGTCCTCTATTAGTTTTGAAATACTTATTAAGGAGACATGAACCTTTTTGGATCCAGTCCAGGATTTTGAAGACTCGGCACTCCTGACATTTAGGGCCGAGGATTCTCTGAGGCAGGGCTGTGCTGTGCATTGTAAGGTATTGAGCAACATCTCTGGTCTCTATCCACCAGATACCAGAGCAACTACCCCAGTTGTGACAGCCAGTAGTGTCTCCAGACATTGCCGAGGGGTCCCTGGAGGCAAAATCACCCCCAGTTGAGAAACACTGCCCCAAACTTATAGATCTGGGAACAGATGGTATGTGATTAGAAGGTGGCTTTCTTCATCACTAAAATACATTTTTTAAAAAATTTGAGATGGGCTGTTGCTCTGTTGCCCAGGCTGGAGTGCAGTGGTGCAATCATAGCTCTCTGTAGCCTTGAACTCCAGGGTTCAAGTGATCCTCCTGCCTCAGCTCCCAAGTAGCTGGTACTACAGATGTGCTTTACATAGAGAGATGGGGTCTTGCTATGTTGCCCAGTCTGGTCTCAAAGTCCTAGCCTCAAGTGATCCTTCCACCTTGGCCTCCCAAAGTGCCAGGACTAAAGGCTTTAGCCACCATGCCCAGGTA
The DNA here is from genome assembly GCA_003258685.1 of Prolemur simus. NCBI lineage: Eukaryota > Metazoa > Chordata > Mammalia > Primates > Lemuridae > Prolemur > Prolemur simus. The sequence continues at coordinate 3,740,500 of MPIZ01000006.1, read as the reverse complement.
TTTTTTCTTATTGTTTTGTAGAGATGGGGTCTCATTATGTTGCCCAGGCTGTTCTCCCACTCCTGGCCTCAAGCGATCCTCCCACCTCAGCCTCCCAAAGTGCTGGCATGACAATCTTGAGCCACTGAGCCTGTCCCAAAATACATTTTTATAATTCCAAGTATGCTACCCTGGAGCTGTAATGATATCTTTATTTTTATTATATTTTTGCATACTTTCATTGTATCATTAATGCCACATTAAAATAAGGCCTAAAGCATCTACGTATTTTGTTAAAATTAGTAAAGGAAATAAAAGCAGCCTAAATTATTTTATGTAATATTATGTTTTAAAATACAGTGAAATATATGATTATTAAAACAACAGTTTCTTGGTTCCATTTTTTAATTCTGAGCAGCCCAGAAGGGATAAGGGGGCAGGTGTCAAGTGTTTGTTCTGGATCTTACTTTATAAAGACAATGGCTGGGCATGGTGGTCACACCTGTAATCCCAGCATTTTGGGAAACTGAGGCAGGAAGAAATCGAGGCAGGAGGATTGCTCAAGGTCAGGAGTTTGAAAACAGCCTGGGCAACATAGCAAGACCCTGTCTCTAAAAATAAAAAATTAGCCAGGGTGGTGGTGTGCACCTGTAGTCCCAGCTACTGGGGAGGCTGAGGTGGGAGGACTGCTCCAGGTCAGGAATTTTAAAACAGCCTGGGCAACATAGCCAGACCCCTTCTCTCCAAAAAAAAAAAAAAAAATTAGCCAGGTGTGGTGGCGGCATCTGTAGTCCCAGCTACTTGGGAGGCTGAGGCAGGAGGATCCCTTGAGCCCAGGAGTTCCACGCTGCAGTGAGCTGTGATGGCAACACTGCACTCCAGCCCAGGTGACAGAGAGAGAGAGAGAGACCCTGTCTTTTAAATAAATAAAAGAATGAATAAAGGCAAGATTTCACTGCGTGAAAAAGCATGCACAGGGAACAATGTCTGTGCATGTTCATCCTGACCAGGACTCATGTCCTTTGGGGCCACCAAGAGTGTCCCCAACACGCAAGGGGAGCGCGGGGTCCCCGCGATTTACCTGAAGAGCGCGTCCACCATGCGTTTGGACGGCAGCCTCCACTGGATGCGCGGCCAGGGGTCGCCCGCGGCGCTGCAGTCCAGCCTCAGGGTGCCCCCGTACCTGACGTCGCTGCTGCGCGGGGAGGTGGCGGTGATGCGCGCGTTGGCGGCCGCGCGCTGCACGGTGAGCTGCACCGTCCTGCGCGCTGAGCCCACGAGGTTGGCGGCCACGCACTCGTAGCGCCCGCTGTCCTTGGGCGCCAGGTTGCGGATGTAGAGCGTGCCGTTGGGGAAGACGAACAGGTTCCCGCGCAGGAACTGCGAGGGGCGGATGTGGGTCCCGTCCCAGAGCACCCAGCGCACGCTGGGCAGGGGCGCGGCCTTGGCGGTGCAGTGGATGTGGACGCTCAGCCCGGGCGGCAGCGAGATGTTCTCCGCCTTCTCCTGGTGGATGACCGGGGGCAGCGCCGCCACGTGCAGGCGGATGGCCAGGCTGTCCGCGCCCGCTGCGTTGCTGGCCACGCACTTATACACACCCCTGTCTGCGAAGGACGCGTCCTTGATGGACAGGGTCCGGTTTTCGTGCAGCGTGACGCGGCCCTCCACGGGGGACACGGTCTGCCACACGCTCCTGTCGGGGAAGATCCAGGAGATCTGGGGCGCTGGGGTCCCCTTGGCCAGGCACTCCATGGCGATGGTGTCCCCCAGGTAGACGGTGACGTCCTGATAGTGCGAAGCGAGGATCTGGGGCTGCTGCACCATGACGGACAGCAGGACGCCCACACGGTCCAGCCCGTGCAGGTTGCTGGCGGTGCACAGGTACTGGCCACGGTCTTGCACCTGCACCTTCCGGATAACCAACGTGCCGTTCTTGAGGACTTCGAACCGTTGTATCCTGGTGTTGGGAGTCATCAGGGCTCCTGCAGTAGAACGACAGGGACCATTAGCTGTGACATAAACCATGTCCTTTCCCTAACGCCCAAAAAAGCATTGTTCGTTCATTAACCTAATTCTCCCACTTATGGCCCAAACGGCAAAAGCAAATGCGCAAGAGAGAAGGTTTTTGTTGACAGTCGAGGAAATGCAAAATCACCGTGAGATACCATGTCACACCGGTTAGGGTGAACGGTATGGAAAAGACAAAGGTGGAGAAAGGAAATCAGTACAGCCACTAGGGCAAACAGTATGCGTGATCCTCAAAAAATTAAACACAGAGCTACCCTATGAATCAGCAATCCCGCTTCTGGATAGAGCCAAACAGATTGAGATCAGTATGTTGGGGAGACGTCTACACGCCCATAGTCACTGCAGCACTGTTGACAGTAGCCAAGACATGACATCAACCTAAGTGTCAATCCACGGATGAACGCATAAAGAAAATGTGGTTTATCTACACAATGGAATACTATTCTGTCTTAAAGCAGAAGAAAATGCTGTCATTGGTGACAACACGGATGAACCTAGGAGACACTATGTTACCTAAAATAAGCCAGGCACGGAAAGGCAAACACCACGTGATCCCGCTTCTATGTGGGATGTAAGAAGTTGAACTCATAGAAGCAGAGACTAGAATGTGATTACCCAGGGCCGGGGTTTGGGGGGGAAAGGGGAGACGTTGATCAAAGCCTACAAAGCTCAGCTAGACACAAGGAATAAATTCAAGGGATTTATTGCGTTCACGGTGACTATAGTTAGTAGTAATATATTGTGTACTTGAAATTTGTTAGGAGAGTAGATTTTAAGTGTTCTCGCTGCAAAAAAAAAGGGGGGAGTTTCTTTGGTAGAAAAAAAGAGAAGAGAGAGGAAGAACGTTTTGTTTCCCTTTTTGTTTATTTTTATGCTAGTCCCAGAAACAGGGCACAGACCTTCTTCTAGCAAAGAATAGTGAACATGGGATTCATAGAGAATTCTGGATGTGGTCGTGAGCCTCAGGCACACCCGAGGTTGTCTGACTGTTCATTTCAGTTCCTGGAGACACAGCCCCTCCCTCATTTATGTTGACACTGGTCTCCTGAACTCCCTAGTTGCCTGCTTGGACATCCTAGGCTTGCAGCTGTTGCCCATCCCCTGCCCAGAGAGGCCCCCAAGTCCACACGAGCGAGGGATGGATGTCGTCATTCTCTGCCCAGGCCGACTGAGTTGGGCACAGACTCAGGCTTCCCCCTGACGTCTGACCTGCTCACCCCTCCAGCCGGAGGGTAGATGTGAGTGAGATAAGTTCTCATTTCTCTCCATTCTATGCTCTCCATATCCCACACCCTGCCTGACCTCCTGTCTGCCCTCGTCAAGGTCTGTACCAACCATGTGTTTCTTCTTTTTTTTTTAAATCTCAAAACGTTAAGGGAAACCAGTCATTTTATCAAAAAGACACCTGCACTTGAATGTTTATCATGGCACAATTTGCAACTGCAAAGATGTGGAATCAACCCACATGCCCTTTGATTCATGAGTGGATTCACAAAATGTGGTGTATGTATACAAGGGAGTACTAACCAGCCATACAAAAGGATGAATTAATGCCTTTTGCAGCAATTTGGATGGAAACTAGAGGGCATTCTCCTAAGTGAAGTATGTAAAGAATGGGAAATCAACCATATGTTTTGGATGCTCTGGTATCTGGGGCTTTTGCTGACCCAGGAGGGTCCACCCCTCCCAGGGCTAGCCAAGTCCTAGAGATAGCAAAAGACTCTCCTGTGAGTTTGCTTTTTGTATGCAAACCTAGCAATCCAGAGACCACATCCCAACCACCTCCGTTATGGGGCTGTCACAGTCTGGGTCATTATCCACCTGCCTTAATTACCCCAGGGTCAGATAGCAGACAGCTAGGGAAATCCTCAGACCCTCTACAGCCTGCTGAAATCTCTCAAACTACCCCATTCTAAGCATCAACTCTTCCTTCTCACAGAAAGCACACAAAAATGGCACTTGCTCAAATTGGTCCCTACCTCTTTGTCTCCTGAACAACTCTGGTGCTTCCCAGCAAGACCCCCATGGCATGGCTTGTGCCCTCAGGAACTGTGAACAGCAAACTCTGTCCTCCATGCCATCGCCTTCTGATCTCTTGGGCTCACCACACCGGAATACAGTAAAACCTACATTCTAAAACTGGGACGCCCAAGAAAGCCCCCTTCTTCTTCCATGTTGCTGGCCCCTTCCTGGGTCCAGGCTTCACCCATGGGCTACACCTTTAGTTCTGACTCTTTTGCTAATAGCTTTCTGTAAGATGGGAGTGCTGCTTTTGGATGAAGCTTTCAAGCCCAGGAAGTTCTCCATCGTCCTCATCCTCATAATCTCTGCCAAGATATCTTCTGTTCATCCACTGCAGAAATGCCCTGTTCTCCCCACGATGAGGCTTTCATGGTGGATGGGTTATTCCAGTACAGAGCACTCGTGGAAACAAGGCCACTACATGGCATGTTTACAGGAGCTGCCAAGACTACAGCTGTCTCCTCCAAAACCAGGTCTGGAGGCCAAGTGAGTTTGCCCAACTCACCGTGTCCCAGGGAGCAAGGTTGGTGCTGGTATAACCTCCCTGCCTTCCAGGCAGTGCAGGTAAGAAGCCATTCATCTTTGCATTTGAGCCCTCCCAAATGACAGGTGACTCCCAAACAATGGTCCTCACTCATGGGGTTTCAGCTCCCCATCAAGGCATTTTACAATGCAGAGATACAGAGTGCTCATCTAGTCCATTTAATTTGGGATGGAAGAGAAGGACCACTGTAACCTCCTGCCCATCTTTCTGGGAAAGTTACATGGTGACCTTGTATTTCCCTCTGATGCCTCCACAAATGAACTAATTTGGTTTATCTGGCAGCAAAGGCAGGATAAAATCACATCCTATTGCTCCACGGCCTTAGAATACAATGCTCTGGGGATGTGAGCAAATCTCATTTTGCCACACATTGAGATAGAACTTCCTAAAACCCAGAGCTAGCTAACAGAAGAGCAGCCAGCATTCAGAGCTGATTGCAGGAGATGTGGATGAAAAGTGTACATGAACATCTGGAGAGAAGGCATGGTCCAAACATGCTCTGACATGGCCCAGGCACGGAAGACCCTAAGAATGAACACAAATGGGATCTCCCAGTAGAGGAATGGGTTCCTTCAAAGGCGTCACCCTTTTGGAACGAAAAAGCCATATTTGCAACTATAAGCAAAAATGATCATGAAATCACTATAAAAATATATGACTTGAAATGCTGAGCTGAACAGAGGAGTAAGTAATTTCCCAAGGCTTGGTGCCTCTGGGAGCCTCTAGAACTCTTTTAAAATTGGGGAGACAAACCTGAGCAAATAAAGTACAGGTTTGCTAAGTGCTAGCCACAAAATCATTCTTGTATTGTCCAAGTAGAAATAACACACCACACACACACACACACACACACACACACACACATACACCTTCTGGTCAGAAGCCAGGGATGAAGGATCTAATTATGTTGAGAAAGAAGAAAGGGATGGTTTCTCATGGAGGATGTGACTCTCAGCTTTTATTTTCTTCTATAATTATTTTGCCACTCAGACAAAGTAGACAGTCAATTTGTGAAGAAGAATGTTCTTTGGGCACCCTAACTTTCCAAATATAGACCACTGTGTCCTCCCAAAATTTATCTGTTGAAGCCCTCACCCTCCAAGACCTCAGAACATGAGTGCATTTGGAAGTAGCACTTTTAAATTGATAATCAAGGTAAAATGAGGTCACCAGGGTGGGCCCTGATCCAGTAGGAATAGTGTCCTTATAAACAGAGGAGATGAGGACACAGACATGCACAGAGGGATGACCCCATGAGGACACAGGGAGAAGACGGAGTCTACATGCCCAGAAGAGAGGCCTCAGGAGGGACCAGCCCTGAGATACCTGGATCTGGGACTTCCAGCCTCCAGGATGTGAGAAAATAAATGTCTGTGTTTAAGCTGCCCAGTCTGAGGGACTTTGTCGTGGCAGCCTGAGCAGACTCATATAACCATCTCTCTAGGTTCAAGTCGAGGAAGCACCTGATTAGTGCTTAGAAGACTAGAAGCTGATGTGTGGCCAAGCTGGGTTTACCTTTGCAAGCCATTAGAAGGGCTGGGGGCATTTGCAGACTTCCGCTCTTATCTATTCTGTGCCAATAGGGGTGGTTGAAGACTTTTGTACAGGACCCAAGTGAGGAAAAGTTGAGAGGGTCCCATGACGGAATATCCCAAAGCCTAAATTGTTCCCTATCCAAACGACCTATTTGGAGGCTTCATTAAAATCCCACATCCATTCCAACTCCTCACTTCCTGTCCCTGGAAGCATATAGAGGAACATGCTTGGATCTAAGTTCTCAGATGTCTCCTCCCCAAGTTTATCTGTTGAAGCCCTCAAAATTCGAGAGACAAACCTATGCAAAGAAAGTGCAGCTTTGCTCTACCAATGCATTGTTTTCTGAGTCTCCAGTTCTGCCTGGAGTCAAATTCCGGTCACCTCCTCCCACATAAACTCTGGGTAAGATGTAGATAGGTAAACACCCTACCTGTGGAAACCTTTGTCCATGTAATGAAAGGCTTGGGCTTCCCTGTCGCCTCACACGGGAACGCAGCGTCTGTCTCAGCAGTGACAGACACGGTCTGTGGGGATTTGGTGATAATTTGGGGCTTTTCCCCGGGCGTCCAGAATTTGGATGCAGGTGGTCCTCCCGCAAAGAGCTTTGAGCTACTCTGATGGAAGCTTCCAGAGGACTGGACAGAAGATGTTGCAAAGGGGACGTAGCTCCGGGTGGGAGAAACCAGTGGGATATTCTGTAAGTTAGTTGAGGGTGATGCCATGGTCCGGGGAGGGTGCAGCAGGGGAGGGGCCGGAGGACCAAAATCCACGTGGAAGGTGCTCTGGGAATGTATCCTATTGTACGGACCCAGGTTAACTATTCTTTCTCTCGTCACTGGGGCAGGAGAGGTGGATGTCTGGGGCTTCACGGTGACTCCCAGCTGTGGGAAAGACAGTGTTCTGTTGATAAAGAAAGGAAGTCTTCCATTGGAATAATGAGGAACTCTTGAATTTGGAAGCCTGACAACTGGGTTTCTTGGCTCAGGAAGGTTATTATTTCCAAACACCTTGGAGTAGCCATTGAATTGGTCAGGTCTTTGGTCAGTCACTCTGGTAAAAATGTTGGGTTTGGACATGTGCAATGGAACAGGAGTCGTTGTCATTGATACTTTTGGAGTGGAAAAGAGTTTGCTCCCTGGCAAAGCCCTTGGGGGAGATGTAGTTATTTGCGGTTTGTTGGTCCAATGACGGGAAGGCTGTAGTGTTACAAAATATCTGAAGGAGCTTTGTGTGGCTACATCAGGTGGCCAAACTGTTCCCCGGGGTGGGATAGGTTTGGCAGGGACTCTGGATGGCTGGTGAGAGACATGGGCTCCCCCATGCTGGTGGTGACTTTGTGGGCTGTGTGGGAGACTACTGTTTTTGCTCTTTCTGTCAAATACTTCCTTTCCCACCTCTTGTTTCGGAGACAACTCAGATGTGTCCTGCTTGGAAGAAGTGGTAGATAATTCATTTGGCCTCAGTATAGTCTGTGTCCCTTCATTGCTCACTGGGGGTGCTTTGGTTTCTGGATTCCCCACATAATTCAACAAAACATTTTCCTTGGAATCTGTAGATGCTGGAGATGTTCTTGAGCTAAGAAGTGCTGGCTTAGTGGTGGTTTGTGCCAAGGGTACAAGATTCGTGGGCGGGAACAGGGAGGTTGGCTTCTCCCTGGGAGCAGCAGTAGGGATGTGATTCTGTGATCTGGTTTCAGTGTGAAGAAAAGCCACGGTGGTTTCATGATGTTCCTGCCCATGGGTGGTGCTTTCTTCCTGACTTGAGGACAACTCTGCTTTCATGTTTGTGAGAGTAGTCGAAGCACCAGCTTCTTCCTGTTGAGATGGTGTTGAGACTGTAACGGAAGGTGAAGACACAGAGAGCAAATCCACATCCTCTAGCTCTTTCAGAAGGGGAGGATCTGTAAGGTTTTCTCCAGAACTGGTAACAGGGGTGTCTGTCTCCAGCCGCCCAATCTGGGCTGTCGTTGGGGGATTCCAGCTTAGAGTTCCTGGAAAGCCTATGGGAGGGGAGCCTTCCTCAGTGGAGATTTCTCCCACAGCGGAGACCAACGAGCCAGAAGTTGGTGTGACATTAGTGATCGACTCACCGGGGACTGAAGTATCAGTTTCATAGCCTTTGACATCTGTGACATCATCATCCTTAATTTCCTTTCCATCTGATACAGGTTCATACGTGACTGAAAGTGTCTCTTGGACATCATGGTGAGATGAATGTATTTTTGTGGTGGTCGTCATGTAATCTTCCACTGTAGTTACCTCATACAAGTCCCCAGTCCTCAGAGGAACAGTTCTGGACAAAGGTATAGTGTCTGAACGGGGAGTAATAACATTTTTATATTTATTTTCTGAAGAAGGGCTGGGCTTGGATGTAGATGCTCTCAAGCTCACTGTAGAAGCGGTATAGTGATGTTTGTTTGGCCTCTTCCTGTGTTTCCTCCGTGGGGTTCCCCTGGATACAGGTTCTGGGTTCTTCTCCATTTCCAGCTGTTTTGAGATACTCACTGTGTTATCAACCCAAGATGTAGGAGCCAGAGAACTCTCCATTTGGCTTGGAATCTTAACTTCAGGTCCTGGAGTTGGTTGTGTAGAAAAAGTCTCTGTTGGGGCAAAAGTTGTTGGTGGGGTTTGCTTATGCCGGTGGCGGGATTTGTGGGGGCGTAACCTCCTCCTCCCATTGGTTCTTCTTTGAGAAGCGTGAGTGGGCATTGCCGACGGGGCAGGGGCATTTTGTCTTGGGGTCATCATTGCTGCTGTGGTGGTATCTCTGTCCAATGCAGGGCCAAGTGTGGCTTCCCCAGGCTGGTTTAAAGGAGGGATGCTGCTCTTCACTCCCACTATGGAATCCAGCAGAGTGGTGGATTTGGTGTCTTGCTCCTCACCCTCAGAACTTCTGGAGTTTGTGGGGTCTCTCTCCAGCATCTCTCCTGCCTGTGGTATCTGAGACATCTCCTCTACACCCTTTATAATCAGCGGGGTGCCTCGAGTGCTTAAACCACTTTTCACCAGTTGGATGTTGCCTGTGAGCCCTTGTAGATGTGATTGACCTGGGACATCTGTTTCCCCTAAAGCGGAATCTTCAAATGACTCCAATGTCCTGAGGTCAGTAACCCACACAACGGGGGTTGGAGTAAAGTGTGCAGAGGTTGGTCCTCTCCTCTTATCCTCATCTGGTTGCGAGTTAGTCTCCAGATTTGGGTAAAAGTATTGCATCGTCTCAGATTCAGCCAAGGAGATAGCATCCAACGGAGGCTCATACCCACTCAACGTGGGCTCTGGCATGGACCCACCATCTGCTGTCGTCCAGCTCCCCGTTGCTGTCTCTTCATGGATGGGCTCTCTGTAGATTGTGTCCACAGAGTATAGAGCAGAAGAGGACTCATACGGGTCAGATATCAGTGTTGGGGCTGTAACCCACTTCATGTCAACTTCAGTGGGAGATATCTCCTCAACCTTCTCAGAAAATGCATCATCAATAACTTCTTCCAATGGTGTGCTTGTAACTTCGAGGTCTGCAAGAATCGCTCCATTGCTGTCGTGCTCTAGCACCATCGTGGGTGAAGAAATGGTACTCAACACCTGCTCCTCCTCACCAAATAGAGACATATCTGCTGAGGATTCTTTGGCAATGGTTGCTGTCTGTGCAGGAGATGCAGAAGGGGGAGAAACAGCCGGGGAAGGAGGTGCTGCCTCCAGATTCATGGATGGAGGAGTAGTGGTTTTAATGACCTGGGGTACCTCTGTGCCCTTAGGGAGATTTTTCCCACGGACTCTGGCTAGAATATCCGCCCAGCGCTCAGGATTAATCTGTTTGTTCGCCATGTTGATCCTTCGTCTGGACTCGAACACTCTGCGACCCTCTGCTATGTTGCTCTCCGGCTCTTTCTCGGGATGCTTCCAGGGTTTCAGCTTTCTTCTCCCTTTCTTGCCTTTCTTCTCTCCCGTGTTGGCCTCATCCTTTGTTTTGAGGAACACTTCTTGGTCCTTTGGTTGTAGAATTCTCCTGGAAGTGTGATCTTCGTCTCCCATGCCTGAGGCCCCTTCATCCTCCACGACGTCTTCTCTCACTCGGGAAAGAGCTTTTGCGTCTGGACGTTTACCTTTTTTGGGTGACCTGCCCGACCCTTTCTTACTCACGGCGACCTCCACGGTAAAATGGTCTGCCCCTTGCTGGTTGACGGCCACACACCTGTAGTAACCGGCATCGCTGACTTGGACCTTGGGGATGGAAAGAGTTCCATTTGCCAACATGTACGCGTGTGACGTGTTAGCCAAGTCATGGATCATCCTTTTGTTTGGAAGAATCCAGCTGAGCTGTGCTTCGGGTATTGCCAACGCACTGCAAGGCAGCATCACTGGCTCCCCTGGGTTCTTGGCAATTGTCACCGTGTCTCTCTCAGAGGGCCGAGTAGAGGGAGGTTGCACGAGCACCCTATATGCGATCCGGTCCATTTCATCCCTTACCTGAGCAACGCAGTGATACAAACCAGAGTCAGACTGCTCCACTGATTTGATCCTCAGCCAACCACTGCTGAGGATGGAGAACTTGCTGTCCTGGTCGTCAATTGGTGCTTTCAGGACGGAGCCATCTGGAAGCACCCAGAAGATAGACGGACTCTCAGAAGCTTTCACGTTGCAGCTCAGCTGGCACGACCCCCCTTCCAGGACCGTCTGAGCTCTTTGCACAGCCCCACTCGGCTCAATCATGACCCAGCTTTTGCTCCGAGCCTGCATCATATCCTTGGCGGACAGGGTTTGAGAATGGTGCGCGTAGTAGGACAGCAGCACCTTCTTGGCCGTACTTTGACGTCGGTTCAGTTGGATTTCTATGGACGGCTGCATGACCCATTCCGGTTCTGCGAGAACCTGGGCTCTGACACCCGTGTAGTAAAGAGCATCGTCGTCGGCGTCCTGCCTGTACTGGTAGCTGACTCTGGGGTTTTTGCTCAGCATGAGCTCCCGCTGGAGCTTCACGGGGACCTCACTGTAATATGCTATCAATTTCCACAGTTTTTCATAGTTTTCCCGCGTCATCGGACACTCAAAGTCCAAGGCGACTGTTGCATTTATGTCAATCTCCGGAGGATCCGTTTGGTTCAAGTGAATTTTGTACACATCCATGGGCTTCTTGATGTCACAGACCAAGTCCACCATGTTCCCATGTTCATCGGTCATGTTCAAGGAGATGTTCCACAAGGGGAGCTGGAAGCCCTCCAGGACCAGCTGGCTGTCACTGTCCTCCTCTGGTTCCTGCTCTTCCTCCGCATCTCTGCTGCTGTTCTGCCTCAGAGGGGACTCTATGGAAGGCTTCAAGCAAGCGACGTCCTTCAGCTTGTGAATCTCTTGTCGGTACAGCTTCTTGGGACTGGCGCACATAGCGCACAACTGACCGCCTTCGTACGCTTTGTCCTTCTTACACTTCAGAATCCCTGAAACAAACAAGCAAACAGACACTCTGTAAGTCAAGGGGTCAAAGAAGGGTGTGACTTTCACATGGTCCCCATCCTCCAGCAATCCCTCGATGAAGGAATCCCACACTCATGTTGTCTTGACTTTACATCACAGATCTTGCACAGCGTGCGGTAACTAACCGGTGTTTTATGATTACTCAGCATTGAATAATAAACACTAATAGAGTATTTTTCAGTATTTTTAAGTTAAAAAAATGCACTTCATTCATATACATTACATTGTGGGCCTTATATGAAAGTCTAGGAGAATGGACATAAGTAATTGTACTCCATGAAAATATTTCCATGTGAAAGGATAAAATTTTGATATGAATTCCATCATATCTACCTATAATTGTTTTTTTGTCCTTCTGCTATATATATATATATATTTTTTTTCTCACTACAGACTGTTTACTTTGAGGGGTTCATGTTTTACTCTTGGAATCCTCCTGAATTCCTTTGATCCTTTCTGGGTACTTGGTTTCATTCACTGCCTCATCTTTCTCTGACTGACTCATTGACGGTTGGATTCTTTCTTGACTTTTCCCATGTCCTTTTGGTCTATCTCACCATCAATGGCCCCAGACACCATCAATGATGATTCCTCTATGCACTTCTCCAAGCCAAGCACATTCTCAGTTCCACACCCCATTGTCTATTTGACGTGTCTGTTTAGATATCACAAAGGCTCTTTGAACTGACATCTACAGAAAAACAATTATGTTCTCTCTCTGCCCCAAACCTAGACTTCTCATGCCTTCTCTGCACCAATAAGTTGCACCACGATCTCTCCAATTGGGGGGAACTTGAAGACTGGTGGAAGTTCTTTTTGACAGTCCCGTTGGAATCTGCCCATATCCTTCCATTCCCCCTTGGATGGAAGCCAGGCAAACTGCCTTATCCATGACTTGCAGAGTTATACAGCTCCTGACTGGCTTCACTATTTTTTCCTTTGCCACCCTGATCACACTTTTCTAGGCGACTTTCAGAGTAAACACCTCAAATTGCAAATAGGATTGTTTTGCACACTTCCCCCCACATATACACATACACACACACCACACATACATGTATGTACACACCTACACACAAACACATGCACACATAGGCATGCACATGCAAAGACAGGCACATGTATCTCCTCCAGAGATTGGCTGAGATGGTTCTCTACCTGCCAAAGCTCCACAGTCCCAGTTCCATAATGTCATGTTGCTTCTGCGAGGAAGCTATCTGGATGCACTTTCAGTCCCCTTGCACCCACTGGGGAGTGGGGACTAGGCCCTCCCAGTGGAGTGTGAGTGGACTGGCATGTGTCTTTTCTGGTTAAGACCATTCACAAAAGGACGCACCTTCAACTTTCCCACATCCATTGCCACATCAAGTCACTCTGATGCCAAATTTAAGGTGGAGTCAGAGGTGGACACAACTGGGTCCCTGAATCCATCCACGGAGGGAAACCACTCATATGTAATCCTGATATAAGGCAGGTGTTTGGAAACTTCTAGGTGGGCACTGGCTAAAGAGTCTAAGAGGAAGCAGAGGTCAGCAACACCTCTCAGAGGAGGCAGCCTTGCAGTGAAGCTCTGAAGGCTAAGAAGAAGCTGGATCCTTGAACATCTAGCAGAAAATGTTCCTGGTAGGAGACTGAGCAATTCCAGTGATGCTGAGTTGGGAGTAAGTTTGCAAGGTGCAAGGAACAGAAGAGAGAACAGTGTAGCTGAATGTGGAGGACTAGAAGAAGAAGGGGACCAGGACATGGCAGGAATGTGTGTGGAGAGATAGGTGGAAGGAGCACTGTGTGGGACCTTCTTGGAAAAAGTGTCCCTGTCACCCTGACAGCAACAGAAGCTGGTGGGGGATCCATGCAGGGGTGTGTCATGGCTGGATGCAAGCTCTGAAAATTGTTCTCACTGAGTTATAGAGAGTGGACAGAATGGGGGGCTAGCAAGGCTGTGGGGACATCTGGACAGAATGTTCCACCTTCCTACCAAAGAGAGAAGAAAGGAGCCTGATCCAGGCCAGTGGCTGTGGGAATGGTGTTGAGCAACTAGACCCAGGATACAGTCAGCCCATTGGGATCTGAGGACAGGAGATGGGTTGCCAGGTGGGGCTTAGGGAAAGGGGAAAAATAAGGAAGGGAGAGGGAAGGAGGGAAAGAAGGAGGGAAGGAGGGAAGGAAGTGGGCAGGGAAGGAAGGAGGGAAGGAAGGAAGGGGGGAGGTAAAGAGGGAAGGAAGGAAGGAGGAAAGGAATAAAGGAAGGAAAGAAGGAGGGAAAGAAGGAAGGAAGGAGGGAAAGAGGAAAGGAAGGAAGAAAGGAGGGGAGGAAGGAAGAAATGAAGGAGGGAAGGAAGGAAGAAATGGAGGAAGGAAAGAGGGAAGGAAGGAAGGAGGGAGGGAAGGAAGTGGGGAGGAGGGAGGGAAGGAAAAACTTTTCTTATTTTGAACCACAATCTACTCTTGCATCTTCTACACATTCATCCTGGTGGTTGTCATTGATCTCTGGATCAATACTGAACATCTCTCCTCTGCCCATAAAAGAATAATCTCAGAGCCAGCCCCACCCCGCCCTTTCCAAGCATCCCTTGCTGCCTCCTCAGAGGACGCGGATTCATAGACCTTCCCCATCCCAGCTTCACACGTGCAGCCCAAGGTTGGACGCCACACTCCTGACATCCATTGTACCACAACCCAAGTCCACGCTACGTAACTGGCTACATGCTGGTTACATTGTTACTTTATATTTCACTAAGGGATGCATGCATTAGCATACACAGTGGAGAGGTCTTGGCGTGGAAGTGTTGACTTGTCACGTGTAAGTTCCTACCTTACTGACCGGGTGCGCTGATTTCAGCCCAGGCAAGATAAATAAAGCGACCTAAGAGCCTTGGCGAGCAAGGGACCGTGTCCGTGAAGGCAAAAGAACGCGCCGTTGGGAGTCGCTTGCTCTCTTCGCCTCTTACCTTTGGACCTGGCGTCCCATTCCAGGAACCAGCGCATGTCGCAGTCGCAGGACCAGGGGTTCCCATGCAGGTAAAGGTTCTCCAGCAGCGGCATGTTGCGGAGCATGCCGGCGGGAAGCGTGCGGATCCTGTTCTCCGCCAAGTAGAGGTGCCGGACGGTGGAGAGTCGGAAGTAGCCCAGGAAGGAGAACGTGGAGAAGGTTCCGGGGTGCAGCTGCTGCAGCAGGTTTCCTTCCAGATGCAGCAGCCGCAGGGACGTCAGGCCGCTGAACGCCTGCGGGTGGATGAACTCGAGCTTGTTGTGGTCCACGTGCAGCCGCAGTAAGTTCGACAGACCCTGCAGCGTCCGTGCTGAGATCACCCTCAGCTTGTTGTAGCTGAACTTGAAAACCTGCAGAGACAGGGAGGGGGAAACACACAAATCCCGTCTGCAGTTTAGAAAGCGCGCGGCAAACG
>MPIZ01000006.1:3707280-3717500 GCA_003258685.1 Prolemur simus | reverse complement strand
AAAAAAAAAAAAAAAAAGAAGTGACGCATATTCATTAGTCTTCATTCAATTGCAGAATATTCACGGAGAATTTCGGCTTGGAATATGCTAATGTCCACGGAGGCTAAGTAGGATGTAGAATCCCAAATGAGGCACAAGGCTCCTTGTTGGAAACTGCTTGGAAGTAGCAACACTGATGGCTGACACATGGTGGCAGGAATGGCCAAAGTCTCAGCTGCAGAGAGGGCTTCCCATCTATGTAACAAGACAGGAAAGCGTTCCCGGTGGAAGGCTCAGATCCAACCATTGACCCACCAGACACCAACACTCTCATTGCACAAGGACACGTTGCCCAGCCTGATGGACCATCGCGAATGTGGTTTGTAAATCTGCTGGGTTTTCTTTTTCCATTTTTGTTGTTGCGTAAACATCGGTTGAGATGTTTTCTTGACCAGTTTGGAAATTTCCTGTTGCTGTATCAGTCACGGTGCACGACCAGCCTTAAACGTGATCACCGGAGAATGGATTACAGGATGGATGGAGAATCCCGCACGCTGCTACCTCACGTCAGTGTTTCTGCTGGGAGATAATGCATCTAGCTTGATGCTACTGGTCCCTTTTCCTTGTCACCTAAATAAAAGGTAGCACAGAATGCAAGTGCCTGGCTCCATGTAGTAGCTACCAGCTATGTGCTGTTTTCTCATAAACTGATACCTGCCTGAACCCAGACCCCAATGGAAAAGTTTTCAGAAACACCCAGCTGGGTGTTAACTTTCCTAAGAGCCAGGCTTTAGGAAGCACCTTTCAGCTACAAAGTCTAGAGTGCAAGAAATTTAAATCCATCATCTCCACCACCAAAAGCATTGGCCTGGATTGCTTCGAACCCTTCAAAGACTTACTTTCATAATTGTGCTGACCATACATAAGACCAAGTCATGCGAAGAAAACATCAGAGGGCAAAACATTCACCCCACCTTGTTAGGAGAATATGGTGTGGATTCAAAACAGTGTCCAGGGAAGATGCCATCAAAGGTGATCCTATTTCCTGTGAGTCATTTTGACTCATGTTGTCCAAGAACAATTATATACAGAGCTTTTCTCTTTTGGGTTACATGACATTCTCCATGCTTCCTTGGTGTGTTAGTGTGTTGTCAGCCAAGTGCTGCTGTATTTAATAGCAGTGAGAGGAAAATTGTATAAGAATTGGGTTCGTAGCTAAGTGTGCACATGCATTGGATTCCACTGGAGGTTGGAGGCTTAGCTGGAGTTGAGCCCCGTCTTCTGCAAATCACTTCTGAAACTCTATCACTTCAACCCCACGAGGCAGGCACGTCCCACTAAATTGTCCACAGCAGAAACGGAGGTTCAGAATGTTTCCGAATGTTTTAAGGTCGCGTTGCAAATCAGCAGCAGAAAGAGAGTTGAACCGGGGTGTGCCCGATTCCAGAGTTTATATTTTTGCTTAGTGCTATTTTGGTCTTGTTAAAACAGGACCAGGGTGGAAAAAATCTGTAACATCCTCATTGTAGAAAAGGGGAAACTCCCAAAAGATAGGGCACGGCATCCAAGAATATACAGTCACAACAGGTAGGATCCACACAGCCTGAGAGCAAAGCTTCAACTTGCATTCACCTGTGATTAACTGAGGCAGGAGAAGCAACAAACACTAGACACAATATTTCACTCAGTAAGTTCAAAGGAACAGAATCATGGTGCAAAACTCCCCCAGAGGTAATGAATGTTGCAAAGACTACTGAAACCCAAGGGAATGAGGTTTATTTTGTGATGTTAGGGATATGACCTCCTCAGTAGGCAAAAAGTTTGAGTAAGAGAAGAAAGAAGTACCCCCAAATGAGCTCAGTATATCTTGCAGAGTCTAATGTAGGATCTTGACCACAGCCAACTGGGTCAGGGATTGGGGTCCCAATTTTCAGGTCTGCCTTATTGTCTGCTAGAGATGAGACAGAACCGTGGAAAAGACTCAAGTTTTGAGGTCGGACACGCTCAGTGTTGCCTCCTGGCTACACCAGAGAAGTTACTTAACTTCTTGGAAGCTCAAATTCCTCATTAGTAATGCTCCTGATAATTCTGTCTCCAAAGGACCGTGTGTGAGTTAGATGACATAATGTCTATAGCCCTGAAGTTGTCACCATGGGCCGAGGATTGCAGCAGAGTTTCTGGAGGGAACTGTGTCTACAGCAAAGCAGCTAGTAAGGAGATTAGAGGGAAATTCACACCAAAACAAGACATGACTAGAAAAATGGGCAGTCCAAAATAGCAACTAAAATGTACGTAGGCAGGGAGATAGTATAAGTAGTATATTCCAGAAGAAAAGGTGTTCAATAACAACGTAAATACTCACACGTTCAAAATTCATAAATGCTCAAAAATGACATAATAAAACAATAATTTATAGGAGTCAACATGTCCATTCAATAATTCTTCTCAGAAATACACAAATGACCCAAGTCCAGACCAGATAAAAGGAAGCCTCAGGCATGGTTAATGACCCTCTTACTTTGCCGTTTTTATTTTTAATGGAACAGTGTGTCTCCCACCCCCACCATGAAGTCAGACTCCCAAGGTCTGGGATGAGACCACATCAGCTCAAAGACCAGTGTCACTTTGTCATCTTCCTCATGCTTGTTTTTAAGAGGCCTCAGAGAGGTACAGAAGTGGATGCTGTTGGTGTCTCATGTTGGAATGGGGAGGCTATTCCAGGACAGACAGAAGCCTAGCTTATCCCTTGAGTGCTGAGTGGAGGAGGAATTGTGTTTCCTCTCTGCGCCCAGGCGAATGTGTGAACTCTCTTTGCATCCTTCCAAAAACCTGCAGGAAATTTGCATGACACTTGGGAAGAGAATCTAACAGAAGAGATTACCTGGGTAAATCCCAGTTCTGCAACTTCCTGGCCACCTGGCTTACATTACAGAGAATCTTGATCACCTGTTGATGGGCAGTTGCTGACCCCATAGCAAACTCAGGGAAATGCTTATGTCAGACAGTATTTGCAAAATTGCATCAAAGGTACCGGTGAGTATCGCCAAGCAAATTTTAAAATAAAATACACAATATGGGTACCAGAGAAGTTCCCGAAAGATGTCATTAAAAGGAGTCTTTTAATCAAAGGGGGGAAAAAAATCTTTGAAAGTCTGGAAATCAGACACTAGGTGGATGTTATTTTTGTTTGTTTGTTTGTTTCCTCAATAAAAATATTTGGAGAGAAATTCTCAGAAAATCTCAGGAAACTGCAGTGAAGATGGAGAGCCCTCAAGACAGCTGTGTGGGAACAGAAAATTTCATTAGCTTTTGGCCAAAAAGCCTCATTCCTTGAGAGACTTACATGCCCTCCAAATTGCTGAAACACAAATGAGACCTTGAGTTTTATCTGTTACACACTGCTCTTGCTTTGCTTTTATTTTTTGCAACAAAATGCACAATGCCAGCCTCATTGTCTATTTGGATATAGATTTTCAGAAACAGTGCTGTGATATTATGAGTGATGAAAAAAGTAACATATCTATTCTTGTTCCAAATGAAGCCAGAAAAAAGTCACAGATGTTCATGCAATGAAATAATTCCGTGGGGTTTTGAATTTTTTCTGGTTTTTTTTTTTTTTTTTTTTTTTTGGTGTTACACAAAGCCATCTCAAGATATCACTGGTACCAACAGGAAAAAGAAGCATTTTGATATCTTTGTTTTATTCCAGGGGTGAAGTCTTTAGAGCAGCATCAATCATTGTCTTTACTGTAAGTTGCTTAAAATGAAACCATTAGAAATTATGTTCTAGTTTCAAGGTTAGTTAAGTTTTGCACTTACAAAATACTTTTGTTTAAAGATAGCTGGCAAGAGAAACATCCCAGAAACTGTAGACAAGAAGCAAACATCTCCAAAGGTAAGTCCTATTGGTGTTGCAAGTCTAAAGCTATCAAACAAGTAGCCTTCTCATTTGGGAAGATAAGTGCAGGAACTGCCTAACTGCTAGTTACAACCTGACAGCCCATCCCCAGCACACAACACTGCTGCCCAGGAAGCGCACTGAGAAAGAATTCTGCACCACACTGCCTTTCCCATACTTTGTAAGGGGCTCCACTGAGGCTTGTCTGGCAGGACCCCCTGCTGTGTGACCTGCCAAGGGGCTGGGTTTGAGGGATTATGTGGCTAATCCCAGCAAGTGGGACCATGTGTTAAAATGGCTCATGGAAAAACAACACCTAGACAGACCCACTCTGCACCCTGAGAGGTTCACGAAAAAAGAGAAATTGTAGATGAAGCTCTATTTTCCGCTCTCCATCAACCACATCCTTCCGTGATTCCAATGGACTTTGGTGCCTCTTCCATTTTCTTGCTCCCATGGGACAAGGAGTCTGTCTTAATAACTTACAAGATTGTAAACAGGAAAGCTGGCTTGTGTATGAATATCCCTTCCTCTGGCAAAATCCAATTGTTTTCCTTACTGAGCTATCAGCAGCAGGGTTGGATTTTTCAGGCACTCAGACCGAAAGGTTTCCCAAGATTTCATGGAGAAATCTATTTAATGGTCTATTGCCATGGATTGGGGAGGTTTCCATCTGATGATGTCAACTTGTCATTCTCTTATTCAACCACTGGACTTTATAGTCAACAGATGCAAGATTTTTTTTTTTTAACTCTGTGCTATAGGATGTCAGACACATTTTACACTTATTTGTTCATGGAATTGCATTTGGCCCTTCCTTTTTATTAAAACATCCCCACAGCAGATATGCATCAAACACTAACTGAATATGTTCTTTTCTGGATGGTTGAAAATCACTAATACATACTGTTGAAAAATTCCAAATGACTGCGGACCGCTAAAATTGCACATGAGTGCCTGCACTTCACAGCAACTGGCATTTATGTACAATCAACACTTGTGTGTATAAAATGAAATAAAGATATAATATTATATTTAGAACACTGCATAAAAATACCTTTTTAAAAACATTATATTTCAAGTAGGCAAAACCAGAAATAACTCTTTTATTGCCTCAAAGTCACAAGCCCGATGAGTTAGAAAATGCCTCAGATGATCTACTTATTCGTTTTAATATTTTCTGAAGTCTCTGTCTTATTATTCTTAAATAAGTAAATAATAGTTTCTGAAGTCTCTCTCTTGAAATAGACTTCTTATGTTTAAGGATGTGTCAGAGGCATTCCAAGGCGATTTCTCGACAAACTAAAGCTGTTCTTAGACCCTAGAGTGGTTGCATGTGATGGAGTCAGATAACCGTCTGGAAGGGCCGCATTTAGCATCCTTAAAAGACCTTGCCCTCTGCCCTCCCCATCTGGCATGAGCCAGACAGCGCGACACACAGAGGAAACACACTTCACACGAAGTTAAGCAGATGCACCGACATGCCTCCAAAACCAAAACGAGGGCGCGCGCAAAGACGTTGAGGCGAATGTAGTACAAACCCCAGATTGATCCTTTCCACATGCTCGGAGATGCCGCCAGGCACGGAGGCCAAGGACCGGAACGTGCAGTGCACCTCGCTGGGAACGTAGCAGGCGCACGGGTGCGGGCAGGCCCGCGCCGCTCGAGGCTGGCCGCCGCAGACCAGGATCAGGACCACGGAGAGCGCCCCCCAGGGAGCTCGGGTGGGCATCTTGTCGGGGAGCCTCGTCCTTGGACACCTGGCGTGGGACAGCAAAATGGGATGCCTTTATCCTCGGGTAGCACCGGCTGGCTTGGTTTTAGCAATATTTATTTGAATCGTGCATCGTTTGAATTGTCTTGAAGCTTCCCAAGACTTCAAATCATATATTGTAGTGATGCTTGCAACATGTCAATTAAGAAAGACTAAACTCTTATTTTTTTTTTCCAACCTTTTCTAAGTCACTTTAATCATTACTATAGAACATAGCCTTCATTCTTGACTGGCATACTAAGATTGGGAAATCTCGCTAACTTGTGCTCGGCAAGCGTGAATATACACACACATACATAAGTCTAAATATCTATCTGTCTATATCTGGATAGATCAAGAGAGAGAAGAAGAGAAAGGAGAAGGAGGGGAGATATTTACATTTATGTTTCTATAATAATAAAGAATTAAAAGTTATGTGTTGGCCTCCAATGACAAGGAACCTGGGGTCTTCTGATTTCAAGATTGTTCTTTTGGAAGCACCAAAGAAGGCAAGCACAGCTTCAACTTTCTCTGCCTCATCCCTTTTCATAAGAGGATTTGTTCTGAAAATTTGGATTGAGTCGAAAGGCCACACTTAAGGACCTAGAAGGCCACATGTTGCCTTAAGGCTGCGGGTTCCCCACCCCTAGCCAAGAGTGAGTCATTATCTATTGTATATATTTGGATTAAAAAAAAAAAAACTTCTCAAGAAAGTCTTTTGTAATCAGGAGTATTTTCTTCCTTTAATCACGGTCCTCAAAGTTTTCATTCTAAAATGTATCCCACTATTTGTGGGTTTGTTTACTACCCCTATTTATTTACTTATTTATTTTTCTGTTGGAACAGGCAACATGGTTATGTTGGCAGAGTCTGGTTGTTTATCCAGGAGGAAGTTTGGGAGAACCTCTGTAAACTCAACCATTAAATAAAAAGAAAGGAACTGCTTAATAAAATATGTTCAGGGAAACAGAAAAGATCAAAATGGTCACTTAAGGGGAAAAATAAAAAACAATGAAATGGTCAGATAAATATTAGACGACATCACCTATCTAGTTTAGAACAACGTTGGTTTCTCTCATGCATTGCGCATGCCTGCGTCATCGAATTATTTTGTCATCTTTTGAGTAAAGTTTACTCAAAAATAGCGATGTAAATGCAAAGCAGACAGTGACATACAACGGGGAAGCGCGGCTACCCGTTTGTCTCCCGGTTCTGCTGCTAACGAACCCCAGCCGGCTCCGTGAGGAGGGCAGCAGCCCAAACCCGCAGCCTCTCCATCCTTTAAAGGACCTGGATGGAGCCGGTTGTCCCCTCACGCCCGCCCGCGTGCATCCCGCCCTGCAGGGGCCGGGGAGAGCTGGCGATGCGCGGGGCAGCTTTGCAGAGAGCGAGCCGGACTCCACCTCTGAGCGCCGGGACAGAGGAGGTCCCTGGCCCGCCCGGGCTTCCCCCGCCGCCGCCTGCGCGCCCGACCTCGGCGCGGGGCGGCTGCCAAGGGCATCCTGGCAGGCGCCCCGCGCCCTGCGCCTGCGGGGGGACCCGGCCCGGGGGGCCCCGGATGGCTCCCCAGCCTCGGCTCTCTGGCCAGCCTCCCACGCTGGCGCACCCCGCCTCGGAGACCCCCGGGAACTTGCCCCGGAGAACCCTAGTCCCGGGGGCCGCGGGGCCCGCGTCTTCGCGCAGCCCCGCGCGGGCGACAGCGCGGGAGCCAGCCTGCCCGCGCACCCGGGGAGGGGGAAGCAGGGGCGGCGGCGCGAGGCGGCTGCTTGCCTCCCCGCCCGGGGCGGACAACCTGGAACGGCCGGGAGGGCGGCCCTGCGCCCCTGGCCGGCTTCCAGAGCCCTGCGGGTCGCGCTGACCCGGCTGCGCGGTGAATTACGCGCTTGGGACTCGGCCATCAATCCCCTTCTCCCTCCGAGCGTGATCTTTGCGCTTTCTGCAGGGCTCGATTCACTCCGGGGGTTCGGTCGCCCCCTTTTCCAGGGAAAACGTGGGTGAGAAGAGGAGGGAGGGGAGACTTGTGTAACCCGAGCCCAAGGAACTTGGAAAGAGGCCCCTCGACTGTCCTTTCCCCCCACAGATTGCAGGAGCAGAGTGGGCTTCGCTTCGGAATCCCCGTGGGCTGCGCTCTGGAAGCGAGGGATGGGCGGGCTGGGCAGGACCCAGGGACCGCGACGCACGGGGAGCGCGCTGCTCAGACGGACGGAAAAGGGGGAGACCCGAGGGTTAATCAGACCTATTCAAAGCCTCCTGCAAGATTCCTTCCATGAGCTGCCCTTCCTGAACCTAACTGACCCCTCAGCTACTTAAAATAGCGCCCAGGGAACAGAGCAATGACTCTCCCGGCCCCCCGCGCCCCAGCCTTTCCCTTGGGCGCCCCGCAACTCCCCACAGCCCCTGCAGGGAGAGCCAGCGCCCCCCGCCCCCCAGGCTCCCTCGCCACCCTCGGTCCTCACCTGCCCTTTGGAAGCTGCAACCCCCGGGAGCGGTGCGCCCGGAGCATCCGCGTGGCCGGGGCGCGCGAGTCACGGTTGGGAGTCCGCCGGGGCCATGGCCTTCCCGGGGCGGGGGGCGCGGCAGCTCGGCTTCCCAGCGCGGCGCAGCCAGCCGGCGCCCTTTTATTCGCGTCGCCGAGAGGCTTCCCCGAGTCCACGCCTCGGCCCACCCCCACCCTGCCCCACCCCGGGGAGACGCGGCTCTGGCCCGAGCCAAGGGACCCTGGCCTCGCCGCTACGCGCTCAGCCTTCCTCTGGCCTCTTCATTGCCCCGGGTCCCGGGGGGGCATGCGTCGCCCACAGCCGCTGGAAGGGCCGCGGGGGGCCGCTGGCAGGCGGCTCTGGGAAGGAGCGACCTTTGTCGGAGAGACAGTCCGGGGACCCCGGAGGGGAGGGGGCGCCGTGGGGGCCGCTGCGGGAAGTCCCCCGCGCTGGGACGGCGCCCTGCCTCGCCGAGCGGGGACCCTTTCCTTCCCGTTCGGGGCAGAGAGAAGGAGGCGGGCTTGCGCTCCTGCGGGCCGGACGGAGTTTCCCCGGCAGCGGCTCCCCGCCCGGGCGCAGGCGAGCGCGGCAGCCCCGCCGGCATCCCGCGAGCTGCAGGCCGGGCTGCAACGTGAGCCCCGCGCCACGCCCTCCGCCGCCTCCGGGCCGCGTCCTCCCGCCAGGCTCGCGGAGCCCTGGGCGGGGGCAGGGCGGGGGCGGGGAGCTCGGCGGAGCCCCCCGGTGCCGGCGGGGCGCGGTGGGAGCGACCGACCCGCGCACCAGACGGGCGAGAAGTAGGGGGTCCCCGCGCCGAGGAGCGAGGGCAGGAAAAGGCGGTTGCCTGGCTTCCAGGTGGAACCAGACTGGGGAGAAGTGGGAAGGGATTTGGGGAGGCCAAGCCGTCAGCAGAGCCGACCTGGGGCAAAGAGAGGGGACAGGAGCGCTCGCTGTGCAGGGACGAAGCAGCGGTGTCCGCGTGCCAGGAAAGGAGCCGCTCTGTCCCGACGGAGCCCGCCCTACCCCCAGCTGTCTGCCAGGGGCTTTTAGGAGGAGGAAAGAAAGAAGGAAGGCCAAGACCGGCTGTTTCCCATAGCTGTGGAGCGTTCACCTCCTCGGCTCCTCCCCCAAAGCGCAGCGTCTAGAAAGTCCCCACCGTCCGCCCTCTGTCCCTAGGCCGGTGTCCGTACAGTGGGTAGTCAGGGAACGGGGGCTCCTACATGGGGAAGGAAGTTCTTCTCCTGTAGCTTCACTGTTCAATATGCTGACACTGTTGGCTTTTAGGTATACCGTTTATTGGCATGCCCAAAACGCATTCATCAAATTACCGAAAAATGGGGGGGGAAAGTGCGCCCCCAGAACATGTGTTTGTCCTTGGTGATGGCGTACCATCCACTTAGATACCACCAATTCCTTCTCCACCAAAGCCCAGCCCACCACTAAAGCTTGCAGGGCTGGTGTTCTTCTCAACACCATGTCTGAAGTTCTTCCCGGGGGTCACACCCTGGTCCCCTGAGGCTGTCCCTGGCATCTTGCATCTGCGGACAGGCCTGACTTGTCAAGAACTGGTAGCAGATCCCAGGTTTTTGTGTTGTTGTCCATGCCGCTGTTTTTAACACACCTCTCCTCCATCCTCATCCGATTGCATTTCCTTACATGCAAGCTCATTGCTAACGTGTCCTTTTGCCTGCATTGTGAGCTATCACTTACCTTCTTTTCACGCCGTGGTAGCTTATCAAGATGTGGGTTCTAGCACAGAACTTGGCATACACCAGGTGTTCCATGGGATGAACGAATGAATGTATATGTGTGTGTGAGTGAATGAGGTTCAGTTCTCTCAAGAAATAGATAGTTTAGAAAAGTTGGCGGGGCGCGGTGGCTCACGCCTGTAATCCTAGCCCTCTGGGAGCCCAAGGTGGGCGGATTGTTTGAGCTCAGGAGTTCGAGACCAGCCTGAGCAAGAGAGAGACCCCGTGTCTACTAAAAATAGAAAGAAATTAGCTGGACAACTAAAAATATATAGAAAACATTAGCCGGGTAAGGTGGCGCATGCCTGTCGTCCCAGCTACTCGGGAGGCTGAGGCAGGAGGATCGCTCCAGCCCAGGAGTTTGAGGT
>MPIZ01000006.1:3663667-3704635 GCA_003258685.1 Prolemur simus | reverse complement strand
AAAAAAAAAAAAAAAAAAAGAAAGAAAGAAAGAAAGAAAGAAAGAAAGAAAGAAAGAAGAAAAAAAGAAAAGTCACAGGACATAATTTGTCCAACAGATCCATGAATAAAGCACTACTAAATCTCAACCGTTCTGTCATTTAAAACACAAATCCATATTTTGATGTATTTAGTCTCTCTGTTTTGACATTCGTCCTGGCAGCGGTGCCTGCTTGCTTGGTATGAATAATTTGCTCCTAGGGTGGGAACCATGGTCCATCAGTGGTGGAATTCCTTGGAACGCCAGTGAAGTTCTTTAAACACAGAAGGTTTGGAGTAAATGTCAGTTACATTGGATTCAGCTGTTCACTAATAATTCCACTCTGTCCAGGGTGCAAAGGGATGATCGAAGGAAGGGCGGGTTGCACTTGTGGCTACATCATGTGCACGCAAAGAATAATATTGAGCTCAATGGTGAACAAGAGGTGGGAGCCCTCCTCGTGGCCAAATGCCATGGAATCTGATGGATTGGGGCTTGTTGCATGGGGCACTGTGAAATTTTATCAGCTACTGTTTTTCCCCATTTAGCAGCATTTTTCTTCTGGAACCAAAATTTCGAACATACATACCCATCATCAGCTTTTGCCTGTTGTGCTCTGTTGAGCTACAAAAGACATCTGTGAATGTGAAAATCTCTCTTTTTTTTTTTACAAGCCCAATGATACCATTTCCTTGTGCAACCGATCCTGTCTTCCGAGATGCCCCCACTGCAGCTTTTTAAAGACCGTGTGTGGAAACGGCATGATTGAGAAGTGTCTGCTCTTTAAATTCAACCACATAACCCTAACCCTGATGCTAACCTAGACTTGAGACTCGTGCATTTAGGAGAAAATCTGGACATGTTTGCCACGTCTCTTCCCGTCCTCCAATCCTGTCCCTCTACCTGGAGGAGACGTCCCTGGAGGAATAAGAGGATAGTGAAGGCTTGCAGCTCAGCACTCCCCGAAGACCCTTGCCATGGGGAAGCCAGAATCATTCTTGCCGGTCTGCTTGATCATAAGGTCCCTGAAATCCACTTTTCTTGTGAGGCGGGCAGGGCCTCCTTGAACCAACAGCAGAGTAATGGGTAGTTGCATCAGACAGATGATGGGGCTCAAACCGCTGCCTCTTCCTGCCTGCTCCTTCTTGCCTGGCTGACCTAGAGCACACTATTCACCCTTCCAGAAACAAGCTTTCTCAACGGGGTAAAATGAGGACAACTTTTACCTCTTGGAGCTGTTGTGAAGGCAAAATGCAATCCTGCCTACAGAGAACCGAACACAATACCTGCGCTACATCTGTAGTTAATAACAGGATTCAGTGAACCTACAGTTAATTATCATCACTTTATTGCATCTTTCATCTTCTTATCCAGCTTTAACTGTCACCACCTCAAGGCAGGATCTCTGGAAATGCAGTGACTGTTTCTAGCATGAGCCAAAATTCCTAATGGCTCTGATTTCCACGTGAGAGTCTAGTATTCTAAAGGATTCATTGGATCACCCTGTAATTTTCTCAACGGGGATTGTAAAAGTAACTTTCTAAGTCATGTGACTGCGTGCCCCACTGCTCCCCAACCTCTCTAATCAGGGGAAGGGTTGACCCCAAATACACCAGGATGACTGGAGGAGGTGGGGGGGGATAAAAAGTCTACACAGGAAATCTCTACTCTGAGTTCCTGGGCTTGCATAGCTCACAAATCCCAGGGGTAGGCTAATAGCTGGTGGGGATGTATCTGGATTTGAGCAGAAACAGATTTTTAGGAATGTTCCGTGGGAAACTTGCCCCCGTCTGCTTAGGGTAAACCTTAAATGATAATACAGGCTACTGATGGTCTCCGGGAACACAAGGGGATATTTTTGTTTTGTTTTGTGCGCACACAGCGTGGTCCATCCATAGACTAGTCTCCTACTCTGTTGCATTTACTTAAGTACTTCCAGGTTTTCTCAATGGCATATTTTCAAACAGAGCAGCGTGGAAAATAAGTAAATAAATAAAAGGTCCATGTCAGGGAAGCTCCCAAGATCTCAATCGTCTCTGCAAATGAGGCGGGAGAAAAATCCCACTCGGCTGGTTGGGCAGCAACCTACAGGGAAAATACGGTGTGTAGACGCAAACTTAGTCTGAAAACTGTTGTGCATGGACATGCTTACAGGGTCTTCTGGACAAAATGGAAGCCGTTTATCCATTACTGTCTCTGACTTGAACCAGAAGCTTCTAGAACAATGGAAGTCACAGACGTGGGCTTCTCCGTTCTGGAGACAGTTTCACTTGGCAAGAGAAATGACGAGAGAGGATGAGATAATGGAGTTTTACTCCCTTCCTCCCCTGACCACACAGGCCAGCGAATTGTAGACAGGCATAGCTGGGCAAGGAGATGTCAGCAAGTATTAACGCTGCCCTTCCAAGACCTCAACTCAGAAACCAAGAATCAGCTCCCTTTGCAAAATAAAAATTGCAAGTGGTGTCCGCTCCCACACGAAGCTATTCATTTCAGGAAGACGTGCTAGAAAAGATGAATACTCAGGACTCTATAGTTAACGATACCAAGAGTGAGCTGGGATGAAAACTGTGGGCTCAGGGTGATGAGGATGAGCTCACGTCGGTTCATCACCTGTAGCAGACGCGCCCCTCGGGTGAGGCCGCGGACCGTGGGGAAGGCTGGGTGTGCAGAGAACGGGGCTGTCGGGGAACGTTCTGCAGCTTCTGCTCAGTTTTGCTGTGAACCCACAACGGCCCCAAAAAGAAAGTCTAGTTTTTTTTTTAAACATTCTGTGTTTAAAGAGTCAAGACCGGTTTTGTTTTCTTTTTCCCCCAATCCAATTTGGCCGGCATTTCGGCTGACTCCTCTTCCTTCAAGGCAAACTGCTTCTTGGAATAGAAACCCAAGTAGCTTCTAGGGGATTCCGCGTGGAAGCTGCCCTAGCAGCTTGCGAAAAAAGGAAAGAGTGTCATTTAAAAAGTGCTTCTGGGCCCAGAGAAGGACAGAGACAGCGAGCCTTCTGATGGCAGGGGAAGGAAATCTCTTGGATGTTCTTCTTACCTGCAGAGACATTCAGGACACCAGGTGAGGTGTCTTTCTTTCATGAATGGCAAGGAGTGGCCTCAGTCAAGGGACAAGAAGTGCCTCGTGCAGCAAGTTTCAGTCATTCTGAAAAGAGGGACGAGGAAATAAATCCCGATGCACCGTGACCTTTGATGCTCTGTGCCTCATCTCAGGAATGAGACACGCTGAGATTTTCCCGACGGTAAACACAAGTGTGTGTTTGTAAGCACACGGGCTTCGAGCTTCACTGAAACCCAAACTAAATTCAAAGGAGAACCGAAGCATTTTAAGTTAAGCATCAAAACACTCTGCAGCATGGTCTTCAAAAATGTAAATAGAATCCGCGTATGAAGAAACTAGAAGAAACAAATGACTCAACACAATTAGAAAGCACTGAGGAGAGAATTAAGCTGCTCGGCATTGCTTTGAATACCTTCCCGAGAAGAAAACAGCAAAGAAAAATACTTAGCTTAAACAGAAACTGTGCGGTTTGGTAATGATTCCTAATCAGCCTGCAGTCTTGCAGACGATTTGTATGAGCTTCCTGTGGCTGCCATAACAAATTAGCAGAAACTGCATGGCTTAAAACAACAGAAATTTGTTCTCTAACAACCAGAGCTCTGAAATTATGGCTTCGGCAAAGACAAACTCCCTCTGGAGGCTCCTTCCTGCCTCTTCCAGCTCCTGGGGGCTCCAGGCGTCCCTGGGCTGACCGCATCACTCCAGCCTCTGCCTCCATCTCCACGTGGCTTCTCCTCTGCGTCTGAGTCCCCTCTGCTGTCTCTCTTTTCTTCTATTTCTTTCTTTCTTTTCTTTCTTATTTTATTTTTTTTTTTAGAGACAGGGCCTCACTCTGTCAGCCAGGCTGGAGTACAGTGGCGTCTTCCTAGCTCACTGCAACCTTGAATCTTGGGTTCAAGCGATCCTCCTGCCTCAGCCTCCCAAGTAGCTGGGACAGGTGCCACCACCACGTCTGGCTAATTTTTCTATTTTTAGTACAGAGAGGGGGTTGTCACTCTTGTTCAGGCTGGTCTCGAACTCCTGACCTCAAGCAATCCTCCTGCCTCAGCCTCCCAGAGTGCTGGGATTACAGGCGTGAGCCACCACGCCCAGCCCATAGCTTGAGTTTTGGAGTCAAACTACCAGGTTTAGAATCTCAGTTATGCCATTAGCTATATAATCGTGGGCAGACAATTTAACCTCACTGTGTTTTGGTTTCTTCTTTCGTGCACTGAGGATAATAATGTACTTATTACGATAATGAAATGAGCTAATTTGTATCAACCGTGTAGAACATCCCTGGCATCTAAGTTAAGTCCTCAATACATGCTGGTGGTCTCTATTCTTCTTCTTGTTATACGCAAATAGCAATTTTTATGGACTTTCTGGTATTATATGGGGATATGGAGCTGCTCATAACAGAAACACTGAACCAGAAGGGAGTTTTCTGTATTGACAGTGTGATGGAGGCTCGGGGCAGGGAGCAGACGGTGGATTTCTGGTGGTGCTGCCACGAAGGACTGAGTAGCAAGAAGGACTTGAGAAATATTAGAAGAAGTGACCAGAGGGAAAGAAGTGACGTCGCACCAGGGAAGCCAAGTGGGGAGGAATTTCAACACATAGGTTGACCTTGTCCAGTACAGCCGTATCAGGCAAGATCAACAGGGACTGTGTAAGGAAACCACTTTTTTGAATCTGCTACTTGTACCATGCTTTGAAAATAGGAGCAACATTTGGACACAGGCAAAACTAATTTTCTCTATGAACATCAGCTTGTTTTGGAAAATTCACAGATTTTGCTTATTTCACCTTTAGTCATCTTAAGTGGCATGGTTGTGTCTCCTTGGTGTTTATTTGTATCTGAAAGCTTCAGGGGCAGGAGGTAAGGCCATTTCTTTGCCTTTAGAAATACCAGTTTTGCACAGATTTAGAAATATTTTGAGATAAAGTGAGCTTTAGACATAGTACCTTCCCCCACCTTCTACAGCATTCAATGGCAGAGATTGGCTTTAATTGAATACACATCACGTAACCCATGTGACCTCAGAGCTTGCCCTGTAGTGCCCATGATAATGCTAATAAATGTTTTGGATAATCACAAAACTCATTACACGGTATGTTGCAAATGTTCCTTCCTGTTGCATATTTATCTTTTAAGGTGAAATATATATACATATAAAATAAAATTTATCATTTTCACTATTTTTAAGTACACAGTTCAGTGGCTTTAAGTGCAGTCACATTGCTGTACAACCATCACCGCCATCCATCCAAGAATTTGTTCATCTTCCCCAGCAGAACCTCTGTACTCATGAACCAACTGCCCATTTTCCAGTTCCCAACTTCCAGCAAACCAGCATTCTACTTTTTGTTCTGTCTCTATGAATATTGCTACACTTGTTACTTCATCTAAATAGAGCCATATACTAACTGTCTTTCTTTTTATATCTGGCTTATTTCACTGAGCATAATGTCTTCAAGGTTCATTCATACCACGGCAGGTGCCAGAATTTCCTTCCTTTTTAAGGCTAAGATTCCTTTTTGTGTATTATACCACATTTTCTTTATCCATGCATATGTTGTGGATACTTAGATTGCTTCCCCCTTTTGGTGGTTGGGAATAATGTTTTGCATGCAGGTACAGAATCTACCACACATGTATTTCAAGGGGGAAAAAATATAAAGCAAGGCACACACTAGATATGTTCTACACAGAGAGGAAAAAGAAAGATACATTTATGTACAAAGAAAAAAAAAAAAAAAAACAGGAAACCTCTGAGCAGATTTAGACTTCTTATCAGAAAGCCAGAATTTATCAGAAGAAACAGAACAGAGTTTCAAACACTTGAGGAAGCACTATTTGATAATAAGCCTACCTGGAATTATAAACATGCATGTTTGTCAAAATTTATATCCCGAGCACACTTTCTGGAAACCTAAATTCTCAAGGACACACTGTTGCAAAAACACTGAAAGAAATCTGGGAAGAATAAAACACAAATTTTTAAAAAAAACAAAACAGGAAATAATCAAGGGTGCATTAAGAAGAAATGTTCCCCTGCAACAGCCATGGAAGAAAATGGGTCTGGATTAGAATGGACGTGCAGAGGGCTTTGCAGAGAACATCTGTGTGGTGCGTGCTTGACATGCAGGGGTGGCAACATGTCTTTTCCCCAACGGATACCAGGTAGATAAAAAGTAACGGGAAACTAGAAGAAAACAATCGCTAGGCAAGAATGCTGTGGAATTTGTAGGTTGCTGTTAGCTGTTGCGTGCCACTTTTTTGGGAAATCTAAGCCCACAGATCATAATGTATCTTCCTTTAGCAAAAGCAATGGGTCCCCCCGCTGTCCCTACAGCAGGCATGACGTGTGATTTGATACCTGGGAAACCTATGTGATCCTGCAGGGAAGCTTCCACACTCCCTCAATCAACAAAACCAGTACTCCACGGGTAAAATATATATATATAAAAGAAGGAAAAAACAACTGGAGGTAGATTTTGCTTTGTTTTTTCATTAAGGTATACTGTATTATTATTATGAGGCATAATCATTTACTTGTGACTTCCATTTTTTTTGCTGTTATTGTTCCCAAAAATGATTAGCAGGATAACTGTTACGACCACTCTTTTCCCATTTATTTCTGCAGCATAATCGTAATAAAGATAGACCTAGGCATTCATATGTATACTGTCGTTATTTAAAATATTTTAACTGGCACACTTTCATAGGTACAAGCTTGATTGTATATAACAATTCACAGAGAAGTTAAAGGAAACAGCTAAAGGTCACTCGATTTTTAAGACTGGGAAGATAAGAGGAAGTAGATGAAAAGGCTTAGTGCTTGCATTTTTTTTTTCCAGTTTTTACTTGATGTATTTTTAGCGTTATAGTAGTATGCAAAAAAAAAAAAAAAAGCACTGAAGGTTTTATTGCCTTGATGTTTGAATTTAAAGGAAAGAAAATGAGGTTAACCTAGATAAATTTCTAAAAAACTTTGGGCACATGATGGTTTTTTTTTCCTTTTAATGTGGAATAATCTTTTAATCAGAATTCTAGAGGTGGGAAGTCCAAGGCCGGTATTCTGGGATGTCGGCACTTTCTTTCCTTTGCACATGGCTCCAAACTAAGGGTTGACGAATACTGCAGAATCTTTGGCCACCCCATTTGTATTCCAGCCATAAATCAGGAGCACTGGAAGAAAGAAGAAAACTTAACAAAACGAGACCTTCCCGGGAGCTCCCAGCACCACTGCTCTTGTGATTGTGCCATTGGAAAAACGCTTAGAAATAATAGATTTTTTTCTAGTGAGCATATTGCATAGTGTGTTTTATTTCCCCCCCTATAGCTGCTGGAACAAGTTGCCACAAATTTAGTGGATTAAAACAACACGCATTTATCATCTTGTAGTGCTGGAGGTCAGAAATCTCAACCCAAGGTGTTAGCAGGATTGTGTTCCTTTTGGAAGAGGAAGAATTCATTGCCTTGCCTGCCCCAGCTTCTAAAGGCAGCCACATCCCTTAGCTCCTTCTTCAAAGCCAGAGGGGTGGCATCTTCCATTCCTTCTCTCTGTGACGCTGACCCTCCTTCCTGTCTCTGGTCAGGAGCTTGTGGTAACACTGGGACCACTTGCATCATCCCCAGCCATCTCTCCATCTCAGGATCCTTAACTTAATCTCATCTGCAAAGGCTTTTATGCCACACAAGGAAATATATTCATGGTTTCCGGGGACAAGGATGTGAACACCTTTGGGGGCCTGTATGCATCGCGCTACACCTAGTAAGGAAGAAAGGCTGATAACAGTGTCAGGTAAACTAAAATTCACGGACCTACAAATGCACCCAGCCAACATCTATCTGTCCCCTCTAAGTGCACGCCAAAGTTTATTGTAACTCCTCGATATGTTGGTGTCCTTGTCACTCAAAGACACGGTGAGCCATGATTGTGTTTCATGGTGACGTGAGCACAAATCAAAGTGTATTTAAATACACTGTAGCAAGACAGCTGTTCCCATGAAATTGATAAAAAGAGGCATTTTTTATTTAATCGTTTGTCTAGTCAACGAGGGACACAGTGTCTAATGGATAGCTGTAGACTGAGCTCCGCAAGAGCCGGAGTAGTGTTAAGCTCACTTGTTGGATTTCTGTACTCAGGTGTCGCGTGTAGGATGTGAGCGGTTGGCTGCGCACGACATACCCGCACCGAGCAGCGTGTGCCGCTTGCCTGCCCCCGCCTGCAGGGTGGTAGCAACATGCCTGAAGCACAGAACAGACTGATCCGAGAAGCCGACCTTGCGGACTCATCCATTCGTGTCGGCCGAGGGCTGGGGACACAGTGGGGTCTTTGGCTCAGCGCACCTGCCCTCCCCGCGTGAGCGCTACTCCCGGTGGGCGTGCTATCGAAGACTTCAGGTTAGCACAGAACGTCTCCCTTCATTTCTTAAAGACTTTTATCAAAGCTTTTTTGGGGGAAAAATAGCTTTACATCCTTTTCTTTCTTGAAACAAAGAGAGATTTGCTTTGTAACTCTCTTCTCATTAAATAAAACATATAGCAATATAAAAACTTCAGAGAGCGACATATGTCCGTCTTAACGTCTTAAACTATGAAGATGCCATTCCCCCAGCTAGGAGAGATATTGCTAGGCACATTTTATTCTATAGCTGATTTCTTCAAAATTTGTTAGAGAAATTGTACCTTGTGTATATTTTTAAATAATATCAATCGTTTAATATAATACTTCTTAAAATATTGATTATCAGTAATGCAAATAGTATGCATTATATAAATAAGACATATTGCCTTAAATATATTATGTAAATTATATATGTGCATGATATATTATAAAAATATATCATATTTAGATGATATGCACTCTATTATATGTTATATATTGCATATAAATATATGACATGCCACATAATATAAATATATTTCTATAATAAATGTATGTATTATTGGTATTTAATATAATCATTGTATTATATTTTTATGTATAATATATTCTGTTATATATAATATTAATATAAATATATAAATATATACTATGTGATGTTATATATAATATGTAATATATGATATTATTATAATATATGATATATATTATGCAATATGTTTATATCATATAGTATATATCATATATTATTCTATATCATATATTATACATAAATATATTTAAATATAGCTAATTAATATTTACCTAATCTAATATTATATCTAATTCATCACATCCAATTAAAATTATATTTGTTATAATTACACTAGTACATCTAAATATATGAATATTGATATATTATATATCATAAAATATATTTTACAATATGACAAATTCATGTTCATTTAAATATGTCTAAATTTAATTATATATTAAAATATGCGTGGATATATGGTGTGGATGTCAGTATTAAGGTCAGCAAGCAAACATATTTTCCCTTTGCCCCTAGTGAGTTCATTGCTCTGTATAAATTTTCCTTCTTTCATTCCTGCTGGGAAAACACACAAATAAGGTTAAGGAGTTGAAGTCTAAACACTCCATCACTTTATTTCAACACTTCTCCCCTGAGTTCATTTGCCCAGCCTCATCCCAGGCACATGGATTGCCTGAGGAGATTCCTTAGGAGGATTATTTGGGGTGGGAGGTTAGACGGGCTTGGAAGTGGGGAGCTCTGTGCTTTGGCTTGTGTTCCCCAGAAGGAGAAGCCAAGACCAGGATCTGAGGGCAACGTCTTCATGGAAGGTGATTCCAGCAACGACCCATAGGGCAGACAGATCATAAGACAGTCAGTCGCAAAAGGGAAGAAGCCCCACTCCAGACAGCCTCATCCAGAGGGTCTCAGTCCAACCTGGGGCTCTGCATTCTTATTTTTTAGAGAAGGGTCTTGCTCTGTCACCCAAGCTGCAGTGCCATGGTGTTATCACAGCTCACTGCAGCCTCAAACTCCTGGGCTCAAGCGATCCTCCTGCCTCGGCCTCCCAAGTAGCTGGGACTACAGGCATGCGCCACCACGTCCAACTAACTTTTAAAAAAAATATTTTGTGGAGATGGGGTCTCACTGCATTGCCCAGGCTGGTCTCAAACTCCTGGCCTCAAGCGATCTCCCCTCCTCCGCCTCCCAAAGTGCTAGGATCACAGGCATGGGCCACCACACCCGGCTTTGCATTTTTAGCAATCACCCAAGGCGTTTCTGAAGCATGTGGAATGTGGGTCACACACTGCTCAGAGGACACTGTGACGGAAACGATTCTCCTATGTGGACTCGTCCTTTTGTTTGGTTGAATCACAACCTTGATTAGGGCAGTGACAGAGCAATGTCACCGTGAGAAAGAACAGTGCCGGCACTTGGGCTCTTGTGCGAGCCTTGGCAGGTGCTCACAAGATCGCACGACGACTCACAGGCGGGAGAGAACACATAAGTAGCCAGAGTGACCAGTGACAAATTCTGGCCACTGGAAATGACCCACCTTGGTATCTTCTTTGCCTGCAAATGCTTCGCGACACACAGTGCATCATCGCCGGGAAAACGGCTGCCTACGGCACAATGTGCAACCTGTCAGTCATTTCCCTACATATTAAATTCCTATGGCTGCCACCACAAATGGCTATAAACTTAGTGGCTTAAAGCAGCCGTCCCCAACCTTTTTGGCACCAGGGACCGTTTTCATAGAAGACAATTTTTCCACAGACCGGGGAGGTGTAGGGAATGGTTTCGGGATGATTGAAGCGCATCACATTTCTTGTGCACTTTATTTCTATTATTATTACGTTGTAAAAGAGAATGAAATAATTATACAATCGACCATTCTTTGGGGACCCCTGTGCTAAAGAACACAGGTTTTTTTTCTCCTCCGATTTTCTAGTTCTGTGAATCTGTGGGCGAGAAGGCCAAGAAGAATCCCACTGGGCTAAAACCAAGATTTCCTAGGGGCTGTGTTCTGGGACCGGAGGTTCTCTGGGAGAATTCATTTCTTTGCTTTTTTTTTTTTTTTTTTTTTTTTTAGGGGTGGAAGCAGAATCGTTTGTGGTGGTTGTAGGATCAAAGGTCCCCATTTCTGGCTGGCTACAAAGTGAGCGGCATTTCCAGCTTCCGGACACAACCACACCCGGCATCGTACACCTTGAGATTCAACAATGGCAGATGGAGTTCTCCAAGTTGCACATATCTGATGCTTCTGCCTCTTTTTTGTCCACTTTTAAGGACTCTTCCAATGAGATGGGGCCGCCCTGGATATTCTAGGACAAACTCTCAGTTCTAATGTCAATAGATTAAGCCACTTTAATTCCATCTGCAAGCTTAAATTCCCTTACCAGGTAGGGGATATATTCACAGGTGCTGGGGATGAGGACTTGGGCTTCTTTCGGGGTGGGGAACATTCCTCTGCGTTCTACACCTTTTTCTCTCCCACTGTGGCTCATGTCTGTGGTGTATTTGGGTCTGTGCCTCACAGCTTGGAATGGCTCCAAATTCTGAGCTCATTTTGTCAGACACAGAGAGTCCCCGGTAGGCTCAGCTCTGCCCCTGTTGGGAATGGAATCCGGGGGTATCTGACAGCCACCCCAAGGCAATGGTGCTCTGAAGGAGAGTTCGAAGTCCCTTCCGTCTACACTGTAATACTCTCCACTCGGTGTCAGAGCAAGGCCCATCTGTCTCGGGTCTGTGTGGACCCAAACTCTTTGCTCAGTGTCTTACCTGACTGATACGTATCTATCATTGACCTCAGTGCCATTGTATCCCAGACAGTTCACGAGTGCTGCCAAAACAAATTTCTACTCATCAAGTGGCTGGCTGAAAGCAACAGAAATTTATTCTATCCCAGTTCTGGTGACGGCAGGCTTGGTTCCTTGGGAGGTTCTGATGGAAAATCTCTTTCAAGCCTTCCTCCCTGCTCCTGGTGGCTGCTGGCAATCCTGGTGTCCCTGGGCTTGTGGCCGCCTCACTCCAGCCTCTACCTCCCTCTCCATGTGGCTTCTCCTCTGTGTCTCCGTCTCCTCTGCTGTCTCTTCGGAGGACACTGTCATTAGATTTAGGGCCCTAAATCTATGATGACGTCATCTTGATACCCTGCACTAATTACATCTGCAAAAACCCTGTTTCCAAATAAGGCCCCATGCTGAAGTTCTGCGTGGACATTAGTGTGTGTGTGTGTGTGTGTGTGTGTGTGTGTTGGGGGCTGGTATTATTTATTTCAGGACACAGACTATCTGCTGGGCTTCCCAAGACTTTCTGTCTCCTGCAGGTTTCTCCTGTTGGCTTGGGGGGATCTAGTTCTCTGACATCCAGCTAGAACCAGAATCCTGTCTGCAGGCAGTTACTACAATCCCATGCATTGGTTCCTATTGAGTTACTTGTCCCCCACAGAATTTTATCACCACCAATTATCACAATGCAAATCTAATTATCATCCTCCCTAGTTTAGAGACATCACCTTCAAACATCTTTTCTTTTTTTTTATTTCCTTTCTTTAAAATAACTTTTAAGGTAATCTCTGCAAGTTAGACTGTGTAACTGAATTTATTTTTTAAAAAATGCATACATTTAACAGCACAACTGGAGCCCCTCTTCTCTGTTCATCCTAGAAAAAAAGTTTTATGTGCACGTGAAATCAGATTCTTAAAATGTGAGACCTGCATCCTAAATGAACCACCCATGCTGGCCCCACGTTTTGTGCACAGGTTAGCTAAGACGAGCTCACTATGTTTATTAACCCTGATATTTTGTATCCCTGAATGACTCACACCCTGTGGATGTTATGTAGCAGCTTCCAAGAGAGACTAAACATTTCAGGACTGTTAAGTAAGATGCAAGTAACATGTTCACACAGGACTGTGAGCCCTGGAGCAAAGCCACATAGCACCTCTGAAACACCTGGACCGTGATGTCTGTTTTAGATTTTTTTTTAAAAAAGGAAGACAGCTACACTTTGCATATTTTCCGCATGTGGAAACAATAGTGTGAGTATGTAACCTGGGTGGCTACATTAATAACAAATACAGACACAGTAGCAATAACAAGAGTTTAACCTGGAGAGCAGATCAAAGTAAGCCAGAAAACCTGAATATTTATGTCATTATATTCATTAAGAGGGATATATACAACAGCAAACAATGACTGATGTGCTTAATTCAGGCTTAAGGAACAATTGAAAGAATAGATATCAGTGCACTTTCAAAAGAAATCAGATTTGATGCCTGCAGTTTCCCGTTTGATTATACATTCCCCCATGACTAAGTTAATTCCACAACATCCTTGCCGAGGGCCTGACCAGCCTGCGGTGACAGGTCGATTGTGTTAGGGGTAGGTGCGTTCCACACTCGGTCAGCTCTGTTTTTCTTCTTAGAGAGGGAACAAGCCATCTCTCGGTAACTTTTTCAGGGCAGGCCTTCAACGTTAAATGCATGTGCATGCACGCACACACACATCCTGTGCTTCCTGTGTTTTTATTTGGTTTACAATAAATATCTGCTTATGCATGTTGAGTTTCACAGTCTTCTGTGGTCTGAATGTCTGTGTCCCCCTAAAATTCATATGTTGAAGCGCTTACCCTGAAAGCGATGGTGGTAGGAGGTGGGGCCTTGGGGAGGGGATGAGGTCATGAGGGTGGAGCCTCATGTATGGGACCTTATAAAAGGGACCCCAGAGAGCTCCCTTGCCCCTTCCACCACATGAAGACACAGTGAAAAGGCACCATCTATGAACCAGGAAGTGAGTCCCCACCACACACAGCCTCTGCCATGCCGGGATCTTGGACTTCCAGCCTCCAACTCCTGGGCTCCAGTGATCCTCCTGCCTCAGCCTCCTCGGTAGCTGGGACTACAGATGGGCATCACCACACCTGGCTAATTTGTCTATTTTTAGTAGACACAAGTCTCACTCTTGCTCAGGCTGGTCTTGAACTCCTGACCTTGAGGGATCCTCCCACCTCGGCCTCCCAGAGTGCTGGGATTTCAGGCGTGAGCCACTGCACCTGGCCTGTCTCTCTCTCCTGATTCAATAAAGTGATACCTCCTTATTTTTATTTTTACTTCCCATTACATTTCCATTCGAGCATCTCTGCGTATTCCTTGCATGAATTTCCCTGGGCTGCTGCAACACATTCCCGCAACTTCAGTGGCTTAAAACAACACACATTGATTATCTTGCAGTTCTGGAGGTCAGGAGTCCAAAATGGGTCTCCCCGGGATAAAACTCAACGTCCTGGCAGGACTGTCTTCCTTCTCGAGGCTCCAGGGAGGGAGGGAGGATCCGTTTTCTTGCTATTTCCAGCTTTTGGGAGCTACCCACATTCCTTGGCTCATGGCTGCTGCTTCCATCTGGTCAGATGGGCGATGGTCAGACATGTGCTCTTTCTCTTGCTGCAGTCTCCCTGCTTCTCTCTTTCCCATTTAGGGGCTCTTGTGATTACATTGGCTCCACCTCGATAACCCAGGCTGGTCTGCGTCTTTTAAGATCAGCTGGGGAGTGACCTGAACCCCATCTTCAATCTTAATTCCCTTTTGCTGTGTAGCAGAACACACACATAGGTTCTTGGAGACTGGACATTCCAGGAATAAAGTGGGATGCGGAGATTGCTCTGCCTGCTATATGCATTTAAACCATCTGGGCTTCCCCTTAGAAGAACTATGTGTTGCTATCCATTGCCTCTTTTCCTATTGGGGTTTCTTTCCATTTTCCAGACATTCTTTGTATATTCTCGATATGAACTGTTTGCAAACTGATACTGTCAGTTTGCTACTCGTGTGCATGTGTGTGTGTGTGTGTGTGTGTGTGTGCAAGTGTGCGAGCTTTTTGGAAAGGCTCTTTCTAAGATATTTTTCTTTCTTTTCAGAATTCAAATACTTAGCTGGGATTCATCTAGGTGCTCTTTTCCTTCCATCACTGTCATCTGGGACTAATTAAGAACCAGCCAGCTGGAAAGATCCTGCTATTTATTATTTTTAAAAATTAAAAAATAGGTTTTATTAATATTTTTTTTTTGTTTTGTAGATGTCACAAAAATACAATGCATGGGTTTCCAAGAACACTGTGCATTCCTCCTCTTCTGTTAGCGCATGCCAGAGTTCGCGTTGGAGGTAAGGGGTCCTCACTTAATCGCTGGGGACAGAGCCTCCCGCAAAGGTGTCTGTGCAAGTCATTTCTGTGGCCGCGGGGCCCCACCCCCACCCCGGCCTGCAGGCAGAGCTCAGCGTGAGGGGGGAGGGACGGGAAACCCGGAGGCAAGAAAAGCCAAGTTGAGGATTTATTGGCAGATTAGCTGCCAATGTGGCAGCTGAAATTTGACCCGGAGGATTTTAGAATCCTTTTAAGACTCTGCACCAGGGAGGTGAAAGTGGGAACTATTTTTCCATCTCCTCCTGTCCCCTGCGGGTCAAGGACTGACGGCTCTCCCTGTCTTTCGAATGCCGGGAAGCTGGAGGGATTCCCTGAGAGTTGGGTGGGTCCAGAAGCCAGAAGCCAGGCTGGATTCTGGGGAATTCCGGTGAATTCTGCAGAAAACCAGCCCCAGGCAGCAGTGTCTGGAATGAGGACAGTGACTGAGAGGTTTTGACGTGGTGGACAATTATCTGATCCGCTGCCAAAGAGTAGATGTTCTGTAGGACATAAAAGAATGACAGTCACAACCATGACAATCGTTAATATTATTCATGGCCCTGTCGGTTTGGCATTACTGCTTAGTTACATTGTTTTCAGCATTTACAACTTCATCTGTATTCCGGGGCCACATTCCTCCATGGGTGTGTCGTGCACAGAGTCCTAAACTCACAGGGTAATTTGGGCAAAGCAGATTCTATGATAAAATACACGTTAGAAAGGTTGGAGGTAGCTTATTCCTCTTGGCAACTGATAACCCTGTTAGATATCGCTGCATAACAAACTAGCCTGAAACTGAGAGGTTTCAAGCCATGCACAATACGAATGCATTATCTCCTTATCTGTGGGCCAGGAAGCCGTGAACAAGCCACTGTTGCTCAGGGCCTCTGGGAGGTTGAGTTAAGGTGCAGGAGGGAGATGCAGAACCGTCAAGGCTTGGCTAGGGGAGGATTCGCCTCCAAGCTCACTTACACTACTGTTCGTGGGGTTCGTTTTCTCACTGGCTGTTGTCCGGAGAGCACCCTGCAGTCCGCGGCTTGTGGACTTCTCCATCGGGCAAGTCACGGCTTGGAGAGGGGCTTTCCTCAGAGCAGGCAAGGATGCGGGACAGGGAGGGTAACGGGGAAGCCACAGCCATTGTGCAAGCCAGTCTTGGCAGCTGCATCCATCCCATAATGCTTGGCGTCGTCTATTCAGTAGGAGAGAGCCAGGGGTCCAACCTCTACTCACAGGGAGGTGGTTATGCAAGGGTATGAATGCCAGGAGGTGCAGCTCATCTGGGAGCAGAGCCCCACACCCTGGTAGCACACAGAGAATCTTGGGTATATCAGGTTGTCAGGTGTGGGGACCAGGTGTGAGGTCGTGTTCCTTGGTTCTGGGTTCCCAGTATCAAAGGATGGTGACTGGTACCAAGTCGATGGAACAAATGAGCAGACCAAGCAGACGCCAGCAGGCAAAGTGCCCGAGTTTGTTAAAGCGTAGGATGTTCCAGAGAATGACTGTGTCGACCCCCATGAGTGGAGGATACCCTGCATTTAAAGACAGAGCATAGAAAGCACAGTGCACTCTCCAAGTCAGTAGAGATCTTGGAGTACTCCAGTGAAGAACACCATCACCCCAGGGTTAGGGAGTGTTTTTTATGCTGATTCCCTAATGATATGTTAAGTTGGGAGTGGAATATCCACAAATTTTCTTGGAAAGGGGTGGAGAATTCCCCAAACTGGCAACTCTCCCCATTTTTAACCTTGTAAGGCAATTTCTGGGGTTGCTATGGCATTTGTAAACTGCCCTGGCATGGGTGGGTGTGATTTTGACTGTGTTAATGAGGGAAGGTCACTTGAGGATGCTGTCACCTTGCTTGTACACAGGCTCCAGGCTTCTTTTATGGCCTTGGTCCGATCTCCACTTTGTGGCCTTTCTGCCTCTTTCTGGTTGGTCAGTCCTTGGAGATGCCCTAATGTAAATCAAACATCCGTTCAGTCCTTGGAAGACCCCTCTGGTCAGCTTGTTCCTCCTGTTGTAGATGGAGCATCTCCTAGTGCCACCTGCCCCTCAGTGGACACCCCTAGACACAGCCCCTGTCCCCTTCCTCCTCGTCCCAGCCTAACATTGTTCAATGAAGAAAGTAGAACCACCGTGCGTGTTATGGAATAAGGGATTATTACAGGAATAAGACTCCACACCATTTGGAGACAAGCTTTGGAAAAAAGGGTCTAGAAGGATGTGAGGCTGGAGGATGAAAGAAAA
Source organism: Prolemur simus (assembly GCA_003258685.1). Lineage (NCBI taxonomy): Eukaryota > Metazoa > Chordata > Mammalia > Primates > Lemuridae > Prolemur > Prolemur simus. Next base: position 3,687,238 of record MPIZ01000006.1, on the reverse strand, counting down.
TCACCACCCAGCCCTCCTGAAATGGGACCAAGAAGAAGAGCCATGCAGGTGTCTAGGATAGTCTCTTGCATCTGTGTTGGATGGGGGCCTGGAGGTGCTGCAGCCTACGGCTGGGAAGAGGAGCCAGACGTTGATCTGGAACAGTCAGGACAAGGCACTGTCTGTTTCTCATCTTGGTGCAGAATGAACATCGACTGCAATTTGCAGCAGTTTCTCTTCATATACAACCAAAACTTTCAGACAACAATGGCTGTTGCTTGAATTCCTTCTCTTGAACTTGGCGCAAATTCCTTTTTTGGTCAAGTCAAGCCCAGAAGCAAACAGAAAAGATCGACTCTGGGAAACGTCACAGCCGGGTGGACGTGCACAAACTCACCCAGGAGGTGACCAGCATTTTAGACATTTATATTCCTAAACTCAGTTACGAGTTTTGCACCTCATGTGTGCACCTTGCAGAACGTGGGCTCGTAGGGCGCACCTTAGTAAATCCTTTTCTTGGGAGAACTCATGGTTTTGATCAAACCTTCATTCATGCATGGGAAAAACCCAAAATGATTCCAGAAGGAAATTACTGCTTTGCTGTAAGGGGTCCCAGATGATAGCCAAGGTCTTTTACTGAAGCAAGAATATGGTCTGAACCCAGTATTCCTAACTGGTGCCATGGCTGTTCTCCTGCTAAGACCCAACTTTGAATGCACATTCACAGATTAGCATGAGTACATCCATGCTACCAGATTCCAACCTACTTGAGATATAAATAGATATCAATAGATATTTGGGATATAAATCCAAACAGATATAAATAGATATTCATCTTCATATGCATAAGGCAGAAATGTTCATCTCCCTCCAGAAAATCACCCACATGATCCAAAATTATTCACATATTGTGATCTGACCTTATTATCCAATTTTATTTTTCACATAAGTTTGTTCAAACACTTATGTAAGGAGGTACAAACCTTTAAAGGATATTGGCATCTATCTACCTACCTCTGTGTATGTGTGTATAACTATATATAGTATATATGGGTATGTATGTAGATGTAGATACATGTGTGTATATATCTACATACATACACACATACACTAAGACAGATAGATAAAGCAGATATATAATGGATGGGTAGATGGAGAGGTGACAGATAGATACAGGATAGATAAATAGATAGATGATAGGTAGATAGATAAAATATATAATAGATAGCTAGATGGATGAATGGATGGATATGGATGAACGATGGATGGATGGATGATGGATGGATCGATGGATGAATGGATAGATGGATGGATGATGGATGGATGGATGATAGATGGATAGATGGATGGATAGGTGGATGGATGGATGATAGATGGATAGATGGATGGATAGATGGATGGATGATGGATGGATGGATGATGGATGAATGGATAGATGGATGGATGGATGATGGATGAATGGATAGATGGACGGATGGATGATGGATAGATGATGGATGATGATGGATGGAGGAATGATGGATGGATGAATGATGGATGGATGGATGGATGATAGATGGATGGGTGGATGGATAGATGGATGGGTGGATGATGGATGGATGGATGATGGATATATGGATGGGTGGATGGGTAGATGACCAGTCGATAAATAGATACATAATGGAATGAATGGATTGATTATATATAGATAGATGGTAGATTAGATAGACAAACATATAGATAAATTGACATAAGATACAGAGATACAAATGGACTGATATTAACAGAGGATAGATTTTGATAAGTAGATAGATAGATGATTGATAGGTAGATAGGTACCTAGATAGACATGACAGAAAGTTACCCATTATGAAGAACAGAAAATTTCTTTTTCGTTGGACTTCTGGGCTCCGTGGATATCAGAGATTGTCTACACCGGGGCAGAGGTTGACCCGATTTCACACAACCCCTCACACGCGGATGCCTCCCGCTCTGCTCTCCAATCCAGCTGGCATCTACAAGACATTGGTATCGTCGCAGATTTTTAAGAGAAGGGAAAAGGGGAGAAGAAGAGAAAAGCAAATCCAAACCCAGCAAAACGCAGCGAAAGTTTGCAAGAGTGGAAGCCTTTTAAACACCATTATTTTTCTTTTTTTACTTATTTCACTCAATAGTCAAGAGCATGAAGAAGTCAGGTTGGTGAGGCAAAGTTCAATGTCAGAAGGAGAAGATGCTGTGCTGGCAAAGACAAGGAGGTTAGGAGAAAGGAGGGCCACGGGACAGCCAGAGATAAACTGGTCAGGGTGCGTTTGTTCTTAGGAGCCAGAAAACACTCACCCTTCATTCCAGAATCACCGTGTCTTCAGCGAGGAGAGAGAGGGTCGTCTGATACCCCGGGAATGTTTCCAACAGCAAGGTGGGCTCAGGACCAAGAATGGATGTGGTGGAATTTCCCAGAATGCACCCCTCCTTCTCTGGGGCAGCCGGTCCCTCCATGCAGACCCTTGTTCCTGGAGCTATACAGCTCCACACAGCTGCAGTTGCAATCCTGTACTTGCTGCTTCCCAAGCCACTGGCGATGCACGCTTCTCTCCACGTGTTAAAGTTGCCAGAATAAATGCAAGACTTTAGAGTAATCTGATTTTAAGATATACAATGATTTTTTTTTAATTTTCAGTGTCATATTTCATGGGTCATACCTATACTCAAAAACCATCCATCCTTAATCTCAAACTCACCTTTGACTAGACATCATTCTTGCACTTTTTGTTTGCTATCTCTGGCAACCCTGGGACAGGCCATTTGCATTTTGAGAAGTAAAAGGTAAGTGGGTGGATATAAACCCAAATATTTATCTGACCTCAATATTATTATTTGTTTTTTGTTGGTGGTGGTTTCTTTTGGTGGGGCGATTTTCCTGTTTGCTTTATATATATTTTTTATTTTGTATTTCAGCATATTATGGGGGTACAGATGTTTAGGTTATGTATATTGCCCTGGCCCCACCCGAGTCAGAGCTTCAAGCGTTTAAATGGCGCCTTGCTGGGAACTGCTAATAATGTCCCGTCTGGTCGCTGAGTTGGTTTTTCAGCCTCATCTTCTCCTTTCCCTAAGTCATATGTTCCCAGGCATGAACCGCTGCACACACAGGAAATGGAATCTTTTCTTTGAACGTAGAAAGGCGGACAGAATGTATTTTTTAAAAATTCATGGACATATGTGATGCAAACGTATTAATCCCATCCTTCTTTGATCACTTGCGGCCTCGTGCGTTCCGGGTGTTTTTGAAATGCGCCCCTTGCGTTTGCAAACTATTAGGCGACTCGCATCTGGGAAATAAAAGTGACATTTGCTCAAAAGATCCAAGCTTCATCTCGACTCTGAAGTCAGGAGTGACTTTTGATGCTAATAAACCCCTTTGGATCTTTAATCCAACTGCATCCAGCAGGAAAAAGAAATATGGCATTTCCAGAAACTTTTATTTGAACTGATCTTACACAGACTGCAGCATAGCAAAAAGAAATCTGCAATTATTTTACTATAATGGAATAGACCGTAAATGCAAAGCATAAGACATTTTAAGGGAGTATGCAAATGACGGGCTCATTTATTCCAAGGGGGAGATAGGAGAATGGACAATAGGGTAAACCATGATTTATAGCATGTCAGTGCCTAAAGATTCTTCTTTTATTTTTTTTTAACTTACCAATAAAGAATAGCAACTGCATCTACTTACAGAATTTTGGCAAAGGCTTTGAAAATTGCAGCCATTTGGAGCAAAGGCAGGTTTGAACTGTCATTAAGCAGGTAGATTAAAAGAAAGAAGCAGTAGTGGTCAAAAATAAAGTACTGTGATCAGAGGAATTTTAAACTGAATCTGCTATTTTGCTTCACATGTTGGAAGACACATGCAAAAAAAAAAAAAAAAAAGAGAGAGAAAGAAAAAAGAAGCCAATTTCCAAATTAAAAAATAAAATGTTCGCTGGAAGAATGTCTCCTCTTCTCTTTTCTCTGTGCAAGTTGCGTCTACGTTTCTTCCAGTTACTGACCTTCTGGGAATTTGTGGCTGCAGATTGTTAACATATAATTTCTTTCTAAGATACCACACGGTGCCCGGGAATTGGAGTAGATACTCTTTTGGGGTTTAGCTTTGGTTTAGAATTAAAAAAAAAAAAATGATGAGTGGGCAAAGAACATTTTCTGAATGCCATTTTCTTTGAAAGAGGTTTAAGATTCCTTTATGGCCCATAATTTATTCAGCATTAAATTAAAGGGTTCTAGGAGCCATGATGCATTAGAGAAATCGTTCAAAAAGAAATTAGAAGTGGACATGTGATGTTTCAGCATGCGAAGGGTGTTCTGAGGTGAATGCATTTCGTAGACAGATTGCTTGGTAAGAGCATCTTAATATAACATTGGTACGCTCTAAATTTCAGTCCATATGGCATTATGTGTAAAGGTCTGCAGTGCGCAAAAGCATGATGTAAAGATTTGGGAAATTACCCTCTGCCAGGGCTTCAGAAATTTGAATGTGGGTATGGATCTTGCTAAAATGCAGGCTCTGGTTTAGCAGGTCTGGGGTGGGGCCCAGAATTCTGCATTTCCAGCTGCAACCAGGTGATGCTGATGCTGTGGGTGAGAGTTAGCATTTAGGGTTAGATTTAGGGGTTAGGTTTAGGGTTAGGGTTAGGGTTTAGGGTTACGGATAGGGGTTAGGGTTAGAATTAGGGATTAGGTTTAGGGTTAGGGTTAGGGTTTAAGGTTAGGGTTAGGGGTTAGGGTTACAGTTAGGGTTTAGGGCTAGGGTTAACGGTTAGGGTTAGGGGTTCGGGTTAGATTTTAGGGTTATGGTTTAGGGTTAGAGTTATGGAGCACACAAAGGAGATGTCCCAGTCCACACCAATGAGGTCAGGATCCCTACGGGCAGAACCTGGTACTGGATTTGTTTTTCAACTCTTCAGGTGATGCTAATATGAAGCCAGGTTCAAAAACTTAAATTTACACAGACAGGTGAGCTTTGCAAAAGAGAAGGAGACCTACCAGTCTTCCGATTTGGCCAACTTCAGGCTACAATGTAGCAGCATCATGCAGACTCCAAGCTGCTTCCCTGGTCTCTGGGTTTTGTTACCTGAATATTTAGTATCTGATCTGAAGAACTTTAATGGATACATACATATGTATGTGTGTGTGTGTGTGTGTGTGTATGTATATATATTTAAATTAGGTATAATGGCTTAAAGGTATGAATACAAGAGTAGAGGAAAATTTAACCACAAATATTTAGGTTATTAAGTATGGAATGTCTGATTTCCTTAAGTACTAAGTTTGACAGTTGATATCTCTGACATTTCACTTTGAATGTTTTTTTTTTTTTTTATTATTATGAAGGTACATCCTCATTCTTTCAAAAGCAGATTGTGGCTTGTGATTATATTTCAAAAGATTTTTTTACAGCAGTTTTTGTGAAACCATGGAGAAGTCAAAAATTAGCATTATTTTTTAATATGAGTTCTGTCATGGAACCAATACAGCTCAAACAGCTTGAAATATTTGGGAAGGATGTGGCTAATGAACACATAGTATGTCGATGGTTTGAGAAGTTCCATTCTGGTGATTTTAATCTTGAAAATGAGCCACGTGGGTGATCTGAGACCAAGGTGGATAATGATGAGCTGAAAGCTGTAGTGGAAATAAATCCATCTCAACCTACACGTGAAATAGCAGCAAGGTTTGACATTAGTATTCCAATAATATTGGACCATTTGAAACAAATGGACAAATTAAAGAATCTGGATACATGGTTCCTCATGAATTAAACAACAATCAGAAGAGAAATCGTCTCGAAGCTTGCCTTTCTTTGCTGTCACTACATAAATGTGAACCATTTCTAGACCATATTGTTACATGTGGTGAAAAATGGATCCTTTCTGACAATCACAAGTGTTCAGCACAATGGTAGGGTAAAGAGGAAGTGCCAAAACACAGTCCAAACCTGAAAAAGCTAATGGTGTGTGTTTGGTGATCCAGTGCTGGTATTATCCACTACAGGATCATGAAACCTGGTCAGTCGATGACAGCAGGTGTCTACTGCAACCAACTGGATAAAATGATGATGATACTTGCGACTAAGTAGCAGAGATTGGTCAACAGAGACAGGCCAATCCTCTTGCGAGACAAGGCTCAACCACATGTCGCACAAACAACGCTGCTCAAACTACAAAGACTGGACTTGGAAACTCTCTGTCATCCACCATATTCGCCAGACCTTGCACCAACTGCCTCCCACTTCTTCCAGGCTTTGGACCACTTCTTGCAAGAAAAAATATTCAATCCTCAACAAGCTGTGGAAAACGCCTTTCGAGATTTCATTGCCACTCGCTCTCTAGGCTTCTTTGCCGCCGGCATGAACGAGCTCCCATTAAGATGGCAAAACTGTGCCGATAGTTTAGGTGCACACTTTGATTAATTGCACTGCTTCTTGTTTGAGATATAATGAGCTACACTTTGGATTCGAAATAGGACCTTTCCTATTTAGGGATCTAAGCTGTCTTTTGCATTCTCACTCCTGGCTTGCCAAATGGGGAGAGGGCGCTAGGGCAGCCCTGAGGGAAGGAGGAGGGGAAATGTTACAGGAAGGCAGGAGACGGCAAGGGATGGGGATGAGCAGAGAAGAGACAGATGGTGGAGATTTGCTGAGGAATCTGCCGGGCTGCAGCACACGGAAGACACGCCCTTGGCAAAGCCGTGATGAAAGGGATGCCCTTGGCAAGGCCAGCTCTGTACAGAGCCGACACCTCCCACTCATGGTCTCCCACCCGATGGCATTTCTTGAGATTCCCACTCAACTGCATCTCTTGGCACTAGAAGTGCTGAATGTTTATTATTATTGTTTCCCCAGGAATAATTTCCTACAGAGCCATTGGATCCAACACTGCCTGAAGTCCTAGCGACAGAAAGTACACGGTGAGATGAGCTCGATCACTCCTTCCCTTTTGAAGCCAGCTCCAAAAGGCAGGCACTTTTCTCTGCTCCGAGTTTTGGAAGCAAAACCCAGCCAGGGCTAAAGAGTGATTTTAATCTCGAAAATGAGCCACGTGGGTGACCTGAGACCAAGGTGAATCATGATGCGCTGAGAGCTGTCGTGGAAGCGAATCCATCTCAACCGACGCGTGAATTAGCAGCAAGGTTTGAGGTTACTGTTGCCACATTTTTGGACGATTTGAACCAAATCAGCAAGGTAAAGAAGCCGGATAGATGGGCTCTGCTAGAGTTGGCACCTTGCAACTGAGCACGGCAGGGAAAATGCAGGAATGCTCAAAACATTGTGCTTCTAGAAACGAAGGTTTTTTTTTTTTTTTTTCCCCCTAGGGAGAAGGATGTCAGTCAAACACGAGAAACAGATTTGCACAGATTCTTTTGTGGAGAAATTTCACATTGAGGAAGAGCCTTTGGTACATCTGTGGAAGCCACCTGTGCAGCGGGCCTGGAGAGACGTCATAGATTTAGCATTGAATGTGGGTCGGCATCCCGTTCTCCTCCCACCTCAGTCCTGGTTTGGGTTGGCATAAAATCACATGGGCTGTTAGTATATGTCTCAGCTACAACATGCTGTAGGGCAGCGGTCCCCAACCTCTTTGGCACCAGGGACTGGTCTCATGGAAGACAATGTTTCCATGAACTGGGGGTAGGCAGAGGCATGTCAGGCAATGGGAAGAGGGTCAGGGTTAGGGTTAGGATCAGGGTTAGGCTTAGGGTTAGAGTCAGGGTTAGGGTCAGGGTTAGAGTCAGGGTTAGGGTCAGGGTTAGGTTAGGGTCAGGGTGAAGGTTAGGGTCAGGGTTAGGGTCAGGGTCAGGGTTAGGGTCAGGGTCAGGATTAGGGTTAGGGTCAGGGTTAGGGTTAGGGTTAGGGTCAAGTTTAGGGCTAGGTTAGGGTTGAGGAGTTGGGGATTGCAGTTGCAGGGTATTCCCTATTAAAACGGGATCATCATTTTTCTTTCATTATATTCTTCTGGCTTGGGGGAAGATTCGATAGAAAAAGTTAAAAAAAAAAGTATAGCAAAAAGTTTCTCTTTCCCCCACACAAAAAATAATCCCATTTATTTATATATTTTGAAAGAACTCCAAGATCCTGATTGGGGAAAAATAAAAATAAAAAAAAAATGGAAAACCACCCCCAGGTAATGATTACCCTGGCCCCTGAGATACTCTGTAGCATAGGGTCGTGGTTAAGAACTGGGAGACGGAGCCAGATCCCTGAGTTCAGGGTCTGGTTCCAACTTGGATAATGTCAAGAGCCCTGACTCACTGGTTTAAGAAAGACAATATCTGCAAAGCAGTTATCACGAGCCCCAGCACACAGGGATCAGCCAATAAATATTCTCGTGATGACTATATACACGTTTGCTTCTTTGCAACGGTGAAATCAGTCCATTGCAGCCTGTCTCGTTACTTTTCACAGAGCAGACAATTAGATCTTTGTTCTGCCTTTGACTCTTCCAGACGTACCACCTACCGACAAGATGCCACGGCTCTAAGATAATTTAGGAGCCGTGTGTGGTGGACTTGGGGTCATCAGGGCATGAAAATAGCCCCAGGGCGCTGCAGAATAACACACTCAACGATAATAATAATAAGAATTACTAGCAATATGAGGCGTAGGAACTAATGATTTATTTTTATCTGTTGCACTTGCCAAAAATGATCTCAGCAAGCAGCCTTTTAGGTAAATAATGTGTGGGTGGTTTTAGTCTAATATAGCCATTGAAATTTAAAAAAAAGCAATTCTTTTGACAGAACTCGTTTCCCTTGTTAAATAGCAGTGCTGTTCCTCGGCTTTGTGGTCAAAGATCTTTGGGAGATGACGCCAACCTAGGCTATCTGCATGAGCAAGGCTTGTTGGTCAGTCCTAACTCCCGTCTAGACGTGCAGATAGGCCGCTGATTAGATCCCAGGCAGGAACTTTTGTAGGAGTCCCAGCTGCAAACCTGAGGCGCCAGATCCAGATCCTGGCTGCCGTATCTCACCTCCACTGGACGTCATAGACGAGCTTGGATGCAGAACACAGCATTGCGCCATGGTGATATTGCAGTTGGCATCTAAGATGTCACAGTTCCTTCAATCACTGGCGGTTGTATGTGATTGTGTGTGTGTGTGCGTGTGTATATATTCTCCTATCTGCCCCCTGTGTGGGTCTGGCCCTAATAAATACATCCCTACGTATTGGTCGTTGAGTGTCTTTGTACAAAATGTAAACATATGTAGGGCTTGAACTCAACTGAGTTTGTTCTTCTTTAGGATGCTCTAAAAATGCTACTCTTTGTTTTGTTTTGTTTTGTTTTGTTGAGACAGATTCTCGCTCTGTTACCTGGGCTGGAGTGCAGTGGTGTCATCATAGCTAACTGCAGCCTCCAACTCCTGGGCTCAACCGATCCTCCTGCCTCAGCCTCCTGAGTAGCTGGGACTACAGGCATGCACCATTATGCCCAGCTAATTTTTCTATTTTTAGTAGAGACGGGATCTCGCTCTTGCTCAGGCTGGTCTCAAACTCCTGGGCTCCAGTGATCCTCCCTCTTCGGCCTCCCAGAGTGCTGGGATTACAGCTGTGAACCACCATGCCCGGCCACCAAGATGTATTCTTAAATCCTTTAAGTGAATGAAGATTCGCTAATACTAAGAATTGGTTCTATACACATTTCAACCTAGTGACCAGCTCTCCTTCTCACAAGGCTGTGGCTTATGCAGGATGAGAAGTGAATGCCCATTTTCTTTGTAAATTCTGAATTTGTCTGTAAATAACGCATCTCAATTGCTTTAGAGTCTTTTATAGCCGTGCCTCATGAGACCTGAGATAGAAGAGTCCTATTCTCACACATCGAGTCCTAATGTACCTTGAACTTGGGAAGACGGATGTACATTTGAAGCAGAGCATTTAGTATGATTTTTAGGAATTATGACCATTTCCGGTGACAATGTAAGTCACAGGCTTGCCAGTGTTGACTTAGGCGACTTGGAAGAACACCCCGCGATGCTGTTATCTTCCTCACGAAAGAACACGGACATGCGTTGGCCCTCGAGCGTCCCGGACGGGAAGACTCCAGTCTGGTGGGCAGTGTGAGAACCACACGGTGACTCTTTTCCACAGTGACAACGACAAAGAAAACCTCAGTGGGACAGCTTTGTTCATGAGGTGGGAGCTGACTTGCATTTGGAAGCAAAAGAAAAGCTTTTGTTGGACGTTTGCTAGCATGCAGGTATTCCACAAATGGTTCTGTGGTGTTGAAATCATTGCCGTTAGTCACTTCATTCCTTTTACACACAAGGACGGGGGGCTTTGGGGCACAAGCCAGAGGCACAGAGCTTGGGAGGTGCAGGGCTGTCAGGGGCTAAATTGTGTCCCTGCACAATTCCTACATTGCAACCCTGAACCCCAGGACCTGAGACTGTGACTGTATTTGGAGACGGGTCTTTAAAGAGGTGACTAAGGTAGAATGAGGTCACTAGGGTGGGCCCTGATCCAACAGGACTGGTGTCCTTATAAGCAGAGGAGATGAGGACACAGACACGCACAGAGGGACGACCCCGTGAGGACACAGGGAGAAGACGGCGTCCACACGCCCAGGAGAGAGGCCTCGGGAGGGACCAGCCCTGAGACCCCTGGATCTGGGACTTCCAGCCGCCAGGACGTGAGAGAGTAAGTGTCTGTGTGTAAACCGCCCATCTATGGTATTTTTTTTGTAGCAGCCGTAGGAAACCAGCACATGCAGGAAAGCTGGAGTTCAGAACCATGTGCTACAGCGCTGAGGTCTGCTGCTCTGGAGTTCAAGGTTTATAAAATTGCAGCTCCTGGAGCTATGACTGCTGCTTTCTATAGATTCATGCTCTAATCCTCATAACCCAAGACTGACCTGCAGAGGCAAGTATATGCATCTCCGTGCAAAAATCTCCTGGACATTAGTCCCCATCATGCGGAGTCAGCCCCGGGCATACGGCTTTTCCTGACTTAAGTTGCTCAGAAAAACTCCCCAAGTCCGTGCGCCCTGTCTCTACTCGGCTGTCTGGTGTCATAATAACTTCACCAGGGATGAATCTTCCAAGGTGCACAGGGTTAAGAAGGGAGCAGCAAGGAGGAACCCAACTGCGACCCTGACCATCGGCGTCCTGCCCTGCTGTCCGAGCTCTCCTGTCTGTCTCAGCCGATCCCCGGGGCTTCCGATCCACTTCCCTTCCTTGCTTTATTCCTCGCGTGGGAGAGCAATTTCCTCTCCAGAAACTCGCTCCCTCCAGCAGCGGCCAAATTCTCGCCACAACGTTTGCTGTGGCCTCTAAGAAACCAAGAGACCACTCGGTAGGAATCTCAAGACAGTCGAGTTCTTGCAGGGAAGAAGGAGATATTACCTCCTTCTTTGGGATTCCTGGGCTGACGACATCCGTCTGTTTCTTGCTTCTGCTCTTATTGGACCAACCGCCTTTCTGAGAGCAGCAGGCCGGCCAGGGGCAGGGGCATCCGGAGAAGACGTCCTCCAAAGCCCCCTGGCCCCTTCAGCCAGCGCAGGGTGGAAATGGCTTTTGCAGCTCAGCCAACATGCAGAGAAACGCTGACGTCTGGAGAAACAAAACTGCTTCTTCCCACACACGGGGGCTGAGCCCGTGAACAGATTTGTCTGGGCTGCAGGGATTCTTCTGGCTTCTTCTGGAACACATGACACGTCAGTTTCTGAAACGGCGAATGCGTATTTTTCAGGAATGGTCTTCTCCTTTTCATAGACTCAGTGATTTCTGGAACATCTTAGAAAGTGGATGTTATCTATCTTTGCATATTCTTTATTTGTGTTCCAGGCTTTCGAAACAATAAAAAAAAAAAAAAAAACAGAATGCTCTCTAGGGGGAGATGAGAAACATAAAGATTGCCCTTCAGTTGTTGAAATGTAATCCACAGTTTCTTAAGTCAGACTGTATATGCTGGTAAAAGAAGTCACAGGAAGCAAACTCCTAATAGTGATATATATAAGATGATGTGATATAGCCTCAGTAGATGACCTAAAATGAAGTGTAAACAGCTACATGAGCATGGTGAACAGCAGTCTTTGAGTTGTTGGTATTTGAAGTCTACTACTCATCGTAATTCAGTTACTGTCACTCCACGCACAGGATACATTTTGAGCTTCACCATTGTTCACCAGGCTGCTGGACGTTGCAGCTCCTCAAGGTTCTATCCTGGGCTGTTTTAGTCTCTTTCATTTTTCTGAGTTTTTCCATCTGGACTTCTACCACCACCTCTAGACGAGTCATTTCAAACACATGTTTCCAGCCAAGATCTTGTCCACACACTGCAGATGCTTAGGTCCAAGTGCCTTTCCAGTATCTGTCTTGTCAGACATTGCAATGGTCCTTGAACTCATGGAGACCAAGAACCCAACTTGTGTTCCAGCCTTCAGGGTCCCATGGCACAAGCTGGGAACTTAGAGGTCTTCCTTCCCCTGTGTCATCCGCTCCACGACCTGCCCTCACGGAGGGCTCAGCTGGTCTTCACTTCTGCATCTTGACCACCAACGATCTAGTGGGAATGACGATCATTTCTTACCTGGGCACTTCATCTGTTTGCTAAGTGGCCACCCTGTGGACCTGCTCTAATCCACATTCTCCACACTGTAGGGGCAGAGAACTTTCCAGAATTCCTGCCGACTCATGGCATTTCTCCTTCTTTAATCTTTTTAACCACTTGGCATTGCTCCAATGATGAATGCTATCTTTATCATGGCCCATAAGCCTCACCTTTCTTCCTGCCATGTTGTTATTTCTCACCTGTCTCCATTGTCCACCCACCCTCCGGACAGACACCTGGCATCTCACCGTGTTTCTATCATCCTGCTGCAGACACTTGGGATTTTGCTGTGTCTTCTCCCTGGGACATAGGGGATCCATCTCTGCCCTCCTCCACCAACACATTCCTCTGGTGACATATTCTCCTGGCATCATGTTTATTTCTCTCATGGCATCTACCACAGTCTGCGATTATACATTCGTTTGTTTGAGTTTTGTTTTTTATTTCTGTCTGCTTCTACTAGTCTGTGAGTTCCACAAGCACGCTTGTCTGGTTTTGTTCACTCTTTGGTTTCCTGTACCTAACACTGTGCCTGGCATTTGCATAGACACACCACGTGCACCCATGAATGACTGAAAATGAACACAACCACTACTCCAGCTACTAGGAAACCTGTCTTGGAGGAGGACATTCAACAGGGAACTCTCTCTCTCAGGAGTTGGACCTCTGGTCCCCTGAAAATTCTGAAGAGCACAGAATGTTTTTAAGTAGCTCACAGAGCATAATGCATGAATATGTCTGAAGTTGTTTCTTGTCCAGCTCACGGGAACACACTTAATGTGATAATATTCTACGACTCATGTTCTTTTCGCTTCTACACTTTGGAAATCTGATCATAAATGACTCTCTGACTCTTCTGCACTTCTTACCTCCAATCTCATTAATCTTAATGACTGTTTTATTCCGTTTATGACCTCAGACTGGGAAGCATGTTGTGATTTGTTTCCTTAAGGTGCCAAGACGTGGGGTCAACGTTCCTGGCAGGGGGTGAGGTGGTTGATGAACACTTAGTAGCAACCCTTCTCCCCTCGGTCGCCATGATTAATTTGGAAAGGAGGAATACTTTGGTCAACTGTCGCCTTCGGAATTATCTCCCTAAATTACGTGTTCCTACTGTTGTGTTTCCCCAGTTGCTGCAAAGGCAGTGTTTCAGAGACACATTCCTGAAAGACCCAGAACTGGAAAGGGAGGTATGTGCATGTGTATGTGTGCATGTCTGTGCATGTGTGCATTGCACATGGAATCCCACCAACATTAGAATCAACGTGTCTCCATATGTAGTTTGGAGCTATTAGGTTGGTGCAACACTAATTGTAATTTCGAACCATGAATTTTAAATCATTATAACTAGGCTCAAACACACCTTTATTAATCAAAATAGCAACCATTACAATCCATGCATTTTTGCCAACGAGAAATAAGTTTGTTTATTTCTGTAGCGTCACAATCTCATTGAGAAATGGTTTGTTGTTGTTGTGTACAAAAAGAGGACACTTCAAAATGATGATTGTTTTGATTTTTAGTCAGCTAATGAGGCATCCACTCATCGAGCTTTTGCACCTTTCCAAGTTGCTTCAAATGCTGAACGACCACAGAATGGTCAACATTGAGTCTTTGGCGACTTCTCATGTAATTGTAAGAGGATCAGGTTTGATGATTGCTCTCAGTTGGTTGTTGTCAACTTCCGATGGCCAGCCACTGTGCTCCTCATCTTCAAGGCTCTTGTCTCCTTTGCAAAACTTCTTGAACCACCACTGCATGGTGCGTTCATTAGCAGTTCCTGGGCCACATGCATCGTTGATGTTGACAGTTGTCTCTGCTGCTTTACGACCCATTTTGAACTTGAATAAGAAAACTGCTCAAATTTGCTTTTTGCCTAACATCAATTCCATAGTCTAAAACAAATGTAAAATAAACAGCAAGTAATAAGTCATTAGCAAAAAAACATAAAGCAAAAAATGTGCATTACAATGATGTATAACATAGCTACATCTATTCAAGAATATATTCCAATATGAAATGGTAAATTTCAACCGTGCTAAAACTGCAATTCCTTTTGCACCAACCCAATAACTCCATGATATGAAAGTAGACTCATTTAATTCAACAATGAGCATCATTCTAAACCCTAAGACACACAGACATAAAGATAATACGTATGCATACCTTGAACCAAGGCTTTAGTACCCAGCATATTACTGAATCCTGTCTGAAATCCAGCAAGTTCCTTAAATTTTTTTTTAAATTGCTCAAAGTATTGAAATCAATATCTGACTACAGAAAGCTTAAACTTTGCAAGGGAAATTTATTCTTAGATGCAGGAGTGTGTTAGACATATTGAAGTCCAAATCTAAAACTTTTTAGTGTAGTTATGTCTTCTTGTTGAATTGTGCCCTTCACCAGTGTATAGTAACCACCTTTGTCTTTCATTACTTTTGTTGGTTTAAAAACTAAGTTATTGGAAATTAAAACTGCCACACCAGCTTTCTTTTGGCTACCGTTTGCTTGAAATATCAATTTCCACCCTTTAATTTTCAGTCTGAATGCATCTTTGCAGGTTAGGTGAGTTTCCTGAAGACAGCAGATACTTGGTTTGTATTTTTTTATCCATTGGGCCAGCCTATGGCTCTTGAGTGGGGAATTCAAGCCATTCACATTTATTGAGAGAATTGATACGTGGGACAGAATTGAATTTAAGTCTAAAGCATTTTAATGTTATTAGTTGACTCCAAGGTAAAATTTAGGATATATATAGAGAGAAGGAAGGAATGTTTCCCTCACAATCCTTCATGAGTAATGAAGTTTACCTTGCATTCTGAGGAAGATTGAGAAGCAGATATTTCAAAGTTGACATCTTCAGCAAGAACCTAAAAATCCAGATATTCATGACAACCAAGTGATAAAAAGTTAGGATTGGGTCTTTTTGTGAAAATGGAGACCTTTAGCAAAATGGTGCATCTAATAGATACCACCCCAAATTTGCATGGACGGGGGCTGGGGGCATCTCTAGTGGGGAAAATTTTTCCGCAGAAAATAATTCTGAATTGGCTCCAACAAACATATGGTTGTTGAAGACTTCATAAGGGGACGATTGACAAGCACTGATGTTTCTGGATTAATTTATTCATGCATTTACATTTTTATACTCATTAATGCATTTATTGGTACCATACGCCAATCGTCTACTTTGCCCAAGGGGATTGCCAAGAAACTTCATTGACCACAACACTTAAAATTGAAGACAAACAAAAAAATTTGTCTTGCATTAACAGCGAGGTTTGTGTTCCAAAATGGTTGATTCTAATAATTTAATGTCTGTGTAAAAAAAGAATCCCTTTGACAAAAGAGGAAACCACTTAGCTCTTTCCTGTCCCACCCAGGAGGATTGGAACAGATATTTCTGCAGTTCCCCAAAATAGACATGCAGTTTTAATGTTAACTGTTGGTAGACCTTGCATGTTCTGTTGAAGCTGTGTTGTGAAGAAATTAAGCAGAATAATGAATTTATCAAATATCTGTCTTACAATGCAAAAACACATATAAAAAGATTTTGATAGAATATCTCTCTCTTTTTTTTTTTTTTTTTTTTTTTTTTGAGACAGAGTCTCACTCTGTTGCCCAGGCTAGAGGGCCATGGTGTCAGCCTAGCTCACAGCAACCTCAAACTCCTGGGTTCCAGTGATCCTCCTGCCTCAGCCTCCCGGGTAGCTGGGACTACAGGCATGCACCACTATGCCTGGCTAATTTTTCTATATATATTTTTAGCTGTCTATATAATTTCTTTCTATTTTTAGTAGGGATGGGGTCTCGCTCTTGCTCAGGCTGGTCTCAAACTCCTGAGCTCAAACAATCCGCTCGCCTGGGCCTCCCAGAGTGCTAGGATTACAGGTATGAGCCCCGTGCCTGGCCGAGAATGTCTCTTTAAAGGAGAAAAGCGAACCTTCTGTTGTCCAACAGTGGCAGGAATATAGTGTACAGGAACACCTGGCATGAGCTATTAAAAACCCTGCAGTTGATGGAAACAAATAATAAGATGATATAATAATAAGGACCCTTTGAAGTCATTTATGATATTATTGAACTGAAAAAGAAACAGACAGCAGACTCTGCTTGATCTCCAGAAAGGATTGAAAGAAATGGAGTTTTTAGAGATAATCCATGGATATACCAGCAAGAAAGTATCTGTGGGTTCCATGGGAGCACAAGCAGAATCCCATGTAAAAAAAAATCTATGTGATAAATGTGTTTTTTCCTAGGTCTTCTCCTATCCCATAGAGGCCATTGTTGGGGGAGGGGAATTTCGCTATTTTAAATTAATTAAAATGTATCTGTTTCTTTTACTTTTTAAATATTTAATTCATTCGAAACAATGTAGGAGAATGTTCTTTATATTTGCTTAAATATGATTATTATGTATAAAAATGGGTAATGAATTTGGTATATTTACTTTATTTTATATATACACACAGATACACATATATTTGCAACAAGTGCTTAACCTATGTATAAATTGTGTATATACACGTATACATATAAACACTAATATATATTTGTGTGTGTATATGCTATGGTTTGAATGTGGGTGCTCCCCTCCAAATTCCTATCTTGACATCCTCACCCTCAAGGTCACTGTCAAGGTGATGGTGTTGGGAGGTGGGACAGGGATGAGGTCCTGAGGGTGGAGCCTCACGGGTGGGACCAGTGTCCTTATAAAAGGGACCCCAGAGAGCTCCCTGGCCCCTTCCACCACGTGAGGACACAGCGAGAAGTCGCCATCTATGAACCAGGAAGTGAGTCCCCACCAGACACAGCCTCTGCCACACGGGGACCTTGGACTTCCAGCCTCCAGAGCTGGGAGCAATGAATGCCTGTTGTTTATAAGCTCTGCCATCTATGGTATCGTGTTACAGTAACCCACACGGACTAAGACACTATATATCAGTATTGTATAGTTCCATTTCCTAAACTGTTTTGAATAAATTAAATCACCAACCTTTGAAAATATGCCCATTATTATATGCCTCATCTTTAATTTTTATTTCTCTTCTCATGGAATTTTGAAACATAAACATGTATTCTCATCGTAAAGAACAGGCAATGAAATTTTCAAATATATGAGGGACTCAGAGTAGCCTTTTATTAAGAAATATGTGAGACTAAACATAGCAATTGTTTGCCTAGGACAATACATTTCCATTGTACTGTAAGTATTGACTTTCATAAGTGAAATTATTGGCTCCTTCTGTTTGCCATGTAAAGTATCGTATGACATATGTTTAAATATTGAGCTTCAGAAGTAACTAACAAATAGAATTGAAGGTAGCAGGTTTGCAATCAATACATCACTTTAGTGAGTTTTCAGATAATCTCACAGAATTATTTGCTGTCTATGAATTTCATATCTTTCATCTTTTTTTCTAATGAGTTTATCACAGGCAGATGAACTAGATCCTGGTAACTAAAGTGGTCTTAAATCTGTCAACTATTATATTAATAAATAGAATGTCACAAATTGTGCATGAAAGGTAGTATAATGTCCTGGTTATGCCTATAACAGTTATCTCTAATGTATTTTTTAGGTGCAATGAGGAATTGGCATTTTGCCTGTTTTACATATTTTTGCTTTTCTATATAACATATAAATAATGTTGTGTTTGGGAAATAACTCAATTATCCAGTTTTAACAGTACAATGTAACCATAGATTCTCTCCTTACACCTCTTCTTCCTTCTTTTCACTTGTTATTTCTTCCTTCCTTTTTTTCTTATTTCTCTTCTTTATTCCTCTCCTGAAACTATACATTCTATGAAGGACAGAGTCAGAGTACATTCTGCTTCAATCTGCACATCAGTAATACCTGAAAGCTGAAACAGCCAACACTATTTGTAGTATTCATTCCTCCGATTCCTTTATTATTAATAATTGCAAGATCATTGTCATAATTATTATGTTTCAAAACAACCATTTGCTTTGTATTACTTGGACTGGGCTGCCATGACACAGGACCCCAGACTGGGCAGATTAAACAACAGACATGCATTGCTCCCAGCTCTGGAGGCTGGAAGTCCAAGGTCCCGGCGTGGCAGAGGCTGTGTCTGGTGGGGACTCACTTCCTGGCTCATAGATGGCGCCTTCTCGCTGTGTCCTCACGTGGTGGAAGGGGCGAGGGAGCTCTCTGGGGTCCCTTTTATAAGGACACTGGTCCCATCCATGAGGCTCCACCCTCAGGGCCTCATCCCCTCCCCAAGGCCCCACACGCTCACACCATCACCTTGGGGGTGAGGATTTCAGCATGTGAATTCTGGGGGAACACAAACATTTAGACCATGGCACCTTGTCACAGGCCATCCCAGGTGCACCTCCCTGGGGAAGTCCTGAAAAGCCCAACATGTCAATTTGGGGAGATGCAATTCAGCCCATAACAAGTTTCTTCACCACCTGAGCTATTGCTCTTGTATGTTTTATTTCCATGTCTTAGAATTCAGATGTACACACACACACACACACACACACACACACACGCACACACACACTCACTGGTACACATATCAGTTGGGATTCACGGGACAAGTTAGGGATATTGTTTTTAGGTTTGGAGAGCCTGCCCGGATTTGCCATTGAGGACCACTCAAAACATAGAATAACTTGATTTAATATGGTCAACAAACCACAAACACTTGCTTAAAGAGACTGTGGTTCCTGTTTTCAAATGCTTGTAAATGTGTACAGACCAATTTTCTCTTTTTGCCTTATTATTCTTAAGTATTACTAAATCTCCATGTGTATATTTGAGGTTTGTAACACTGCTATTATGGGATACATATAGACTTAAAATGGTTATTAATGTGAAACAAATTAACATATGCATCATTTCACAAGGTTACTTTTTGTGTGTGTCATAAGATTGTAACAGGAATCTTTGTGCCTTGTATTTTGTGATCCTGAAGTTAAAGTCATTTGAGCTCTCCGTGAATTCTAGGCAAAGTAAGGACAGCCATGAAGAACTGCCAGGTGATGAAAAAAGTTATGATACTACATACACCTGTTTTCCAGAAGAGAGTCATTCTGTTTCCTCCACTTCTGGCTAATACTTTTCAAAAGGATAACATTACGTAAGGATAAAAATGCACACGGACATTCTCTATTTTGTGGAGTCCTGTCTCGCAGGTTAAGAAATCTGGAAAACTGATTCTCTGGCTGTTGAACTAACGATTGTGAGGGAATTGTGCATGCATGCAACCAAGCATTTATACCTCCACATTCAGAAGGCAATTCATTTATTATTTTTTTTTGGACAGAACTTTAAGTAAAATATTTTCCACTGATTCAATATTCCAGCGAACCCTGAGTATGTTTTGCGTGCATACCATTACTAATTAATTCCGTTTTCAGTGTGGTGATAAAGATTTTACGTCTCGGTGGCTTGCCAGTCTTCAAACGGTTTCTCAGGACCCAGGGAAAACGGTGATTTAGGTTCAACCACTTGCCTGGGAGCCTTCCCCACCGCCATTCTGATGTCCCCTGGGAATTCCCAGGTGGCGTGGATTAGGAGACGCCAGCCACACATGCCTCCTGTGTGGGCCACCTTCTAATTTACATTCATGCTATGTCCTGTCGGAGACCCAGAGAGAGGACACTTGTAAACAGTTGCACTGAGGTTCCAGTAGAGTCACCTCTGTCCTCTTTTCTTTCCAAGTCACAGGCAGTGACAAGTATCCTAAGTCAAAGTGAATGTTCTCAGTTCCTGCCATTCAGTCTACAAGCTCTTCTCTCCCTGCAAGGGTACCAGAAACCCTGGCCACTCTGAAACAGGGCCAGACAAGACCACTGTCTTGGTCACCTCGGGTGGCCGTAACAGTCCCACACACTGGGTGGCTTAAATAAAGACATTTATCCTCTCACGTCCTGGGGGCTGGAAGTCCCAGATCCAGGGGTCTCAGGGCTGGTCCCTCCCGAGGCCTCTCTCCTGGGCGTGTAGACGCCGTCTTCTCCCTGTGTCCTCACGGGGTCGTCCCTCTGTGCGTGTCTGTGTCCTCGTCTCCTCTGCTTATAGGGACACCAGTCTTGTTGGATCAGGGCCCACCCTAGTGCCTCAGTTTACCTCAATCAGCTCTTTAAAGACCCATCTCCAAATACAGTCATATTCCGAGGTCCTGGGGGTTAAGATGTTAACACAGTAATTTTAGGAGGATACAGTTCATTCCCTGACAACTACCGTCTGCAATTTTTCTCTTTCTGCTTCAGTCTTAGAGAACGAAGCAAGTCTAGGCTTTCAGGAACTTGCCCTGAACTTTGTGCTGAACACCTGGAATTTACCTGATCGAATCAATTGAGCGATATGTTCTCAGAGCTCAGTATGTGTGAGGCACAAAGCGAGACAAGAAAGAGCTCAGATTCAAAATATGCGGTTCGTGTCTCACCTTGATCACGCGCTGGTTAATGAGGTCTTAACACAGTGCACGTGCATCATGGAAAACAGGAACATGAGTGTCTGCTCTTGGCGTTTTTCCTGAGCATTTAGGATTAGAAGATTAAATCACATCAAAAGTGCTTTTCTTTTTCTTTTTCTTTTTTTCTCCTTGTGAAAAGGTAAGCGTCCATGCCTGTCTTTATGGTTAACTATCTGGTGCTGGTCATCTCCCAAAATCCTCTAAGAGTTTACTGGCTAGCGGGTGTGGTATTTATAACGTACGTGCTCAAACACACGCGCACATATGCATGCTACACTGCAAGGTAAGATAAGAGCCCTGGCTAGGAGGGAGCGAGAAACAACAGTCTAATGATCCATTTGAACTGAATTAACGAGTAGACGTTTGTTCCAAAGATTGAAAAGATAACATTTCAAAAATTCAAAGGCGGCACCAGCCAAGTGGAAGGTACACACGCACACACGCACATAGATACACAGAGACACACAAAGGTAATGACATTTGGAAACATTGTTTCAAAACCAAAAAATTATTCATTCTGCCAGGAACACATGGAGCATATACATGGAGTGGCACAGAGCAGAGGGTCAGTGTGGGTCAGCATAATAGGGTTGGCGACTTTGAATGTCAAACTAAGACTGTGGTGGAACTTGGGTGCCTGCCAAGCCACCCAAAGTGATCTGCTTTGCTTTGTTCTTAACGACGATGACAATAAAAGCCAGGCACGGGGAACACTTAACCTGATCACAATGTGCAAGGACTCTGAGAGCCCTGCAAGAGGTCAATGGCAAACATTGAAATAAAATTGAGTGTAGAGGTCTTCTGTTTGCTGTTGT
Organism: Prolemur simus; assembly: GCA_003258685.1. Taxonomy (NCBI): domain Eukaryota; kingdom Metazoa; phylum Chordata; class Mammalia; order Primates; family Lemuridae; genus Prolemur; species Prolemur simus. Next base: position 3,665,414 of record MPIZ01000006.1, on the reverse strand, counting down.
AACAGATGCCCACAAACTCAGTGGCTCAAAACAACACCAACTTGCTGTTTGACGGTTCTGGAGGTGAGAAGTCTGACTTGGGTCTTTCTGGGCTAAAATCACGGGGTGTTTTCCAGGTTAGGAGATTAGGGGAAAATGCTTTTTCTTGCCTTTTCTAGCTACAAGAGCCTTTCTTCTTCCATCACAAAAGCCCATGATGGCCATCTCTCTGCATCTTTCTTTGGTCGTCACATCTCCTTTGGACAATCTCATCCCCTTCCCTCTTCTCTGTCTAACCCGCTGACCACCGTGTGAGTTGTATTTAACTCAGGCTAGTTTTGAGCCGGGGCCTCGTGAGGCAAAACCCTGCAGTTGTTGGTTCATGAAAATCTTTCCTGTGGATGTTCTCATCGTTACAATGAATATTGACAATTTAATTCTCAAAATGTGGATTGCATTGCATAGAACTCACACCCAGAAAACAATAAAAAAGTAACAAAACAGAAAGGATCATTTTGTTGTAATAAAACACAATGGCCCCGGGGAATTTTTTTTTTTCCAGTGTGGCAGTTAATGTGTTAAGGACCCAGGTGATGACATTGGACTCATCTGGGTAACCCAAGTTGAGCTCCTTCTTTCCAAAGTCCACCAATTAGCAGAGTTAATGCATATGGAAACTTCATTCCCTTTTGCCAGGTAACCAAGCCAGTCCAGAGGTTGCAGGGATTGGGATGTGCACAACCTGGGTGGGCATTACTGTGCCTACCACCGAAATAAACGCCGTGAGATCAAAGCAGTGGGCAAAGGAACCAAACAGCAAACAGGAGCACCATGCACTGCAGAAAGTAAAGTAGTGCTTCTCACCGCATGGCTTCGTTTCTAGCTTCTCACCTGGTACCTGTGTTGGTTTGCATGCCAGGACCCACCCCCGGCTCTGTACCACCCAGGATGGCTCTCCCTGCAAAGACACCTCTTCCTGATGTTTTGTGCTGTTCCTGGGGCAGACCAGGGGTGTGCATGCTAAACTGAGCCAGTGTTGGGCATGCAAGAGGGCACTAGGAATTGTGAACACCTAAGACCAGGACAGGAAAATGCCTCCGTCCTCTGATCTAAAGGGTCTTTAGGTGTCCTTGCATCTCTCCTTATCCGACCTCCACCGGCTCCTCCCTCCGGATGTTCCTCATCCATTTCCCTGTCTCCCGAGTGCTACCATGACTGCAAAAGAGGTGGCTAAGATGTGAGACGTCCATGCATGCAGCCAAAATGCATCATTGTGACACAGCAATGACCTGACACTTGAATTCATCACCACAGCATTGCTGGAAAATCTCTCTCTCTGGTTCATGGATTCCAGAGGGAAACCTTTCATCTTTGGGCAGCTGGCATAATTCCAACGTCCTTTTGGGACAGTGAAATCTGTTCCTGTGTACCGTAGCTATTTCTAAAAGCTTCAGTGTGCAAACACTACCTGCTGGGATACTAAGTGTTCTTTACGTTTTTAAAAGGAAGGCCAGGGCTGGGCGTGGTGGCTCAGGCCTGTAATCCTAGCACTCTGGGAGGCCGAGGCAGGAGGATCGCTCGAGGTCAGGAGTTCGAGACCAGCCTGAGCAAGAGCAAGACCCCGTCTCTACCAAAAATAGAAAGAAATGATTTGGACAGCTAAAAATCTATATATAGAAAAAATTAGCCGGGCATGGTGGTGCATGCCTGTAGTCCCAGCTACTCGGGAGGCTGAGGCAGGAGGATCGCTTAAGCCCAGGAGTTTGAG
>MPIZ01000006.1:3645456-3661654 GCA_003258685.1 Prolemur simus | reverse complement strand
GAGGCTGACGCCACGGCACTCACTCTAGCCCAGGCAACAGAGCGAGACTCTGTCTCAAAAAAAAAAAAAAAAAAACGGAAGGCCACCAAGAAAGACTGGGTGGTGGCCGGCTCCTGGAACCCTTCAAGGAAAGGTTTTCCCAGCTTTTTCGTTTGAGATGATCCTTTCTGGGCTCTCAGACAGACGATGAGGCTTCTCATTCTCTGTGCTGAAAAAGCAGAAATGTTCTGTTTAGGTGAGTGGCTTAGGTCTGGGTTTGGGTTCCACCAAAAGCAGAGCCAGAGCCGGGGACCTGGGTGAGGTTGTTTATCTGGGAGGTTGTCTCGTGGAAAATACAGTCGTCCCCCCTTATCCACAGGGGGTCCATTCCAAGACCCCAGTAGATGCTGAAACCACAGATAGTATGGAACCCTATAGAGACTATGTTTTTCCCTACCCATCCATACATACCTATGATACAATTTAACTTACAAATCAGGTACAGTAAGAGATTAACAGCAATAACTCATCACAAAATAACAATTATAACAATACACTGTAATAACAGCTAAGTGAATGTGGTCTGTCTCTCGCCTACTAAGTGACTAACAAGCAGGTAGCACGTATGTCCTAGATCTCCTGAACAAAGGGGCAATTCATGTCCTAGTGGGTGGTACAAAATGTCGTGCGATTTCATGATGTTACTTGGAACAGCATGCAATTTAAAATGTATCAATTTTTTATTTCTGGAATTTTCCTTCTCTTTTTAGAGTGTTCTTTTTTTTTTTTTTAATTTCACAATATTACATGGGTGCAAACACTTTGGTAACATAAGTTGCCTTCGCAAGACCCGAGTCAGAGTTACAAGTGTGCCCATGCCCCAGACAGTGCACACCACACTCGCTAGGTGGGACTTTACCCATCCCCTCCCTCCTCCCCCTCCCACCTGCTTGATTTCCGATGAATGTTATTACTATATAAGCACTTAAGTGTTGATTGATTAGTTCCAATTTGATAGTGAGTCCATGTGGTGCTTGTTTTTCCATTCTTGGGATACTTCACTTAGTAGAATGGGCTCCAGCTCCATCCAGGATAATACAAGAGGTTCAAGATCTCCATTGTTTTTTGTGGCTGAGTAGAACTCCATGGTATTCATATACTACATTTTATTAATCCACTCATGGATTGATGGGCACTTGGGTTGTTTCCACATCTTTACAATTGTGACTTGTGCTGCAATAAACATTTGAGTGCAGATGTCTTTATTATGGAGATACCTCAAAGAACTAAAAGTAGAACCGCCATTTGATCCAGCAATCCTCCAACTGGGCATTTACCCAGTGCAATTTTCCCTTTAATATTTTTACACTGCGGTTAACTGAAACCATGGAAAGCAAAATCATGCATGTGAGGTGCTACCGTAATGGTCTTAGAAAGTGGGAAGAGAAATTTAGTGGTGGGAAATGCTGCTATGGACCAAGGGGCAGCATGGTGTGATTTCATTCCAGCAAGGTCTAGCTCAGGTAAGTTGCTAGATGGGGTCTGAGCAGAGTTGATGTTAGATCCTGTTGTCAGAGAGAACCAGTGAGCTAAGGGTGTTTGCAAAGCTCAGATTATAATTCCCAGCCGTGGCATAGAATATAAATCATGGAAATAAAGTAGATTGATCAATGTATTGGTGCCCAGGTAGTGTGGAGCAAGGACCCTAGAGGAAACTGAGCTGGAAGGACCCAGAATCCTGGAAAATTCTGGAAGCCACTATTTCTGAGGCAGTGCTGAGAACAACAAATTTCTGTATGACCCCTGCAGAGTGGAGTTGAAAGAGGTCATCACTAGGTCAAAGGCACCTTAATGGCATCAGGCATGAGTTCTATCAACCTCAAAGCTATTAGAATTTTAACTGCCTAACGTGAATATCCCTTAAGTTGGCTAAAAGAAGCCATAAAAATAATTTAATGCGTTTCTGCATGACTGGAGAAAGAAGAATCTGTTTTCTTCATTGCTCTGGCATTCAGAGCAGGCACACTTTACGATTCAGCTGTAAACGTATCTTAATGTGCGTGGAAGAGGATATATTTTTCTTGGTGGAAATATATAAATTTAAAACGACCGCACTGACACCTTAGATCACAAAAATACCTTAGGAGAGAGAACTTGTTAAATTATTTTCTGTTTGTAATTTTTGGATGTGCCTTCAGAAATTAAAAAGAGAAAAAAAAACAGAAGGGAGAAAAACAATGAAGCCAAGCTCAAACTTAATCAAGAACAGGAAAGCACGGTGAAAATTCAGTGCTTGGATTCCATTTGCAATAAACGAATACACATGAATTTCGACATTGCTTTAGAGAAATACTTTGTCTTTCAGGATACTTTTAATCCAGGAGGAGAAAAAGTCAGGAATGGGTCCATCTCAGCCTAGTTTAATTCTGGCTTTAATTCTTATCTGCACGTAAAGAAAACCTGTGCTTACAAGAACCGCTTTGGGAAGCCAGTTGTTTCAGGTGGTGTAATGTAAATGAAGTGTTATGGAAACTTTGATCATGGTCAGTATTTCCTTCCAGTGCTAAGTAGCTCAATCTCACAGGGACCAGAAAGTCTGCTAGCATGGGCAAAAATGCTTTCCTCATGGACAAGTTTTCGTGGTGGTCTGGGATGGGTAAGGGTGAGCCCAGCCCACCAGATGGGGTCTAGGTCAACCGCAAGAGACTCTGTGTCTTCTTCCAACCCACGATCCACCCACCTGTACACTGAGGCTGCACCCAGAACGAGACTGAGAAGTAGCGTCCCGTGCCACGCTGCAAATCTACCGGAGCTCTCCAGAGATCTTTCACCCCTGGGACTCAGACATTAAGCCCATGAGTCCAGTAGGAGCTTGAGACTGTCTGGTGCAACTTCATGCATGGATTTTGCACACTGAGAGCAAAGCCATCAGGTGCAAATCCTACTGAACTGTAATGATGGATGGCATGTTATGTTGCCAGGGCCTCTGTAATAAAATACCACGGGCTGGACATCTTAAACAGCAGACATCTATTCTCTGACGTCCTGGAGGCTGGAAGTCCCAGATCCAGGGGTCTCAGGGCTGGTCCCTCCTGAGGCCTCTCTCCTGGGTGTGTAGACGCCGTCTTCTCCCTGTGTCCTCACGGGGTCGTCCCTCTGTGCGTGTCTGTGTCCCTGTCTCCTCTGCTTATAAGGACACCAGTCCTGTTGGATCAGGGCCCACCCTAGTGCCTCAGTTTACCTTAATCACCTCTTTAAAGACCCATCTCCAGATACAGCAGCATTTTGAGGAGCCAGGAGTTCCACATATGAAATTGAGGGGGAGAAAAATGAGCACAGAACAGATGGTGAGCAGGAAGAAGACCACACATTGCAGGGTCAGGGTGCAGTGCTAACGTCTAGGTCCAAATGTGCTCTGGCCACATGCATGGGAAACTGAGTCACAGAGCTAAGAAGGAGCAGTGAGATGTAGGTGTCTGACCTGCCAGGACTGGCCCATCGATTTTGTCCGGAGACATAACTGCCAAATCTCAGCAGCTGCACACTAAACGGGGATCGTGTCTCCCTCACAGGAAGCCTGCAGGAAGTCGACGGGGACCCAAGACACCGGGAGGCACAACCATAAAAGTCTGTAGGAAGAAAACTGAACCTCTTCCTGTAGCCTCATATTGTAGCCGAGGACACGGATGATACTATCTTAGCTGTACCAGATACTGTATCATCCGCAGAAACATGCTCATGTGTTATTGCTCAGGAAGGGGAGATTTTTCTGCTAGAAAGCAGATGGTACCCAGGTTTCTCTGGGGGACCTCTCAGCCCCACTGTGATGGGTTGGAGTCAGCAGGTGGGAATATGGGATAACAATACAGTGACCAAGTTTATTAGTCGGGGCTCTCCAGGAACAGAAGTAGTAGGAGATACACACACACACACACACACACACACATATATGAAAGAATTGGCTCAGGCAATTATGAAAACTAAGAAGCTCTATAATCTGTCATCTATAACACAAACACCTACAAAAGCCAGTGGTGTGAGCACCAGCCCGAGGGCCCGAGACCCTTGAGACCCGAGAAAGTGAGTTTCAATCCGAGGATCTGAGACCCAGCAGAGCTGACGGTCTAAGTTTTAGTCCGAGTCTGATTGGAGGCAGACGTCCAATGTTCCAGCTCAAAGACATGCAGAGAGAGCAAATTCTTTCTTCCTCCGCGTTTTGGTTCTATTCAGGCTTTCAACAGATCGGATGACACCCACCAACATTGGGGAGAATAATTTGTTGTACTCAATCCACCAAGGCAAATGTTAATCACATCCAGAAACACTTAAATAAATTAATAGTAATAAAATTAAAAACCGGTTTCCCTGCTCACCACTGGGCACCGTGTTTCAAACGCCCCATAGCTGCTAGCGGGCTGTCGGACTGTGAAGATTGTAGAACATTCCGGTCTCTGCAGACCATTCTACTGGACAGCACTTCTCCATGACCTGGAGTACAAACATGGACCTCAAGACCCCAAGTGAGAGACTACTTTAAAGCTCTTTCATTGGAGCAAGGTTCCTGTCTGTAATCTGAGCTCCAGAAAACCAAAACCGATTGTCCCAAATAAGCCACGTATGGAAAGGAGAGACTGGATTTCACAGTCTTGGGCCAGCAACACATCTCTTGCTACATCTGCAGCATTTGCTTTTTATTTTATGTTTTTCTACCTACATGCAAAACATACAGTAGGGCAAGATATTGGGGTCAGGACAACCCCCAGGGAGCTCCTGTCTCTTCTCCCACTATCAATGTTTGCTTTGTGTCTTTACAGTGTTGTGCCACCTTTCTGGTTTTAAGAGTTTAGCCAGAGAATTCCTGAAACCCGTGATACTGCAGGTGGGTTGCAGGGGGTTAAACGTCGACGCCTCTGAGCTCAGACGACTTAGGTGTGCGATGTTGTCTGGTGACACCTCAGTGTTGCACCCTTCCCCATCTCTCCCTCTCAAAATGGGGGTGATATTATAATCAAAGCACTTCCTGGGGTTGTGGGAATGGGCAAGAACCCCACCGAGCCTCCAGACATCATAAGCACACAGTAAAAGTTTGATGACCCTTGGTAAATAGAACCATCGTTTTCTCAACATAGCCTCAGAAATGTCCCAATGAAATTGCTTTCTTTTAAAGAACAGGATTTTTTTTTTTTTTTTTTGCATAAGTAATTTGGTCTGGAAGTTTCTTCAATGCTAAGCTTTATTGCTGGCAGATGAGATCTGGAGTCAGGTAAGAAGAAAAAAATAGCCATCGTGTTCATGGAATCTTATTTATTTATTTATTTATAAATATCAGTTTATTATGCGGGTACAAACATTTTGGTTACATTTTGTATCATTGAGCCAAAAATTGCTTTTGTATCATTTGAGTCAAAGTGTGTCCATCCCCCAGACAGTGTGCATTCTACCCGTTAGGTGTGAATTTACCCACCCCTTCTCCCCCTCCCATCTGCCTGACAACCAATGTATGTTACTACTATATGTGCACGTAAGTGTTGAACAATTAGTTCCAGTTTGATGGTGAGTCCATGTGGTGCTTGTTTTTCCATTCTTGGGATACTTCGCTTAGTAGAATGGGCTCCAGCTCCATCCAGGATAATACAAGAGGTGCTAGATCACCATTGTTTTTTGTGGCTGAGTAGAACTCTATGGCGTACATATATCACATTTTATTAATCCACTCATGCATTGATGGGCACTTGGGTTGTTTTCACATCTTTGCAATTGTGAATTGTGCTGCTATAAACATTCGAGTGCAGGTGTCTTTTTTATAGGATGTCTTTAAAGTCCTACCCACTCTCCCAGGGGTTCTCTGTTTTCTATGGAGCCCAGCTGAGGCAAAAGGAATGGTAGCTACTATCATCGTAGCTCATTATAAGGATTAACGGAGATAATGTAACATATGGTGCATGTCACAGTGTCTGAGCCATTGTAGGTGCTTTGGATATGTGAGGTCACCAGACAAATCTAGAATCTGTGTCCAGGGACCTCTTGGCTTCTGTGAGCACAGCTTAGTCTTTTTCAGCAATATTCTTCCTATATTCTAACAAGTAGCCAAGGGTTGCTAGACTTCACTGCCAAGGTCAGCGGTTCTAGGGACCACCCTGAGCTGACAGCGAGGAAGACCTGAGGAGTCTACCTGCTTACACGAGGTGTCCCAGGTAGGAAAAGGGATGCAGGTTAGGTGTGCAGCGTAACCAGCTTTGTAATTTTAGCTCAGAGCAACATAGATTCGATGATATCGGTGAACATTACCCTGCAAGGAGCTCTAAAAACAGAAGGGCTGTGACTAGCATATTTTTTAAAGCTATTTGAAAGAGCTGATGGCCAGTAGCCCAGGGCAGAGGCACCGCTGAGCACAAGAACACCATGAGTCATTGCAGGGGAGAAATTTGGATGGTTCTAGAATATTCTATTGATAGTAGCTGCAAAAATCCCAACCACTGCCTATGGAATGCTGCGGGCTTCCCTCCCGTTCCCTCCCAGGAATGTGTCTGCTCTGGGGAGATGCAGTAAAAGCCGGCGAGAAAGGAAGCCGTATTTCACGTCCTGGAATCGCGCCATGCTAGGAACCTGAACACGTGAAGTGGAACAAAAACCACAGCAGAGATGGCCATGTGAATGCAATCTAAACAGCGTGCCCCGAGACATTGAAAAAAATGCTTCGGGTCAACATGTAAGCGATTTGTCAACAGCTGACTAATTTGGCAAAAATGAAGTGCTCTTAAGAAACATGCATGATCCGGGAAACAGCAGTATTAAAAAGAAATCCAAAGGATAGTCTAAATCCTAATTTTAAAAAAATTGTATTGAAAATTACACCAAAGGTGATGGAAAGAGAGTCTAGGCTTTTGCGATATATTTCTCTTGTAACTGGGACGTTTGCAAATGCATCCTTTAGACCTGACAACTGGGAAGTGTTTTATTACCTTTTTTAAAAAATTTTATTTCAGAATTTTTATGGAGATGCAAACGTTTAGGTTACATGTAGTGAGACATTCTATAAGGAAGACATCTGCACTCAAATGTTTTATGATCTTTTAGTCGTAGAGCCTGAAGGATCCATTTGCAAACATAACCCATTTCAAGAGAAACGCAATTCAATGCCAGCCCTCAACTCGATTCACTTTGAAAGATGTCAGTGAGCTATACTAACGCATTTGCTATAGGAAAACTCATTCAGCACCAATGATTTAAAAAACTATGTGATTGGCCCTAAAGTTGAATCGTTCAAAAAGAGAATGTTACCACCCAAGCCTTTTCAACTATTTTGTTGAATGAGAAAACAGTAAAAGAATTCATTCTGCTCTAGGCCAAGGCTTAAATAATTTTATTTATTTATTTATTTATTTGAGGCAAAGTCTAAGCTTTTTCACCTGGGCTAGAATGTAGTGGTAGAATCATAGCTCACCTCAAATTCCTGGGCTCAAGCGATCATCCCACCTCAGCCCCCCGAGTAGCTGGAGCTACAGGTGTGTACCACCATGCCTGGCTAATTTTTTAAAATTTTTTGTAGAGATGGGGTCTTGCTGTGATGTCCGGGCTGGTCTCAAACTGTTGGCTTCACATGGTCCTCCCACTTTTGCCTCCCAAAGTGCTGGGATTACAGATGTGGGCCATAGCACCTGGCTTTAAATAATTGTTTTTATTTCTTCTGTGTGAGGTCAGAGGCTACCAGCCAAGAGATTTGGGAGAAGTCCATATTCTCCCTTCCATCTGGGCAGAAATTTAATAACAACCAGCCCAAGTGAGTGCTTGACATGGATCAGGCTGGAGTTACCAAGTATCATTGATTCTCAGAGACGTTGATGGGCTGGGCACAGAGTCCCTGTTTTGCGGAGGGTAAAACTTAACCATGAATGGGGTAAGTAACTGGGGAAGATGTGTGGCCGCTCACACAGAGCCAGTGTAGGGCAAATGCACACAGCAGAGAGGAAAGGCTGTATTTTTCTGGAATCTGGGAACGGTTGCCCCAGCAACCCCTTGGTCCATGCCAGTGTAGACATCCTTGAAGTTTTACCTGATCTCAAAGATGCATGTTGTAGGGACCTTGTATCTGACATGAGGCAGATTGGTTAACAGGAGAAAGGCACACACATTTATTTAACACGTATTCACAGGAGACTTCAGAATGAAAATCCAGAGACACAAGGGAAATTGTCATTTTTATGCTCAGGTTCGACACAGCATGGGCCGCCGTGTAGACATACAAAGGGACAAAAAGGGCCTGATCTGATGCTGACGGACCGAGTGGGGAACCCAGCAAGGCCTGTCTGTGTAGACCCTTCTTGGCCTCTCTGAGCAGCCTCCTTCCTCCTGGGTGCGGGGCGGGACCCTCTCTGGAGTGGGGGTCTCAGGACCTACAGCCAAACAGGCAGTCAGAGAATTTCCTTATGGCCAGTGTTGCACAAAAAAAGCAGGGAGGAATTTAGAGTCATGTTTTTAGGGTTTATGGCTGGCTTTGGGGAAAAGGGGTTCTGGTTTCTATAACCTACCTTGGGGAGGAGGGATTCTAGTTTCAATGAGGATGGGACAGAGATAAGAGGGCAGGAGAAGACCAGAAAGAAACTTTTGCTTCTGAGGTCTTCATGTTGGGGTGTTGCTTTCTGAGCTCCAACAATGCCGAGTGTTGCATTTGTATACAATGTATCTGTTGGATCAAATTCTCCCGTTGGCTGTAGACAAAATCGACTCACCTTGGGCTACAGCCCATTGTGTCTCTGGGGCAGGTTTGCAGGTGCGTGAGCTGTGAGGTGAGGTGAGCCACCAAACCCCGCCGAGTGGGTGAGGAGGTGCCGCTTCACAAATTCATTCAAGGGAACATAAAAATGCAAGAAAATGTCCCCCTGAGCAGGAGGATGAGTCGGGCTTCCCTCCTGAATTGTTTTCTCTGCTTCTCCCTTCGCTGGTATGAGCAGAGCCTACCAGACACTGTGTTGGATGAGCCACACAAGAAAGAGGCAAGCATTCTTTTGGTTCCATTTGGCACTTATAAAATAATATTTTTTAGTGTCCTGTGAGGACGACAAGAGCAAGGATTGCATTTTTGAAGGGAGACAAAAATAAAGAGGACATATTTCGGTGTGTCTGCACAAACTTGAATTCCTCAGGCAGATGGTAGCTTTTCGGAAGGGAAAAAATACACAACAAATCTTCAGCTTCTGTTATGAGCTGAATCGTCCTAAAGTTCTTGTGTTGGAGCCCTGACCCCCAGGACCTCAGACTGTGGCTATATTTGCAGATGGTTCTTTAAAGAGGTGACTAAGGTAAACTGAGGCACTAGGGTGGGTCCTGATCCAACAGGACTGGTGTCCCTATAAGCAGAGGAGATGGGGACACAGACACGCACAGAGGGATGACCCCGTGAGGACACAGGGAGGAGACGGCATCTACATGCCCAGGAGAGAGGCCTCTGGTGGGACCAGCCCTGAGACCCCTGGATCGGGGACGTCCAGCCTCCAGGACATGAGAGAACAAATGTGTGTTCTCTAAGCTGCCAGGTCCGTGGGACTGTGTTCTGGCATCCCGAGCAGATACTACACCCCCTCTTATAAAAATGTCAGACATCCTGCTTAAATTTCCATCAACCCTGCACACACACAAACACACACCCCTAAGTGAAGCTCTTAATGCTTTTAGGCTACGTGTACTTGGTCACACTGAGTACCGCCTGGAACTGTCCACTACTCCTGAAACTGGCCGAGGTCCCACCGTGCTCACCTTCTCCACGGCTCTCTGGGCTGGAATTTTCTCTCCCCGTCTGTCTTCCACTCTGTTTTCTTGCTGAAGTTCCCAAAATATCACTGATATCCTGACACCTTCCTGTCTCCCGGGGCAGACTGAATTGTTCGCAGGCAAAGAAAGCAGCGTTAGGAGGACTTCCTGACCATGCCTTGGAGGGCATGTTCATTCCATCACAACTTGACTGTCAGCTCACAGCTCCAGACAGAATGAGGGCACTTTTGCATGACTACAATAAGGAGATAAGCAATATACAAAGTGTCAGAAAAGTAACGCATCCTCCTCCAGCAAAAAATGTGTGCGTCTGCCTGTTTGAAAGCATCTAGGTGTGTAGGCACACACACACACATTCTACTAGCAGACAAAGATAGACCCATAGTTGGCAGGGCATGGAGAATGTGCCTCTATCTGGAGTGTAGTGTGTTGTGTTCTGTTGTGTTGTGTTATATTCTATTCCAGTGCACCGTGTTTTTAGGGCTTAGGGCAAGCCCCAACACGTAGTAGGAAATGAATAGGGGGATATAATTCAAGCACACACATAAAGACCAATTGATTCTTCTACAACACTTGCTTGGAAAACACAAATTGGTTCCAAGGCAACTGACATATCTGGGGACAATTTGAGGCTAATACAAATTTTGCATTTAATTTTGCATGATTTCCTTCATACACACACACATACACAGTTGCAGGTGAGGAGATACAGTGGCATCCGAAGAGAAAACTTCACTTGAACAAAGAAAAAGCAAAAAGCAGACACGTCCACACCTCAACCTTGTACCAGCTTCCTTAGTTTATATATATCCTAGGAGCCACGTGGACCCTTTCACAACCTAGACAACAACTGCTCGTTAATTATTAGGCAACTCACTTGTCTTAGTCCATTGGGGCTGCTGTAGCAAAACGCCATAACTTGGGTGGTTTAAACAACAGACATTCATTGCTCCCAGCTCTGGAGGCTGGAAGTCCAGGATCCCGGCGTGGCAGAGGCTGTGTCTGGTGGGGACTCACTTCCTGGTTCATTGATGGCGCCTTCTCGCTGTGTCCTCACATGGTGGAAGGGGCGAGGGAGCTCTCTGGGGTCCCTTTTATAAGGACACTGGTCCCATCCATGAGGCTCCACCCTTAGGAGCCTCCACCTCATCACCTCCCCAAGGCTCCACCTCCCAACACCATCACATCGCGGGGGTGAGGATTCCAACACATGGATTTTGGGAGGGACACAAACTTATGACCACAGTACCACCTCCCCCACAGTATTTCCTAAGCACCCACCTCTCTGATGTCCGTTTCCACAAAGCCAGCATCAGACATTTTTCTGGGGAGGGTCTGCCCATAGGTATTATTGTTTACATATTTATTCACCATTTAGGGTGTGTAAAACCATGGTACCATTTTTAATACGCTTTTATCTTTTTGTTTGTTAATTAATTATTTATTCATTCTTCAATTGATGAATACAAATTGTATGTATTTTGTGTGTCAGCAATCACATCTTTGAGGGCTGCCCCCATGCTATTGTTTTCCATAAGCCCTGTGGTTTTTCTTGAGTGGTGTGAGTGTAGCCAGTGATTTTTGGGAACACTTACATGGCAGAATTGACCGTAACTAATGAAAGGGCAGAGAGTGGCACTGAGCTTCTAGACCTCTGTGAACAGAGCGGCGTGTCCAGACCTGCCTTCCCGACTCAGCTGGGCTCGTCTCTCATGACAAGGAAAGAAAGCAGGATCCAGCTGTGTTTCCCAGGTCCCGCTTCCCATTCCACGTGTCTCCGAGCAGAACCAAGGCTGTGTGTGTGTCTAAGGATGTTCAGGCCACGGGTCCTTGGCCAGCCTAGTGCCACCCAGGGCTGTCCTCTCCTGCTGAGATAGGCTGTGGTCCCAACAGCTCTCACCTTGCCCCAGGCCCCAATGTAGAGGAGGTGGGGTCAGTCGGGTCTGGTCTCTTTAAAGCAGGTGGGACGTACCAGGTGTGGTCTATCTGAGGCAGGTGGGACACACCAGGTGTGGTCTATCTAAGGCAGGTGGGATGCACCATGTGTGGTCTATCTAAGGCAGGTGGGAAACACCAGGTATGGTCTATCTAAGGCAGGTGGACGCACCAGGTGTGGTCTAAGGCAGGTGGGATGCACCAGGTGTGGTCTATTTAAAGCAGGGGTGATAAGGCAGGTGTGGTCTCTTTAAAGCAGGTGGCACCATGCAGGGTCTTCTGGACCAGAAACAAGGCAAAGGCGGGTCCTGCCCCAAGCTCTGTGTAACCCACAGGAATCCACTCTACCTGTAGGTAGCCCAGCTCTGTCCACAAACCTAGAAGATTTGATTCTGTGAGTTAAACAGAAACCAGAGGCCCCAGCTGCTGCTCTGAAATTCTCTTCTCTCCAGAGCTCCTCCATGAGAACCTCCTAAAACCACCCCCGCCGGATCCCAGCCCCCTCCACACCACGGACTCTCTCTTCTCCTTCAAGGCAAATAACCGTTTTGTGTTGGTAAAGCAAATATTCGACAGTGCTGCCCTTCTACAAGCATAAACAGTGTTGCTTCTTCGTGAAGACCTTCCCCTGAGAACGCAGGGAAGGGACGTCGGATGGGGGAACTGCGTGTGCCATTAAGGCTCTTCCCGTCCTGGCTGTGTGGGGCCACACGCTGGCCACGCTCACATCTCAGCTCCCCGAGCAGACCCTCCCATGACAGACTGGCATGAATGTTCTGCCACCGGGAAAGCTTGGGAAGAAATCTCTGTCCATCGCCAGCGACACAGCTTCCCACCTTACTCTGAGCTGACTCTGGACGCCCGCGGCCGGCCACGCCTGGGAGCTGGGCTGCAGCCTGGGGTGGTAGCATCGTTGAGATGCATTTAGGAAGGTGTGCGAAGGGCCTGGGCGTGTAACCCTGCTTATGTTAGGACGCCCACCGGACCACAGTGTGGACGGCTGCACAAGGGCCCTTGTGTTTTCCAGGTAGAAAGATGTGTTTGAGAGCCCGGTAGATGACAGCTCCCCCAGGACAGGGAAAGACGGGACAGGGCAAAACACGTGTCTCAGAGACACGTGGGGCAGGGTCGAGGCAGCGGCACATGGGATGGAGTCTGTGTACGAGGAGATGTGACTCTACGCAAGTTGGAAGGCTCTGAAAGCCCTTAAGAAGGTGGTGAGTGTGTGTGTGTGTGTGTGTGTGTGTATACATGACTGTGTGTCTATTGTACATGTGTTTGTGTGTATGGTATGTGTCGGTGTGTCTCAATGTTTGTGTGTATGAGTGTACATGTACATAGTTGTGCTGTGTGTGTATATGTGTCTCTGTATATGCCCATGTGTGTCTCTGTGTGCATGTAGGTGTGCATATGGCCTGTGAATTTATGTGTGCATGTGTGTGTCCCTGTGTGTATACATGTGTGCCCATGTGCATGGGTATGTTGTGTGTTTTACGTGTGTCTCTGTGTATATATGTCTGTACATATATGTAAGTGTGAGTATGTGCATATATGTGTCTGCATGTTTGTGTCTGTGTACATATGCATGTGTGTACACGTGTCTCTGTGTATACACAGATGCCTGTGTGTGCACCCAAGTATGTCTGAGAGTGTGTGTGTGTATCTGCCTATGTGTCTCCGTGTACACAGATGTGTGTCTGGGTACACAAGTCTGTGTGTCTGGCTGTGGATGTGACTAGTTCCCTGTGTGTGCACCCGAGCACGTCTGTGTGTCTCCATGTGTCTCTGTGTGTGCACAGGCCTCAGGTGACTGGGCTTTTGCTCTACCCCGAGGTATTTTGATGGAGTTTCTGGCCAGTATCCAGAAACCCGGACATGCCCTGCTCACCCCTGCAATGACTTCCAGCCTCCACATCTGTCAACAATGAGTTTCTATTGTTTATAGGTCTCCAGTCTACGGCATTCTGTTATAGCAGCCCGAAAGGAACTAAGACAGTCACAAAATAAAGAATCTGTGTATGAGTGTTTACAAAGTAGAAACACACCCGAAGCGTGTCTCCTTTTGAGGACAATGAGACAACCAAAGACATCAAGACTTTCACTGGCTTTCGACAAGGCGTCCGTGAATGGTGTCTTTTATGATACCGGAGGAGTGTCTCCTTACCTACTAACCTCTGCTTAGCTAAGAGTGCCGTCTTTTAAGTATCCAGGCAAAGCAATACATTTCCTTTGTCACTGGCTTTTCTTTTTTTCTTTTTTCTTTTTTTAATTAACTCTGGTAAAATGAAGGCCGTCATTGTAAGGGCAGCTCTAGATCAGCCAACACCTGCTCAGGTGTCTGTGATTTTTGGACCACTCCGGAGAGTGTGAGGCGCCTGGCCTTAATGAAAGGTTTGTGTGATTATTGGAAGCTGAGGCTTTTGAGAGCTATTCTTTCCTGATGGGTCTGTGAAAAGTGCTCGTGAAGCCTGTCATTGTATTCGTGGAGGGATTGCAGAGGGTGAGCTGGGGTGGGGTTGTGGTTTCGCTAAGTGTTTTTGGTGGAGTAAGGACCATGTAGGACTGGGAGTTGTACCAATGGCACCCCGCCCTGGTGCTCAGGACTCCAGACTTGGATGGAATCACATCACCAGCTTTCCTGCTTGTCTGGCTTGGAAACGACACAGGGTGTAACTTCTCGGCCTACAAAGTCATGCGAGCAATGCCCTAAATCTCATCTGTGTCCATATATCATCTCTCCCATTGGTTCTGTTTTGCTAGAGAATCTTGACTCTTATCCAGTATAAGATTTGCAAAATAGTCTCCCATTCTGTGTCACTCCCTTGCTTTGGATGCACAGAAGTTTTTTTAAAAACAAAACTTTTAATTTACCAATTTTTTTTCTTTTGTTGCCCCTGTGTGTTTGGTGGCATAACCAAGATATCATTATAACTTTCTGAAACACTTTTCTAGATCATTCTAATGTGCATTCAGAGCAGAAAACATGAGATCTGAGGGGGGGCCTCTCTGCCCGAGAATTCCCGGGGACAGTTGCCTGCTCAGACAGCTGAGTGTAATGGCGCCTTCGCCCCGGCTGGACCTCTGCCAAGAAGATGGCTTTTTCCAGGAGGGAATGAGAAGAGCCAATGTGGAAAGCACACAGAAACCAGGGTTCGTGGCTTTCTGTGGCCAGTGGTGCCCACTGGCCATCTCTGGTTACCTTTCATGTCCAGGAAGTGGCTTCACTGGCAATGTCAAGAATAGTCCTGAGACTGGGCGCGGTGGCTCACACCTGTAATCCCAGTGCTCTGGGAGGCTGAGGCAGGAGAATTGCTTCAGCTCAGGAGTTTGAGACCAGCCTGAGCAAGAGCGAGACCCCGTCTCTACTAAAAATACAAAAATTAGCTGGACATGGTGGTGCACAACTATAGTCCCAGCTACTCTGGAGGCTGAGGCAGGAGGATGGCTTGAGCCCAGGAGTTGGAGGCTGCAGTGAGCTATGAGGATGCCACAGCACCCTACCCAGGGCAACAGCATGAGGCTCTGCCCCACCCCCCTAAAAAAACAATATCCACAATACAGTTACTGTTGACAATGCCAAATTCTCTCCAAGGGTCAGTTTGAGAAACTTCCCTGTTTTTTTTTTTTTTTCTTATCTCTTCCAACTTTTTTCCCCCCAGAGAAATGTATAAATCGGGATTCCTGATAACACTCTTTGTAGCTGGGAGAGGTCATTTGCAAAAAGCATGTGCTTGCAAAAATAACATTTTCCAAGAAGCTATGTATTTTCTTCCCCACTCCAGACGGTGACATGTGGAGATTGTACAGGGACGATGCAACCACCCCCTGAAAGGGATTTCGGGGAGGGAAAACCGCGATAGATAAAGCCAGCGAGGGATCTGAGACGCCCTCCCAACGCTTTGCAGTTAGACAGAGTTTTCACCCCTGTAGCGTTCGGCTCTTGGCTGCTCTGTCCAGACGGCTACGTCAGCCCCGGGGGCACCGAGGCACAGCTGTCTGCCCGAGCCGGAGCTCAGCACGACGCCCCCCAGGGCTATAAATCCAGGCGTGTCTGCAGGTCTCACGCCCAATACCTGAGCCGCTGCCCCTCCCGTCTCACTCGGGCGAGGACTGTTTACTGCCACGTCGTGATTTCACAGATGGCTTTCCAGTGGTGTCGGGGGCTTCTGAGCCAGCCACCGCTCTGCAGCTCTGGCCCAAGAGGTGCTTCACGCATAGTAGCTGCCACTTGATATTTTTCCTGCTCTGATCTTGAGGAAGCAGAGTTGCGTTACCCTGAAAGCTGTCTCTGGGCGGAGAGGGTGTTTAAATGCTTTACTGTTCAGGGTCCGAGAGCCGGCTGTTAATAGCAGGGCTCAGACTTTAACTAACCATATGCCAAATTTGGAAGCGTGTCACTTTGTCAGAGGTCACGGTGAGGTTTGGGACAATCACGTCTGGAGGTGGTGAACATGGGCTTCGAGACTGTGAGTGTGTGTGAGTGTGAGTGTGAGTGTGTAGTGTGTGTGTGTGAGTG
>MPIZ01000006.1:3631806-3642279 GCA_003258685.1 Prolemur simus | reverse complement strand
GTGAGTGTGTGTGTGTGAGTGTGAGTGTGTGAGTGTGAGTGTGTGTGTGTGTGTGTGTGTGAGTGTGAGTGTGTGTGTGTGAGTGTGTGTGTTTGAGAGGAGGCAGGACATTTGGGGCTACGTTCACCAGAGCATAATCGAAGGTACCTGACAAAACGTTTGCTATCTAGACAGAAATTCTTCCGCTAACGTCCATTTCGTCCTCTTAAAAGTGGCGACACACGGCCGTGGGCATGTTCGTCGGATGCATTTTGAGACTTGATCTCTAGGCATTTTAGCAAGTTCGCATTTACCAGTCAGAATTTCAGCGGGGTGAGGCTTTTTTCCCCCTGTTGGACACATGTTTGAAGGTGTGGCGTAACTCAGGATCGATTTTAACATCGACCTCCCGTGTTGTCTCGCCTGACGCACTCAGGAGTCGCCAGCCCCAAGAGAAAGACCAGCGCTGTCGAGACGCGCAGCTAAGGCTGTAGACAAAAGATTCTCGAACGAGCTGAATCCCTTCGTTTTTGTTGGGAGAGAGGAAGAATGTGGGGGAAAAAATGGAGATGAGAAGGAAGGGAGGACACACAGAGACACATGCACAAACCCAAACGCACACAGGTGCATACACTGACGCAGACACGCATTCCTACACACACTACACGCATGCACATACGTACACACGGACGCATGCCTGTATGCCAGAAGCTCTTGCAGAAACACAACCCCAGCCGAAGAGGCCTCTGCCTGTGGCCGGGGAGGAGTGTGCACGGTTCGCTTCTAAGTGGTGACTCGCGCTGACCATGGAGGGCTCTGTCCAGCTGCGTCTGCAAATCCAGCTTCTGTGTCCCCACAACACACAGGCAGCCCCGAGAGCGTCCTGTTACAACCAGAGCAAGTCGGCACCTTTTTTATTTTAACTGTTACTGAACTCTGACTAGGTGCACCTTACTGCACTCACCCATACGCCCACCTGGAAAGAGCCCAGCGTTGGACAGAGAGTCAGTTTATTTGTAAGAACACGCTCTACCTTTAATCTATGTGCAAAGTTGAAAAGGAAATTTAACAAATAAACTTGGGGTGGGCTTCCCGATACAGCAAACCTTCCTTCCTTTCTTTCTTTTTTTCCTTCCTTCCTTCCTTCTTTCTTTCTCTTTCTCTCTTTCTCTCTTTCTCTCTTTTTTTCTCTCTCTCTTTGTTTCTTTCTTTCTTCCTTTCTCTCTCTCTCTCTCTCTTTCTTTCTTTCTTTCTTTCTTTCTTTCTTTCTTTCTTTCCTTCCTTCTTTCTTTCTTTCCTTCTTTCTTTCTTTCTTTCCTTCCTTCCTTCCTTCCTTCCTTCCTTCCTTCTTTCTTTCTTTCTTTCTTTCTTTCTTTCTTTCTTTTCTTTCTTTTCTTTCCCCTCCTTTCTTCCTTCCTTCCTTCCTCTTTCTTCCTTCCTTTTGAAACACTTCACCAAAGCTTTCATTAGACAAATGAATGGGAGAGAGAAGCCCTGCTTTCAACGCACAGAATGCTGGCTGTTGGGTACTTGCACTTGTTCTGGTACAAACGTTTGTGTCTGTCTCCTAACCCCAAAATTTGTATGATGAAGCTCTAACTGCCAGACTGGGTGTATTTGGAAGAAGGACATAATTAAGAGTTAATAGGGTCATGAGGATGGCGTCTTGATCTGATAGGGTTAGTGTCCTTATAAGAAGATGCACCAGGAAGCTCTCTCTCTCTCCCTCCCTCCCTCTCTCTCTCCCTCTGTCTCCCTCTCTCTCCCTCTCTCCGAGCACATACAAGAAAGACCATGTGAGGACATAGTGACATGGAATCATCTACAAGCCAGCAAGAGAGTCATTACCACAAATCGACCATGCCAGAAACTGGATCTTGGACTTCCAGCCTCTGGAACTGTGAGAACACAGCGGTGTGTCATTAAAGTCCCCGTCTACAGTGCTTTGTTTAGCAGCCTGAGCTAAGATACCAGCTCTGTGTGTTTAATGTGTCTCTCTCCAACCGCTGGGTCAAATGACTTGTCTGCAGGCTTGTGTTACAGGCCCCAGAGGAGGCGACTGGGCACCGGCCAGCAGAAGAGGTTGGCCGTGGGATGCGGCCATGCCCGGCTCTGGAGGTGGGAATCACAGGGGTACACGTGCATCTGTGCTTCATATTGTTCTCGCCCAGACAGCAGGAGAGACACGGGAAACGGTTTGCTCTCCACTGAATTTCTCTGCACAGGTGCCAGGGTTGGGGGACGCCCCCTGATTCTTCACACCTGTCTGGAGCCAGCCAGCCCTGCTATGGCTGCCGCGTGGTCTTGGTGGGGGACGAGGGCTTGTGCTTCGCTTACCGTCTTGATGGGCAGCTGTCTGGGGTTGACATTTGCCAGATTCACTGTGCTGGAAGGCAGGGTCGTAGAGATAGGACGTGGGGGCCGTTGTGAGCTGGAGTCTCACGGTGGGTATTCAGTTCCAGCCAAACACAAACACCTTTGCATGAACTGAACCACCTGGAGCCCTGTGGTGTTATCTTGTCTGATATTTTCATAAGAATGATTTGAATACATGTGCATGCTATTCCAAAGGCATAACAGTACGACAGAAAGCCAGAAAATCTCTCTCTCGCTCTCTATCATCTGTCCTTATCATGTCTTTCTGTCATTTTTCATCTCCCTATCTCTCTATCATCTATATGTTATTTATCTAATGTATCTAATTTCTATCTTTCATTGATCATCTATCTCAGTGGTCCCCAACCTTTCTGGCACCAGGGACCGTTTTCGTAGGAGACGTGGACCAGGGAGGGAAGGGATAGTTGTGGGATGGTTCAAGTGCATTCCATTATTTGCACTTTATTCCTATTAGTCTTACACTGTAATATGTAATGAAATAATGATACAACTCACCGTAGGTTGGGGACTCCTGAACCTCATTTATCTGATTTGTATCTATTTATCCATCTAATCGTCTTTACCTGTCACCTGTTTCTATCTATATATCTACCATCTATCATATATCTATCACCTATCTACCTATCTATCCATCCACCCATCCATCCATCCATCTATCCATACATCCATCTACCCATATATCCATCCATCCATCCATCCATCTATCCATCCATCTATCCATCCATCCATCTATCCATCCATCTATCCATCCATACATCTATCCATCCATCTATCCATCCATACATCTATCCATCCATCTATCCATCCATCCATCTACTATCCATCCATACATCTATCCATCCATCCATCTACTATCCATCTATCCATCCATCCATCTACTACCCATCTATCCATCCATCCCTCTATGCATCCATCCATCTATCCATCCATCCATCCATCTATCCATCCATCTATCCAGCTATCCATCCATCCCTCTATGCATCCATCCATCTATGCATCCATCCATCCATCCATCCATCTATCCATCCATCTATCCATCCATCCATCTACTATCCATCTATCCATCCATACATCTATCCATCCATCCATCTACTATCCATCTATCCATCCATCCATCTACTATCCATCTATCCATCCATCCCTCTATGCATCCATCCATCTATCCATCCATCCATCCATCTATCCATCCATCTATCCAGCTATCCATCCATCCCTCTATGCATCCATCCACCTATGCATCCATCCATCCATCCATCCATCCATCTATCCAGCTATCCATCCATCCGTCCACCCATTCATCTAATATCCATCTATCCATCCATCCCTCTATGCATCCCTCCATCCATCTATCTATCCATCCATCCATCCATCCATCTATCCATCTATTTATTCATCCATCTATCTACCCATCCATCCATTCATCCATCCATCTACCATCCATCTATTCTATCCATTCATTCTATCTATTCCTGCCATGGAAATGCTCTTGGTGTGCAGTCAGTCAGAGCTTCCCAATGCACAGATTCCACTGGGTTAATCATCACCCTGACAGATGCCTTGTAGATGATTTCAAGAGCAGAAGGTCAACCCCAGAGCATCTCCCAGGCATAAGGAATGTGGTGTGGAAACTCAAGCCCACAGTCCTGCCCTGCTCAGGCTGAACGCTAAACAGCTGTGTACACCAGGGTGTGTCTTGCACTTGCTAGAAAACCCCAGTGATAGTCATGCCGGCTCATGTTCCCGTGACCATCTGTTCATGTGTGTGACTGTGGCTGAAGATAAATAATAAGCCAGTGTGTCTAACAAGCAGGAACCTCCAACAGTCTCCTGCCACTTACGCTATAGCGTCGGCTCTGTCGCGGGCAGACACCTGGAATACCATTCACGAGCGAGAGCGAGAGAAAGGCTGGCCTCCTTTATGTGTGCAGGAAGCTATAGCTTCCCATCCAGGAGTCTCTGCATAGCTTGAGGATATCGCTGTCTTTGGGACAAACAACTATATTTAAACCAATGCATGCAGAACAATATATATATATTGAAACACATATGGAAGGGTTGCAAAGAAACAATGCCTTAATTGTCACAGGTTCCAGTGGACATGCCCCAAATATCCTTTCCCTAACAATGGTGGGAAGCAACCTCACCTTTGCAATCCCCTGGGATCCAGAGTCACTTTCAGACAGAACTCCTTTGTTCTCCTCTGATTGGGAAGAGTAGAAACTAAACTTTTGAGTCTCTTGGGAAATTGCTAGACGTGCCCCTGACTCACAAAACGTCGTGTTCACCTCACTTGTAGTTGTGGTATGGCACAGGGGACAGAGACAAAAGTAGCTAGTGTGATTTAATGCTTTTGTCAATCAATATATGACCTCTCTCCTGGCAGCAATGTTTCCAGGGAAATCTCTTTTCTTATATGTGCATTTTGTTTCCTCACTGGAAACTTTGCTTGGAAGGTCCTCGTCGGACTTTTGAGAGTCCTCGACTGCAGTCCACAGAGAGCGCTTGGGGTTGGCCCGGGAACATAGACTCCGCAAGTGTCAGGGCCTCGGGCATCCTTGAGAAAATGTCTCAGCTGGACATTAACACTGGGTCTCCATCCAGTTTCATCTCAATTGTGTTACTTTGGGCAACTCGTGTGACCTCTGCATATGAGGCCACGACAGCATTTTATTTTCTAATTCACCCTCATCTAATTGCATCAGAAGAGTTGCCAGTGCTCTTGGCTGTAGCCTAAGATATTTCCATAAAATAATGAAAGTTCACAAGGAAGGGGTTAGTGGAATTTCTCTGAGCCAAGAGAAGGGATCTGTCATTATCCTAAAAAGTTCCCAATGTAGAGGACACGCATACTTTAATAAGAAGATCTCCTCCTGTGATCCCAGGGACATGGTATCTGCCCAGAGCTTGGCCAACATCAGGATACAAATGTCATCTAATTTTAATTCGGCTTTTCTCATACCGGGGGCAGTCTCCCTTATTCATCTGTCTTCTTAACTGTGCACATGTGAACTCACAGCTTCCAACTTAGGATGTTCTCATTATCTTCACCAGATTTCCCCATTCCTTCCTTTTCTCCGATGGCATTGATCACAGCCAATGTTGCCTATACTCAAAAGCCATGACTTGTAAATTTTCTGTGCCTGTACTCAAAAGCCATGACTTGTAAATTTTCTGTGAACTGGGATATCCGAACCAGCTGGGGTATCTGGTCCACCACCTTTGTGAGATTCTTGCCCAGGGAACGGATCAACATTCCACCTTAAAGCAATCTCCTCTCTCCAAGTAGACGCAGCATCAGCATCACGCTCTTCAGTGCTGTCAGAGAATCTGCTGTCTCTCTTTCTTTGTCACTTCTCACATTTCCGTTCTTACTATACTCTGCCCAAACCTGGCAGCTTGCCGGGTGTGCACCAGGCACTCACACAATATCGGGCTATAAACATGTTGAACTTCAAGTCTTTTCTTTCCCTGATGAATGAATGCATTTTACATTCACCCAAGACCTTGACATCATAACTGATAAGAGTCCTTGGTTTGATTTTTTTTTTTTTTTTGCATCTGTTTTATTTCAGCCCTGCAAGAAATGTAATTTGTAATACTTCCCTTGGACAAACTTCCCCCTTTATTTCCTGAGTTGTCAATGTCTAACATTTTCTCTCCCCCTAACTATTCCCAGTGTCTTTCCCCTTTTGGGGGCTGGTCCTCAGCTACATTCTCAGCTTCAGGTTTTTGTTTTTTTTTTTTTCCTGTTTATTCAGCATCTTTTTTGGTTAATGAAAACAGCGTAGGAACATTTATAAATTTGGTTCAACATTCCGATCTGTTTCAATAATCCTTTCTGACTTCTCGCAAGTAAGCAAAGTGATCGCTAACTGTTTCCAGGCGCCTCGGACACTCTCCCGGGAATATCCTGCGGGAAATGTCGAATCTTCTCTGGCTTTCCCTGAGGTGCAGCTCATGTTCTCACAAGTGTGCACGCCGCAGCCATGCACACGGAGCTCATGCATCTGAAAATAATATTACACACGCTCGAGCAGGATCGCCTGCCCTGGGAGACGTTTTGTCTTGAAAGTCTTTGGCAGCAGAACAGGTGGTTCATGCAAACAGGGGTCCTGATTTTAACCCTGGCAAGACTTTGTCTTCCTGGCCACTGGGAGGACTTGCCCATTCTTTTGCCCTAAAACCTTGCAAATTGAATAAGTTTGCTTCTTTCATCCTTCTCTGTGTAAGTCCCTTTTCCTTCTCACCTTCCTGTCACCTCTCCCCTTCTTGGGGAAGCAACTTAATTGTCTATACGTCCATATAAGAAAAATCTCTTTGCATTAGCATTTTCCAATATCTCCCATGCACGTGTTTGCCCACATTTTGCCATTGCTTGAATATCGAGGAAATATCATAATCAGGTGTGTAAACTGCACACTGTCTTAATCTTGCTGGAGTGTGGTTATAGGAGAAAAAGCAAATTTTAATGAATCTTGATGCCATTGATATAAGCGCAGTGTGAGAACTATTCTAACATGAGTGAACGTGGATGTCCACACTTCTGCTTCCAACATGGATCACCTTAAACCTATGAATTTGTTTTTAATTTTTTTTTTTTAAAAAAAAGGGCTTTGTGGGTGTTTCCTGTATCACGGCATCTGGTAGGCGTTGAGGGCAAGCCACGTCACGTCCTTGATAGCAGCTGTGACTTGAACTGTTATTTGGCTTCTCTCCAAATATTCCAGGAGGCAAAACTGCTGATACAGTTTTAACACCGAAGACCTCTCCTTGCAAAAAAATTTTTTAAAATATTATAACAGGTTTGCTTAAGAAAATGAAATATTCAGGGAAATAAACTATCATTCAAGCTCAGTGGGATCATTTCTATCTTTTGCACAAATGTGTGTGTTTTCTGTGCAAATCCGAAATCCCAGCTCATGGAAGAGAGACGTGCCTCTCCTTTTCCAAAGTATTCGAAAGACAAGACATGCTTGCAGTATTTTACTCGCCGTTAAATTGGCACTAATTAATCAACACTTAAGTGCACATATGGAAGTAACATCTACAGGGTATCGGGCAGGTGGGTGGGGGAGGCGGGGATGAATAAATCCACACAATGCATTCAGTCAGTGCATGACGTCTGGGGGGTGGGGACAGTTGTAGCTCCAACTTGGGTGGTGCAAAAGCAATTTATGTAATCGAATCATTTGTAACCCTGTAATATTCTGAAATAAAATAAAACTAAAATACAATAAAATGCCGAAAGGTAAAAAGACATGCTTGCAGAAGACGCGGCAGACAAGTCAGGGCCACATTCCCAGAAGACGCTAGGGCAGCTCCAATCAGATCCCCTTCCCAGCACAGCCTTGCAGCTGAGCTTAATGGCAACGGCTGAAGGAACCGCAGAGGCAGAGTGAGGCTCTCTGGGGGTGCTTGGGCTGCCGCAGGGACTCAGCACGTGCAACTCTGTGAGCTCCACACACAATGAACCTCCACTCCCGAAACCACCACGCACGCACTCCTCTTGCGGCAGAAAGGTTTCCTTGCACTGTTTTCCTCACCCAGCCCGTCTTTGGTTGACAAAGTTGATGAAGGAAGAAACATCCCATCTCCACCCGCCAACATTTCCTTTTCCACAAAGCCGGGTTGCACTCATCCGTTAGGATCCAACGTCTGCGGCTAAGATTCCATTTGAACGTTGTATTTTTTGCTCCATATCGACGTGTCCACATTTTGGTTCAGTGCGACTGAATACACGTGTCTTGAACAACTTCTATGTGAAACTCCCCATCCCCATCCCCAGGCTGGTAGAATCTCTAGAGAGATTCCGGGCTGGAAACAAAAAAAGAAAGGCAACGACTGGGATTATTGAGGGGTTGGCCGCAGTCTTCCCGGGTGGATGAAGTTGTTCTTCTGTGCGATGGGGTTGAGCAGGGATGTTGCCAAACGAGGCGGAACCCCTTCGGGGTGTGCACAGAAATCCTCAGAACATGTAACCTGAGCTATACAGCCGTGGCCATAAATTATGGCTGAGACTGTTCACGATAACCCCATAGAATAAAGATGGCTGGGATACGTTAAGTGCTGCTGTGTTTTTTGAACTCTTATCACGGCAGACAAGAGAAGCTTACCGTTGTTTCATTTCCTTTGTATTTTTATTGACATAAAATTCATGTAACAAAACATTAACTCTTAAAGTGCACAATTCAGCGGTGTGTAGGACACTTGAGATGTTGTGCAACCACCTCTGCTATCTGTTTGCAGAGCTTTTTCATCCCCCCAGGAGGAAACCCTGTGCCCTGTGAGCAATCACTCCTGGGTCCCCTGTCCGCGAAGTCCTGCGTATAACCAACCCCCATTGTGCTCTCCATCTCTTTGGGTTTGATGATTCTACACATTTCATATCCAGGGAATCACACTCTGCGTGCTGTTTGGTGCCTGTCTTCTTTCACTTAATGTAGTGTTTTTGAGGTTCATTGTGTTGTAGCAGGTGTCAGGACTTCATTCTTTTTTGTGACTGAATAGATGGTACATATATGCCACAATTTCTTTCATCTCTTTTCCTGCCCTTGGCAGGGGGGTCCTGTGTGGACCCTGGCTTTCCAGAGACAGTCCCCGTTTACACCAGAGCCCGTAACATCATCAAAACCTCCCACCTTTTAATGTCAACATGGATGATAAATTGCATGATCACCCCACTTCTAGGGACAGGTCAACGCAAAAATCACAGAGACAGGAACACTCAGACCCTGCTGGTGGGACTGCAAACTAGTACAACCTCTGTGGAAAATAGTATGGAGATTCCTCAAAGCACTACAGGTAGAACTACCATTTGATCCAGCAATCCCACTACTGGATATTTACCCAAAGGAAAAACAGACATTCTATAAAAAAGACATCTGCACCTGAATGTTTATAGCAGCACCATTCACAATTGCAAAGATGTGGAAACAACCCAAGTGCCCATCAATACATGAGTGGGTTAATAAAATGTGGTTGATGTGCACCATGGAGTTCTACTCGGCCACAAAATACAGTGGTAATCTAGCACCTCTTGTATTATCCTGGATGGAGCTGGAGCCCATTCTACTAAGTGAAGTATCACAAGAATGGAGGAACAAGCACCACATGGACTCACCATCAAATTGGTATTAATTGATCAACACTTATGTGCACATATAGCAATAACATTCATCAGAAATCGAGCAGGTGGGAGGGGGAGGAGGGGATGGGTAAATTCACACCTAATGGGTACAATGCTCACTGTCAGGGGGATGGGCATGCTTATAACTTTGATTCAAATGGTACAAAAGCAATTTATGTAACCAAAACATTTATACTCCCATAATATTCTGAAATTTAAAAAATTGTATTCTGATTCTATTGGATACATTTTTAAAAGTGATCTAATGCGTATTAATTTGTGTCATATCGATGTTTATATTTGAAAATTATATCACTTGCAATAATTTAAACATATGTTAAAATATATAAAATACATATTACATATAAAAATATATAAAATTTATATTATATAAAATATATAATATGTAAAATATATAAAATTGCCAGGGAAAACCACTTTTCAATTTTATTTTACGGGGCAATGAGAGACATTTTTGAAGCCTTGTAGTCTGTTGTCTACATATCTGATTTTATAGCACTTGCACTGGTAAATGTGAACTTGGGGACAGGAGGTGTGCTCAGTTATCTGTGCAACTCGGGTGCCTGGCACAATACCTTGTATAGAATAGTCTCTCAAGGAACATTTGTTGAATTATCAAAGAAATAAAAAATCACAGAGCCTGGTCTGTCTTTTCATCTCCTTGCTAACAGCTCTGTTCCTTGTGACCTTAGCAGCATTATAAGCTCCCTGAACCAGACCATGAGACTCTTTTAAAAAGATGGGATCAAAACCTACACAAGGACCAGGTGCAGTGGCTCACGCCTGTCATCCCAGCACTCTGGGAGGCTGAGGAGGGAGGATCACTCGCTCTCAGGAGTTCGAGACCAGCCTGAGCAAGAGCGAGACCCCGTCTCTACTAAAAATAGAAAGAAATTAGCTGGACAACTAAAAATATACAGAAAAAATTAGCCGGGCATGGTGGCGCATGT
>MPIZ01000006.1:3604305-3629093 GCA_003258685.1 Prolemur simus | reverse complement strand
AAAAAAAAAAAAAAAAAAAAAAACCCTACACAAGCTAATGAGGGTGCCCAGAAAGCAGTTAACAGAGCCACCGGTTTTCCAACTGCTTAAAATTGATCACAGATCACGAAAAGGAACTCATGCTCCACTGAAGAAAAATATCTAAATATCAAAAAAAAACTTAAATATTGTGGGAAAAAATTGCAAAACACAAAATAAATTCAAAACGGAAAGGAAACTTTGAACCTTATGTACCAAGCAAATGCCAGGTCTGTCAAACATGATGCTAGTCCTAGATTACTTAGTGATTAAAAAAAAAAATCACAAAAAAATAGTAAAATATAAAAACAAATTAGTGTTTTATAGAACCCTGGAAAAAAGAATTTTCAGCAAAGTACAAAAATTTAAAACATTCCTTTCTTTAATTTTGTAATTCTTTACTGTGGAATGGCTCAGAATGTCAGTTCTTTTTTAAGCACCAGAATTCATAACTGAGCAAGGAAGACTAATTTGGATTATAAAATTCTTGCTGTAATAAGAATTCCTGATACAGTGGAAAATAAAACACAAAAAAAAACAAATCACATGCACAAAATGTGTTGTCTGGGGCTGCATTTGTGGGCATTGTGTAATTCTGGGGCCATCTCAAACATAAAACAATCTTTCGTTCTTCCATGCCAAACCTCCAGCTCCAGTGAAAGAGGGAGTATGAGGGGGTTACTTGGTGAATTCAGGAAAAAAAAAACAACTTAGCCCACCATTGTGTTTGTAGAAAGATGGAGACTTAATCTTGAATAAGCGTTAGGGTTAGGGTATGGGTCAGGTTCCCGTGTGTAACAGTCAGGTTCATGTCGTGCCACGAAGCTGGTTCTCATGGTAACTAAAGTGCTTCATTTCTGATGTGCTGATAATTTTTCCATTTTCTTGAGCTAGAGAATGGAGATCCCATCAACCCACAGAGGGGGGAATTCCTCCTGAAATGAAGTGATATCCCCTCCCAAAAGGGCCCCAGGCAAATGCAGGACATCCTTATGTCCTCCATCTTCTTCCCTGCATCTCTGTGGCTCTCTCCCTCTGCGGATCCGGCCAAGCTTCTAACCCTTTGGAATTACAGAAATCCCTTGTTTGTTTATTGCGGGTTTTACACACACATTTATTGGGCACCTGCTCGGTGTTGGATACCATCCTCGGGGCTGGGGATGCAAGCGTGGATGAGAAACAGACCCTGTTGTCCTGAAGAATTTCATAGTTTTGCAACCACTCTCTCTCTAGTGGGTTTTACAACACAAGTCAAACATAATTGCAATGGAAACTATCTATCTATCTTTTTTCCCAAAGGATTTGCTTGGTACAAAATGCATGGATAACAAGGAAGTCAATCCTATCCATTGCTATCTAGTCTGTTTCCTTCAAAAACTACATTTTATCATGTATGTATGTCTCTTTATTGAAGAGAAGGATCTTTCCTGCACAGGCCCTCACTGGGAGGGCTGGAACACAAAAACCCAGTCCCCGTAGGATTTCAGGAAAGAAGGAGCACTACTGATTTCCTCCTAGTGAAGTCAAGACCCACATTTTTGGCAAACCCAATGCCAGCCGCTGGTGATAACATGGCTCCAATGTTCTAATCAGAAAGAATCATGTAAGGATCTTACTACCTGAAAAATGAAAATAGAGGGATGTTTTTCTTCTACATAATCTTCCGTCTGTTATCTGAGACACTTCTAGGGGACATTGGGTGGTGTCTGGAGACACCTTTGGTTGTCACAACTGGGGGATTCCATGGCATCTGGCAGGAGGAGCCCAGGGACAGGGCTTCACATCTTACAGCGCACAAGACGGGCCCTGCCAGAGAAAATCATCTGGTCCCAAATGTCCCTAATTCTGCTGTTGAGAAACCTCAGTCTAAGGTAAATATTTTTCAATCAAGATTTTAAAAGAATTGCAGTATGTATGCGAACAGATAATGAGAGTTTCTAGGAACATATGTTATTTAAATGTTTCCCAGATGTATGTTAGAATCACTAATTCATAATCTAGTTTTTAGAGACTGCTCGTGTGCACTTCTGTTCCTGTCTGGTTTGAGAAATAGAGGTCCATCAGATTATTCTGAGGGCAGGGAAGGTTTTAATCCCCACTGTTTTTTGAAGTTCGCTGAAGCCGTGTTTGTCGTCCAGCTGAATAAATAGCTTCCAAAGTGCATCTGACATTTCGGGTCCATTTCTGCCTTGGACGGCGTTAGCATTGGTGTGGGGTTGGGGAGGGGTGTGGGTGTTACTGGATCCCTTTGTGTTTGCTGTTTACAATATAACAAAGGCTGGAAAGAGGCCCCACAAATTCTGCTTTTCTTACGAAGTACGAAGCAACAATCCAGGAAGATTTTTGGTTTTTAAAGCCAAGTGTGAAATTAAGCCTCACTGTTAATTTTATTCAAGATTGTGAAAGCATGGGCTAGATTATGTTAGAAGGCAGGCCATCACAGTCTTCACAATGACAGAAAGACAGTCAAAGCTTAGTGTTGTGTGCACCCACCTTGCATTGTGTATTTTTTTTCCTCTAACACCCTTCCCCAGAAAGACTCTGACCTCAGATTCAGGAAGCTGGGTTCACTCTTAGTTCTTCCATTAGCCACGGCTTTTATTTTTCTTTCCAGAAATACCTTTATAGCAGCCCTGTGAAATCCTAAGGAGAAACCTGACTTAAAGTGTGCCTACATTCCCAAAGCACAGAAACTATGAGGTAAGAAACATGTGTTTTATAAGCTTGTAAGTTGGGGGATGATTTGTTATGCAGCAGTAGCTAACTAATACACTCCACAAGCCAAACATTCTACTAGAACCTGAGAGCACAATTGGCACTGTCCCTTATCTCAACACAGCCACACTTTAGAAGTGGGGTTTGAGGTCTAGTAGTGTGAGTGGCCTTGAGTGAGTTCATTCATTTCTCTGTGACTCCACGTCCTTAACTCTCCGAAGAGGCTGTCCCCAGGTTTGCACAGATAAAATATTACAGTGGCATATACAGAAATGCTTTGTAATATAAACTCACCATGAATTGGGAAGTTTGCAGTTATCTCCATGGTTCTCTCTCACCATTGTGAAATGGAAATCTGCATTAATGGCTTGTCAAGTGGTTCGGATGTTTAATGTGTTTCTTTCCTGGAAATCATACAGTCTTGTCCTTTTAAGTTCAAAGATTGGTTGGAAAGGAAAAGTAGCTAAGGGTAGAGAATGCCTCACATAAATGCTCTTCTCTGTTGTTTATCATAAGTAAAATTGGGGTATCCTTTTGAACATGGCAGAACTATAGTGGTATATCTTGTTGGTTGCAGAATATATACAGATGTCCCTCAGTGTACATGAAGTTCTGGTTCCAGGGCCTCTCAGAGATACCAAAATACTTGGATGCTCATGTCCCTCATATATAATTGTGTATTATTTGCATATAACCTACCCACATCCTCCTGTATACTTCAAATTATCTCTAAATTATTTAAAATACCTAAATGCACTGTACATGCTATGTAAATAGCTGTTATACTGTATTATTTGGAGACTAATTACAAGAAAATATCTTGTAGATGTTTAGTATAGATGCAATTTTTTCCCAAAAGTTTCAATCAGTGTTTGGTTGAATCCATAAATGTGGGATTCTTAGATACAGAGAAGCAATTGTACTTGCCGGGCTTTCTTTAAATATAATGTTTTTCTCATGTGTTCTGCCCAGTGCAATTTATAACTGATGGAGTTTGATGTTAGCACGTTGACTTATATTAAGAAAGAATTTTCCGGAATGAATACATGAATGGCAAAGAGTGTTGGAGCCAATCTAGGGAACTAGGAAAACAATCCCTTTATTTGGGGACATGAACATCTGTCATAACTTTGACACTTGCAGGATATGTGTGCTATTTGCTTTCAGAAGAATTTTGGACATTTTTTTTTTGCACACAAACACACACACACATACACACACATAAACTGATTTACAGAAACCAAGCTGCTACAATTAATAAAAGCAAATCCAGAATAGTCAGATAGTGTCACTTTTAGGATTGTGAACCAAAGAAAGTTCATCCGTATTTCAATCACATTCAGCTCACTTGTCGTCTCTGTCTTTGGTACCAAGTTCTCTCCCACCTGCGTGTCTGTCAGTCACATGGAGATGCAGACCATAGGTAACATGTACTGAATAAATTGATATACATGTTGTACTTAACAAGAACAGTGTCTCACACATAGTCAGTCCAGTGAACGTGTCTCTCCTGCTGATATTCTCACTGTGCAGTTCTTTTTTGAACACAGGTGACTATTGGTCTCCCTGCTAAGAAATGTCACCAAAAAGCATTTCATTTCTGTCCTTGAGAGATGTGAAAAACCTCTAGGAATTAGATATGACAGTCTGCTGACTTCTTTGATTTTCCTACCTCCTCATCTTTTAAGTGAGGGGTGTATAGATCCCATCTCCAGTATCCTAACGACAGCAACAAAAAACGACTAAGACTCCCTAGAAACTGGGGAGGTTGAGTTCCTATCTGTGTGATGTCTCTGGTGCATGAGATAAATGACTGAAGTCAAACTCACATGTTAACTCCATGTTGAAAAAAACCAGTGGTCTGTCTTCAGACTGCATGTTATTTGACCTCTGAATGTCCTTGGACACAATGCTTGGAGAGCCATCCATACTGGTTTGCCAAAGACTGTCCTGGCTTTTGTCCTGTGTGCTGGGAACCCCATTGGTCCCAGGCAAATGGGGATGATTGTTAACCCTACACCACAGACCACTCTCTAGTTCTTGGTTTTGTGTTTGCTCAATTTCAGGACACTAAGACCTTCAGGCTCATCTTCTGAAGCCTCCTCTCAAAGACATCTTACTCCTGAAGAGTCCCAGGCTGAGGCTGTTCTTTTCTATTATATCTTTGCTTCTTCTTGACTGAACTACATAGTCTCGTGTCTTTAAATACCTTCATCTGCCAACAACTCTCAAATTTACATCCTTTTCCCTGGTTCTTCGCCAAACTCCAGACTCTCATATAGCCAACCGCCTACTCAACCCCTCCTCTTGGATGCTTGGTGGATAGGTGATTAATATCCATGTTCACGGAC
Source organism: Prolemur simus (assembly GCA_003258685.1). NCBI lineage: Eukaryota > Metazoa > Chordata > Mammalia > Primates > Lemuridae > Prolemur > Prolemur simus. Next base: position 3,624,009 of record MPIZ01000006.1, on the reverse strand, counting down.
ATCTCCACTTCAGCATGTCCAAAGCTGGACACTTGATCATCCCTTGGAAATGTTTTTTATCCAACCTTCCCCATTGTCTGGTCAAATGCTTGGGGGCAATTTCCAGTCTTCTCTTTCAGAACCACCAACGATACAGTCTATACTAGTTTCCTAGGACTGGCATGACAAACTGGGTGGCTGAAAACAACATCAATCCATCTTCTCACTATTCTGGAGGCCGGAAGTCTGACATCACAGTGTCAGCAGGATCAAAGCTTTGTCCAGAGACTTTAGAGGATGACCCTTCTGGGGGCTGGAAACGGGACTCTGTTCCGTGTCTGTGCATTTCCCTGTGGACAAATTTCCCACTCTCATAAGGATGTTTGTACAAGGATGAGGGTCCCATCCCACTCTAGTATAGCTTAGTTAAATCTGCAACAACCCTATTTCCAAATGAGGATGCATTCGGAGTTACAGGGGGTTAGGAATTCAATATGCAAATTCAGTGGGAGACACGGGTCAACCCATAACACCATCACAACCATTTTAATCTGCACAGCTTGACAGCATCTGGTGCCGGCACCGTGTTGTGCAACCGTCACCACTATCTCTCTCCAGAACTTTCTCATCACCCCAAATGGAAACCCTGTACCTGTGAAGCAATCACTCCACAGGCTCATTTCCCTGCAATCCCTGGCAAAGGCTAATCTGTCTTCTGTCTCGATATTTACATGCAGATCAAAGCAAGGTACTTTTGCGTATGTCATAGGCAAACACAGGGGCGACCGAATGCCTGGTCCTATCTACATGGTTTAGATGCCTTTCCAAGCTTGTGACAGAGCCCTCCTTGTGGTTCTGTCCAAATAAAGAGCAGAGGAAAATGCAAACAGCCTCCCTCCTGGATGGTTCAGTGGGTTGACCAAGAACTTGGATGACCGGATTCCCCAAAGGCTTTGTACGCCAGCCCAATTAAAACCAGCTGAGGAAAAGCCAGCCCACTGCCTGGAAAAGAATGGGATGAACTTATCTCATCATGCACATGGTTGTCGGCACAGTAAAATAAGAAGAATCCACTAGACAGAAGAAATAAGTCCTAGGATTCAGTGACACAGTAGGGAAGTTACGGTCAATAATTGACTGCATATTTCAAACTAGCTGGAAGAGAAGAACTATAGTGTTCCCAACACAGAGGAAAGATAAATGAATGTTATTTCCTTGTATACCTAACGGGTACAAAAACTTTGACTCAAACTGTACAAAAGTTATTTATGTAACCCAAACATTTGTACCCCCATAACATTCTGAAAGAAAGAAAGAAAGAGAGGAAGGAAGGAAGCAAGGAAAGAAGGAGGGAAGGAAGGAAGGAAGGAAGGAAGGAAGGAAGGAAGGAAGGAAGGAAGGAAGGGAGGGAGAAAGAAAGAAAGAGGGAGGGAGGGAAGGAAGGAGGGAAGGAAGGAAGGAAAGAAAGAAGAAAGAAAAGAAAGAAAGAAAGAAAGAAAGAAAGAAAGAAAGAAAGAAAGAAAGAAAGAAAAGAAAGAAAAGAAAAGGAAAGAAGGAAGGAAGGAAGGAAGGAAGGAAGGAAGGAAAGACGGGAGAGAAAGCAAGGGAGAAAGAGACAAAACTTAGAGGTGATGTGTATCTCAAGTTCTCTGATTGGATCATTACACGTTGTATTAATATATAGGTATCAAAATGTCACACATACTCCCGAGATATGTACTACTATAATACATCGATAAAAAAGGAAAAGAAATTAAAAATAAATTTTTAACCTAAAAATTAAAAAAAAAAAAACTCTCAAAAGAGGTGAGATCAGGGTTTTATGTTACGAGAGGAAAAAAAAACAAAACCATAGAAGCAAAGATCTGATGAAAGTCAGGAATGATCCGGAGTGTGTTCTGTGCTCACAAGATAATAATAGTCGGTCAATAATTACTTGTCATTTGTAAATATCTGCCCTGTGCTTCTGCTTTGAGAGCAGAGATATAGACAACAGGGCTCATGTCTCGCTGGTGTTTGCCCTTCAAGCCTTTGCAGTGCTCGTCACAAATGTGTTGGATGAACAAATAAACTCGATAAAACGTGTCTTAACAGAGATTAGAGTGGCCATTTCAGAAAAAAAAATTTTTTTAGGCTGTAACACATTTCATCTCAAGCTCAGCATTTGCCTTACTTTATAGCACATGGACATGTCGGCTACAGATATTAATAGGAGACTCAGAGTTGCCGGAACACCACATTAAAATAGTAACGTGGCAAAGGAACGGTTCCTTTTTTTCTACGGCTTCCTGCTTTTTTGTTACTGAGGTTTGCAGTCAACACAGGTTCTTTCCGCCCCCCCCTCACTGTTGGATTTGATAATGGAATTGGACGGATGGAGGGCCAAGGTCAATATGTATTAATATGCTACCATGGAACTTATTTTATGTTTTAGTTACACTGGTGCATTGGACGACACAGCAATGGAAACTGGGTTTGGGAGGCAGTTGCTGGGTCCCTGGCATGACACAGGCTGGATGAGTCGGCCAGCAAGCAGGGTTAGGATGCATTCATTCCTCAGGGATGGTCCAGCACCTCGGCTGCCGGGCACAGGGAAGCCCAGCTTTGCTGTGACTTCATAACAAACACAGCACAGAGGCCAAGCTAATGGCTAAGACCCTATAACCAAAACAGCGAAGTAATGCACCAACTTTTTTTTTTAATTTCAGCATATTATGGGGGTACAAATGTTTAGGTTACGTATATTGCCCTTGCCCCACCTGAGTCAGAACTTCAAGCATGTCCATCCCCCAGACAGTGTGCACTGCACCCATTAGGTGTGAATCTACCCATCCCCTCCTTCCCCCTCCCATCTGCCTGACACCCGATGAATGTTATTTCCATATGTGCACACAAGTGTTGATCAGTTAATACCAATTTGCTGGTGAGTCCATGTGGTGCTTGTTTTTCCATTCTTGGGATACTTCACTTAGTGGAATGGGCTCCAGCTCCATCCAGGGTAACACAAGAGGTGCTAGATCACCATTGTTTTTTGTGGCTGAGTAGAACTGCGTGGCATACATATAGGCAAATGCACCAACATTTTAAAACTATGATAGAAAGAAAGGACACTATAAAGCCACTTTAGATCCCTTTAAAGCAGGGGTCCCCAACCTATGGTCAGTTGTATAATTATTCCATTATATATATTACAATGTAATAATAATAGAAATAAAGTGCACAATAAACGTAATGTGCTTGAATCATCCTAAAACCATCCTCCCCCTCTCCTCCCTGGTCTGTGGAAAAATTATCTTCCATGAAAACAGTGGCTGGTGCCAAAAAGGTTGGGGACCACTGCTTTAAAGAATAATTTCTTGAAATGCAACTGTTCTCATGATAAAAGAAGCAATGGCATCAATTTGACAGAAAGCCCTTTTTGTGTTTTGCTTCAACCCATGCCAGGGTTTTAAAAACTATTCTTTAGTGGCTTCCTGTCAAATGAAATTCAATGTGTGCAAAGGCAGCACCATTTTTCACCAACAGGTTAATGAAGGCAATTGGAAAACATCCCGTCTTTGAAGCATTCTTAAAAACCACCCAGTAATCCCCGATTTGGAAATATTAACGGATCCTTTTGTAAATTAGGTCAACGGAATTTCTCCTGGCAATGTCTGATCAAACCGTTGAGACAAACTTCTTGACCGCGCTTTTACGATGTCTGAGCTTCCTCATTCTCTTCTTTCCATGTGATTTCTGTTTAAAGGACTTCGTCATAAACTGAAGGACAATTTGGAAGTTCACATGAGGTAAAATAAATATGGTGGTCACAATCTTCTAGCATCCCCAAGCAAGACTAAGTGTTTCTTAGTTACACGGGTGGTGGCTGAATTGTACTTCTCTCCAGGGACCAGGCAAAGTCAACTTTACGATGGCTTCACTTTTGTTCATCGCTTTATAGTACCATTAAAATATTTTTATTGTCATGCAAATGGGGCCACCCCGGACAATGGGCTTTGACTAAAAAGAGAAAACAAAATCAAAACAGTATCATTGACAGGAGTTTCTGCTTGCCTGACAGCTGCCTTTTATTACAGCAAAGGGAGCTGGGTGAATGCTTGCGTGGGTCGACTTACTTTGCTTTTAAAGGAAAACTTCTTATGAATTGTATGCCAGTGTTCTTCAGAGCTAAGAAAATTTAAGAGCATCAGGTAGATTGTAACATGAGATTATTTGAGGATGTGTGCATGTGTGTGTGAGTGTGTATTGGGTTTGTTATTTATTTTTGGCATAAAGTAAAGGAGCAAACATTTCTTCAGGCCAACGTTGGGCAAGGCTGGATGCTTTCTCCCCTCATAATTTGTCGTGGGATCTTCTCCACAACCCAATGTGTTCTCTTTCTTGTGACTGCTCTTGCAGATGAGAAGAGCTAAAAATTCCTTTTATTTGACTCTATTTTCAAATCAGGGTCATGCAAGTCGGCATGCTCAGAAACATAAGTAAAAACCAAGTGAACGTCAGAGGCATTACCATCTCTCATTCTATTGGTGATTTTTATGGAGTAAATGTATTTCTCTTTGTCTGCTAAGCCAGGACTAGAAAATCAACAAGACAAGATGAGCCATATTTCCCAAACGTGTCAAATGCAGGAGATTCTAGGACTTGTTGACGGGGTTAGAGATTTACACTGGGTGTGGTCGTGCAAGACAGAGAAGAATTAGGGGGAAGGAAAATACATAAATTACTCTTAAGCTACTGCCTGCATTGGTGTTATTTAGAAACAAGTCAATTTGTCTAATTTGTTCCAGACGTTTCCTTGCACAAACAATACATTTCAGTCTGCTCAGCTGAGTCACAGCCAGGCGGTTTGTTTACGTGCCTATGTAACTGCGTGGTCCCAACCGACCGACAGACCCAGCTACGCAAAGCGATTTTCAAAGTCGCATCCATTTCAGAAGACATATCAAATAAAACGGAGAGGATGCAAAACGTTGAGAAATCCCCAGAGCTGCACACATCTGGTTTTCATTTGGGGCTGTATTTTTATGGTCATCTTGTAGCTTTCGTTTTCAAATTGGCCGGTGGGTGAAAAATTTTAATTGATGTGATGCTTTTTCCGACCAACAAGGTCCCACTTGTCACCCCTGACACCGTGTCTCATGGCTCCACGAAAATGTATCGGTGATAAAAACCCGCTGTCTCCTACTTTGTTCAGAGCCTTGCAAAAATCCTTCTTAATTGATCCCACATGTTGCAGTGTGGCGAAGGGATCCATAGCTCACAGGACCAAGACGAGGCTTAGAGTAAGTAGTTTCAGCTTTTTCCCCCTCACCCTCCGGCCAGACTTAGTATAGCAAGTTCTTGAGATGTGCATGGCGCGGTCAAAACTCCACTAGTGAAAACAAACACAAGCTTTATTCAGTCTATACTTCATCTCAACTAATTAATTTTTACCGTAAGGAGACTTGATCGTCTTCTTCTTCTCAAGCACTGAGTACAGCTGTTTTAGTCCTTAAAGGTTGTTATAACAAAACTCTGCAGACTGGGCAGCTTACACAACAGACCATGTGTTGCTCCCAGCTCTGGAGGCTGGAAGTCCAGGATCCCGGCGTGGCAGAGGCTGTGTCTGGTGGGGACTCACTTCCTGGTTCATAGATGGCGCCTTCTCGCTGTGTCCTCACATGGTGGAAGGGGCGAGGGAGCTCTCTGGGGTCCCTTTTATAAGGACACTGGTCCCATTCATAATGGCAGACCCCTCATGGTTTAGTCACCCCCAAAAGTCCCACCTCCTAACACCGTCACCTTGGAGGTCAGAGTTTCCACATAGGAATTTTGGAGGGATGTGGTGAGGCTGCAGGTATTTATGGAGATAAAATTAATTTAGGAAGAGCAAGAGAGAAAGCAAGGCAAGTTTAGCTGGAAATAAAAAAAACCAGAAATACAAGGTTTATCTCCATTCTTGAAGGCAAGACCCCCCATAAGCAAAGACCTGCAGAGAATGGGATTCTGGACTTGACAGTTTATTCTTCTACTTCTTCCCAGTGTCTCTTTATGTAAGTGGGTACTATGCTAAGAAGTTCAGCATTTTTATACTTTTTGGTGAAATTGTTATCACTTAATACTAATCTCTATTCTTCTATGTTCCTTTTTTTTTTTTCATCCTTTCCTGGTTTGTGTTAATCTAGCTACAAAAATTTTCTCTTTGTCTTTACTTACCTGTGTTATTTATGGTTTTTTTCCCTCATGTTTCCTCTCAGCTTTCTCTTCTGGTTTCCAGCTCTCTGCAAACAGCACAGACCTGGATTTTTTTTCAACCTGATCTGATAGCTCACGTCTACCGAGATATATTTTTCAATCTGTTCATATTTATTACGATTGATAGCATTTTAAAATGTATTTCTTGTGTTCTATTTTGTACTTCTTATTAGCCATTGCTTTTATTTATTTACTTATTATTTTATTTTATTTTGCTTTGAGTATTTCTCTTTTCTGATATCTAGGTGAGCTTTTATTTTTTTTTAACTGATGTCACCTTTTTATATTTTTATCACTTTTTTTATTTCAGCATATTATGGGGGTACAAAAGTTTATTTTGTTTTTGTTAATATCCCTCCCCTCTTTTTGCAAGAAAGCTGTGTTTTGAGTCTTCCCTGTTTTAGCGTTCCATTTAACATGGGTAATACCATTCACAGGAAATTAAATAAAGCGAGTGTTTATTCTCCACTCCCAAACAGGCAATCGAGTGCTTTAACTGCGACCATTTCATTCCTCTCCTACAAGTCATCCTGACCCATAGTTTTCACCTAGCTGGTATGGCCTCCAATTAGTCATTGTTGTGTTGTCAGTCCCCACTGATAAATTTACATTGGCCGGCGCTAGTTTTGATTTAACTCTGGTTTCTCTATTCCTTGCCTCCGTCCCTCCCTGGGACTTTGGTGCGTCTCTTCTGCAGAGAAGCATCCGTTGGTGGCTCTAACAATGGAGCGGTGACAAGGAAACGCCCTGGCTTGGTTGTAGCAGACCTCCTTCCTGCTCTCTCGGGGAGTCTCAGCTCTGCGTAGACAGGAGGGCAGACAGCAAGGACCCTTTCGGACTTTGAAGACGTTCCCCCATTCTTCTCTGGGTCACACCGGATGCGTCAGGGGTGACCTGTGTTTTTCACTCCAACTATTTTAAACTTTTCTCTTTGTTTTGGGGGACCCCTGTATTTTTCCATATAGATGTTAAGTTGCATGTTGACTTTTTTTTTTTTTTTTTAAGAACCGTTCTCCTTATTCTTTCTTCCCCAGAATTTTGTTTTCCAAACTTATTTATTCTCCCAAATGGAATTCTTTTTTCAGGTTCAAAAAGTGGAAGTATTATGTTTTGAACCAGAACTACACTTACATTTTAATTTGGGGAAAAAAACCTAACAACAACTTTTACGTATACTTTTCGGCTGGGAGCATGACATTCTATGGTGGATCCCAGAAAATTATCGACCTTTATTTCTTCAAATATGGCTCAGCCCTGCTCTCACAAAACATGCCTTCGGGGGCTTTGATGGAAACTTCTGGAAATGCCTCCTTCTTTGGTCTTGGGCTTTAAACTTGTGTTCACACTGGCCATCTCTGCACTGCTCAGACCACCAAAGTATCAGCTGGCCTCTGAATTTATTTGGGTTTTAAGGGCTCCTTTGGGTTATTGGGGTGTTTATATATATATATATAAAATATATGTGTGTATAAATACATACAAAGACACATATGTATATGCACACATGTGTATTTGTATATAAGTGTGTGTGCACACGTAACATATATATGTACATACACATCTATACCTACATTTTTTAAAATGTATATACATATATTTCCAAATACAGTTCATTCTTTTTAAAATCCTTTTGCTCTTCTTTCATTTATTTTAATTGACAAATAAAAATGGTATATATTTATGATCTACAGCATGATGTTCTGATGTATGTATACCTAGGCTAAATCAAGATCATCTCACATACTTACCATTTTTGGGGGAGGGTGGGAACCTTTAACATGTATTCTCTTAGCAACTTTCAAGTATGTAATAAGTACATTGTTATTAACTGCAGTCACTATGTTGTGCTATAGATCTCCAGAACTTCCTCCTGCAAATGGAAATTTTGTATCCTTTTACCAGCATCTAATTTTTTTCTTATTGTTTTCCCCAGAGCAGAGGTCCCCAACCTTTTTGGCATTAGGAACGGGTTTCAGGGAAGAAAATTTCTCCATGGTCCGGGGATCGGGGGTGCTGGGAGGGTGGGATGTCGGTGGAACTCAGGCTGTGATTTGAGCGATGGGGAGTGGCATGCAGTTCTACTCAGCTATAAGAAACAGTGGTGATCTAGCACCTCTTGTATTATCCTGGATGGAGCTGGAGCCCATTCTACTCAGTGAAGTATCCCCAGAATGGAAAAATAAGCACCACATGGACTCACCATCAAATTGGTTTCCCTGATCATCACCTAAGAGCACATTTAGGAATAACATTGATCGGGTGTCGGGCAGATGTGGGTGGGGGAGGGGATGGGTGTATACAGATATAATGAGTGCGATGTGCACCGTCCGGGGGATGGACACGCTTGAAGTTCTGACTCGGGGGTGGGGCAAGGGCAATATACATAACCTAAACTTTTGTACCCCCACAATATGCTGAAAAAAGAATAAAAAAAAAAAAAACTGAATGTGCAGTTGTCTTAAAAAACATGCACTCCTTCAGGCAAAGGGTGCAGATGAGGCAAAATTGGTGGCCCTCCCTCTGTGCTGTTGCATTTCTTTCTGTAATTAATTTGATAAAGACCATGTTACCAAATCCCGGTGAAAGATGGAAACTCCTTAATGATGAAGAGTCTTTGCGGTGGTTCTCTTCGATGCCGGAGGATTGAGCGTGTCCAATGCATTTGTTCTAGAAAATGAGTCTCTCTGTGGACACGTGTGAGGTTTGGTTTTGTTTCATTTTGCTCTTTCTCCTCTTCCTGGTGGAGGAGAAATTGTTTCCAAAACCCACTTTGCCAGTCTTTGAATATTTTCAGAGTCTTCCAACTTCCCTTGAAGGGGACATCAATGTCACAGCACCGATTTCAGTCTCCCCTTCAAGAATGGATTTCTGGATTTGCCAAGAAGTTTGCCTTTCAAAGAGGATGTTTGCAAAGCACTTACACAAACTCAGCTTCCAAGACTGCAGATTTTTAGTAGAGTTGGGTTAAAAGTGTTTATGCATGGACTTACATGTCTGAGGGACGTGAGGCCAGAGAAACATGCAATTGGAGAATCTCTAACTGAGGGACTCCTGGAAACTATTTTCACAACGTGGAAAATTACATAACGATGCATTTGTCAAAAGTTGTACGTCACTTTGAAGTTTTAGCAAGGAGGGTGATAGAATACAAGCTTTTAAGTAAGAAAGATTTGGGGTTTTCCTCTGTGATGTGTTTTAATGTCCACGTGGCTCTTATTGCTCAGAATCGATGGCCTCTTACCTTGGGAACTTGTTTCAGGATTAACGCTCCTTAAAAACTCTATTTTTCCACCCAGTCTCTCTGCTGACATCTCTCCTTTCTCTGTGCCATCTGCCGGACACATGTTCACCACGAAACGTGAGATATTATGTGGTTTATGCCACCGCTGCCCACCCCAACTTTTCACAAATTTCAAGTTCCAATATCTGAAAAATAAAAAGTGGAAAGACATCATTTGAGTTCTCAGAATCTCGCTTGTGTGAACACTTTGCCAGCCTTCCTCTACTGTTAGGCAGTTCTGGACTTGGACCTCAAATCCGAGAGACTAATCAAGAACTGATTTTTTTCCACCAATTATGTGACTTTTAAACTTGAAAATTAATAAAAATAAAATCCTTCTTTGGGCTCCATTTCCTCATCTGGACAGGATCATCTCCAAAGCTTCTTCCAACGCTAGGGACACGTGTTTATGATTCTATTATGTAATTGTGGAACGTAGGAGCAATTCTTCATGGATTTGCCTTCTCTGTCTTTTTTAATTTGCTTCCTATTTAAATATGTTGACACTTTGAATTTTGAAACTGTTACAGATTCAAAGGTGTTGCAGAAATAGTATGGGTAATTCTCTCTCATATATTTTTAAAGCTATTTTAGTATTTATTTGAGAGACATGTACTAATATATAAATGATTCAAATTAGTTGATAGCATCCTTTAACTGCCTTTGGAAATATTTATTTTCTCTTATATTGCTATTCCCTAAATCCTACAACATAGAGCCTTGTGTTATTCATTAACAAGATCAATCTCAATCAATGACCAAGATTTGCTATAACATTTATTATTAATATTTATATAATATATTAGCATGCTATGTTCTGTGGGTTCTTGCACTGAACCATATCTGCACAAATATTTCAGCCAGTATTTTTCCTCTAACAATAGCAGCAGTGTATGTGGGTCTCTGTCCTTTCAACTGGTTTATCTAGTTGTTCAGAGGATTATTTGTCTGGTTGTTGGAGCAAATGCTTTGGATAGCAGCTTAAATATTTCCAAAGACAGTTAAAGTACGATATCAGCTAATTTGAATCATTTCTATGTTCGTACATGTCTCTGCTTATTAGACACAGACTTGAAAAAAAAGTCAAAGTTCTCTAAGAGTCAGCCTCTTTCGATTTGCAGGCAAGATTGTCAGCGTTCCTCAAAAACAAAGCCATAGAAGACTGAAAACCAGAGGAGAAAACATCTGAGTCTAAGGGAACGCTTTTCAGCTCCAGACAGGGGTCCTTCCTTGGAATCATAATGCACCAAGCCCGGTTCTTCTGTTCGGGATTCTGTGACTTTAGATTTTTTTCCTTTGCACATATTTTCTTTTATTGAAGGTAACTTTAATTGTGTTTTAAGTTATCATGATGGTGATATCCTCACATCATACAAAACTTGGAAACCCCCCCCAAAAAAAATGAAAGTTCATGATAGGCAAATCCATAAAGATCCATAAAAAAATAGATTGGCAGTTACCTAGGACTGAGTAGTTTGGGGGAAAATGAAGAATCACAACTAACAACATGACAGCTTCTTTTTGGGGTGATGAAAATGTTCTGTTGGAAAAGGTGAATGTAGGTCCTTTGCCCATTTTTGGATCAGACTTTCTTTTTCTTTTTGCTGTTCAATTGTATGAGTTCCTACATATATCGGATATTAACCCCTTATCAAATACACAGTTTGCAAATATTTTCTTTCATTCTGTGGGCTGTCTCTTCGCTCTGTTGGTTGTTTCCTTTGCTGTGCAGATGGTTTTTCCTCTAATGTCGTCCTGTTTGTCTATTTTTGCTTTTGCTGCCTGTACCTCTGAGTCATAACTGAAAAGTTTTTGCCAAGAGCAATGTCGAAAGGCTTTTTTCCTATGCTTTCTTCTAGTAGTTTCACAGTTTCAGGTCTTAGATTTAAGGTTGTGTGTACTCCATTATTGAGTGTATTTTTGTATGGGATGCGAGGTAAGGGTCCAACTTTGTTCTTTTGCATGTGGACAGTCTAGTTTTCCCAGCACCGTTTATAGGAGAGACTGTCCTTTTCCCTATTGTGTATTTTCGGCAACCTTGTTGAAGATCAGGTGAGCATAGAAACATGGAATTATTTCTGGACTCTCTCTTCTGCTGCATTGTTCTTTACCTGCTTTTATGCCTGTGCCATGCTGTTTGGATTCCTGTTTTTTTGTAATATGTTTTCTGCATATCTAATGTACCTCACAAGGACTCCAGTTAACAACGCTGTATTGTATATTTGCAACTTGCTAAGAGAGTAGATATTAAGTGTTTCTCACCACACAAAAAGAATCAGGACTATTTGTATGAATAAACTATTTGCATGCATGTACTATGTGTGTGAATTAAGATTTCCCTGATTATATACAACAAGACTAAAAGAGAAAAATAAATTGGACATTGAGGCACTTAAGAAAAAAAAAAGAGAGAGAATGTTCTCAAATTGATTGTGGTGATGGTTTGCACAACTCTGTGAATATACTTAAATCAATGAATAGATACACTTTGGGTGAATTGTATAGTATGCGAATTGTATCTCAATAAAGCTTCTGTTAAAAGATTAAAGAAAAAGAAATCTTACCTACAATCCTACATCTCACTGTTGAATACTGTTAATACTTTCCTGCTTATTTTTCCCCTTTCAAGAGATTCATATTTAGGAATGTGCGTTTTCCACAATCTACAGCTTTATTTTCTATACTGGTCGCTTACTACATTGTCTTCTGTTCTGAAAAGTATCCAAGTTGTGACTAGAATTAATGGGTTTGCTCATTTTGAAATTCCCTTTTGACAATATGCCTGGGAGATATGTCGTAAAATATTTTTTAAAAGCATTAAGCCTCTAAATTCATATGTTGAAGCCCTAAGCACCCCCTGTCATGGTCATAGGAGGCTGGACTTTGGGAATTGATCAGGTTAGAAGAGGTCCTGAGGGTGGAGCCCCCCAATAGGGAAATACTGTCTTTATAAGGAGAGGAAGAGACAGCAGAGCTCTCCCTTAGCTATGTGTGGACATAACAAGACGGCAGCCACCTGCAAATAAGGAAGAAGGCTTGTCTTACCCCTTTTGTGTAGCTACAACAAAATAACCATAAATTCTCTGGCTTATAAACAACTGACATGTGTTGCTCACAGCTCTGGAGGCTGGAAGTCCAAGGTCCCGGCGTGGCAGAGGCTGTGTCTGGTGGGGACTCACTTCCCGGCTCATAGATGGCGCCTTCTCGCTGTGTCCTCACGTGGTGGAAGGGGCGAGGGAGCTCTCTGGGGTCCCTTTTATAAGGACACTGGTCCCACCCGTGAGGCTCCACCCTCGTGACCTCATCCCCTCCCAAAGCCCCCACCTCCTAACACTGTTGCCTTGGGGGGCTGAGGGTTTCAACACATGAATTTTGGGGGATCACAAACACTCAGAACATAGCAGGGCCCTTAGCAGGAATGGAATCAGCCAACACCTTGATTTTGTTCTTCCAACCTCCAGAACCGTGAGAAATAAATTTCTATTGTGTAAGGCGTTAAGGGAAAAAAAAAAATTCAAAGTTGTAAAATAATTTAAGGAGGCTTATTCTGAGCTGAGCGTGTGTGACTGCAGGCTGGGGGAACATAGTCTCAAGAGGTTCCTAGAAAATGCACCTGAGGCGGCTGAGTGACAGTTTGGTTTTACACATTTTAGGGACTCAAGAATTGCAGGTAAAGTCATAAACCAGTTCGTGGAATGTATACATCGCTTTGGCCCAAAAAAGGAGGACATCTCAAAGCAGGAGACTTACACGTTATAGGTGGGTTCAGAGATTTTTTTTTTCTGTAATTGGTTAAAGAAATGAAGCTTCGTGGAAAGGTTTGGAACATTTTAAGTGAAGATAAGGAAGTGTGTTAATCAGAGACAAGCCACAATATATACTCTCAAGTGATCTGTTAAGCAAGTTAATGGTCTGCCGGTGACTAAACCTTTGCCCTGCATGGACTTAAGTCCTGTTAATAATTTAGTGTCTTATTGCCTCAAAGAGTCTGTTTTTTCAGCCTCATGATCTCTGTTTTAACATTAATGCTGGTCAGTTGTTGCAGCTAAACTCCAAAAGGGAGGGGGTATAAAGAGGTGTGTCCAAACTCCTTTCCGTTCATGGCCAGGAACTCATTTTTCAGGTATTTCTGGGGTCCCCTTGGCTGAGAGGGGGTCCTTTCTGTTGTCAGGGGGCACTTAGGATATTATTTTAGTTTACAAAGCTACACAGTCTCTGGGGATCTTTGTTATAGCAGCCTGAGCTGACTAAGACACTTGCAGAGCTATGACATTCCCGAATTCCCCAGATGTCAGCGTGGGAACTATTGATGGAGAATGTTGAGTCTTTCAAGAGGGGAAATAAATGCTCAGAGCCGTTGTTCTGAACAACTCCCGACAAATGCACAGCAGATGGAGGAGGAGGGAGAATCTACAGCCGAAAGAGCCCATTAAGAGCCCAGCAAAACCACCCAGCTTGGAGGCTCACACCAGGCTGGAAAACTGAGATTGGGTGTGCAGCTCTGGCAGAAATCACATCCCTACAACTGTTAGAAACAAAGAGGCAGGAATGTCTCTGAACATTCAATCCTGATACAGAAATGTGTCTCAGAGAGTGCATGAGCTTCCCAAGAGAAGAGAATTTGTAACTGAAAATCTGCAAAACTGCTTCTGTTGTGCAAACATTGCATTGGAGACATAGCCAGAGAGTCACCTGGCTGCGGCAAATAATTGTGTGGACATGTGGGTCTGCCTGTAGGAAAAAATGGTGGGTGTACAGATTTAGGTTGAGAAGTTATCCCATTAGGGCATTCGATGGGTATCAGGCTTCAGGCATGAAGTCGTTTTGGAAGGAAACATTGTGAAATAAGTCCATTTAGGGAGGATGGGGGAAAACCAGTGATTGAAGTCTATCGAGCAAAAAGTGATAATTAGGAAAGTGGATCGTTAAGGAAAATCCAATGGCATGGCCATCAGTAAAATATAAAAGAGAGAGCTTCCGGGTGAAATTCATTGGTGAATATCATAAAAGCAAAAAAAAAAAAAAAAAAAAGGAATTATAGGAAAAAGAAGAACAAGTGAAAACTCAGGAAGAGATGCTGATGACATTGTAGAATGGAAATGGAAATTTTTAACAGTCCTGGGAAATCAAGCAGGAGGGAAGGGAAAGGAGGGGATGGGTGAATTCTCACGTAATGGGTACAGAGCACACCGGCTGGGGGATGGGCACACTTATAACTTTGACCCAAATGATACAAAAGCAATTTGTGTAACCAAAACATTTGTTACCCTGTAATAGTCTGAAGTAAAAAAAAAAAACTACCCCCAAAATAAGGCTGCCCATAGACTCACGTGGTAGGCTAAGAATGAGAGTAATTCTAAATTGGTTATTTTTTGTACATCTAAGTAACTATATCTGGATATTTTTAAACACTTACTTTTTTCTGAAGATTCCATTTGTTGGGCTTTGTTCTGAACTTGCCAGAGAAGCGGTGACTCTTCAATGAATGTAATTTGCTGACAGTTTGTGAAATGAGAGAGATTATGATTAGAAGTCTTTTACTTTAGAGTTAACTACCTTAAGATTTTTTTCCCTTGTGAGTAAAAAGATTTTTAGACATTTAAAAAGGTAAAACCTAAAATTTCGTCACCAAAGATGAACTAAAAAGCAGGACTTGAGCAGCAGCATACATTAAGGGTCACTTGTAGTGGCTCTTCTTTAAAAAGAAAAAGAAAAACAAAATATCAACAAGAAAAAAAGGGGGGGAGGGAATCTTAACTCAGCTCTGCACTTGACAAATATGTCACCGAGTCCTGAGGCTGAGACTGTGGTTGTTTAGAAGCAACTCTCCATTTAACCCAGGCACATGCATGACCCAGCCATCCTGCTTCTGGGTGTATCTCGAAAATAATTGAATTTTGAACGTAGTGTGTTCAGGAGATGTCTGCACTCCCAACTGGTGTGTTGAAGAAATATCTGCACTCCCAGGCTCATTGCAGCATTATTCACAACAGGCAAGATGTAGAAACCACCCGAATGTCCGTCGGTGGATGAAGGGATAAAGAAAATGTGGCCTATCCACACAATGGAATATTATTCAGCCTTAAAAAGAAAGGAAATTGTAACACGTGAGCAACATGGATGCACCTGGGAGACATCAGACCGAGTGAAGGAAACCAGATACGAAAGGATACGCGCTGTGGGAGGTGTGTAAGATAGTCAAATTCATAGAAGCAGAGAGGGGATGGGATGCTGGTTTCCGGGGCCCGGGGGAGGAGAGTTGGGGAGATGTTGGTCAGCAGGTATGCAGGTTCAGTTATGCAAGGCGAGTACACTGTAGAGACCTGCCCTGCGACATCGTGCCTGCAGAGAACAATGCCTGTCGTCCGTGCAAACACCTGCCCACTGTCCCACTCTGGGAGCTGCAGTCCATCCGTCATAGTGGTGGGGGCTGTTGTGCTGTTGGCTTTTCTCGACGGCACAGATCTCTGAGTTCCGAGCTGCGAACATCTGGAATTGCATATTCTATCGGGAGAGCCTGTTCCAAAGTGACTACATCGCAGTAAAAGAGAAACTGGGACATCGCACCTCATTTCTCATGTGAATGGAAATCTGGAAAGGCGGGGATGTTTAAGCTCGCAATCCTCTGGGCTGGCTCCCGGAGGCCGACTTTCATCCCCGGCCAGTGATCAATGGCAAAGCGTCCTTCCTTTTTGCTTTCTCTCTCTCTCTCTCTCACTTCAGCAGGTTCCCGAAGAGGTTTTTTCATTGAGTAAATGCAAACAATCAATTTCCCATCAGAGGAAAACAAATGGGTTTTGTGACTACCATCCATGTTTTCTCTAGTTTGCATCATATAAACCATGTTTTGGATGGCCGTTAGTTTTCCTAGGATAGGGATACTCATGTATTTGCCAGCTATAGTTTAAAAAAATGGACCCACCATTCAGGATTCTTTTTACAGTAAGAGCCCTGTTAATCTTACCAACAAGTATATGCTGTAATCCTATTGCACTGTAGTATTATTTTCATTATACTGGCATTAACTGTAACAGAAGGTTACAGTTAGGAAACTGTGTTCTACTTGAAATAAATAAGATGTCTGCTGACTTTATTTTCTTGTGAGCTGCTTTCCCATAACAGTGTATGAGGCTGTTTTTCTTCTAATCTTTTCCATTCTCCCCATTCTATGCTGTTTGGAGAAACTAAGATATTGGACTGGGATATTGTGTTTGGGAAAATCTCCTGTAAGGGAAAGACTAAAGATTTATTACCAAAAAGTAAGAAGTCCAAACATATATTCTTGCAGTAAGAGCAACAGTGACAATATCCTTTTGTATCTCCTGGGCAGTGACAAATGTTAACACTCTGTAAAAATTGTATTTAAGGTAGCAAGTACAAAAATGACTTCAGGATCCTACAAAACTACGCCTTGATCTTCCTTCTCATCCTTTCCCATGGAAGTCGCCAGGATTGCTAATGAGAAAGGGGGCTGTGCCTTCTTCCTTCTTCACCAGTAAAAGTGTGTTTACCCAAATAAGTTTCCCATGGAAAACAAACCAATAGAGATAAATGGATGGATCTGGGTATTACCGGGCTGAGTCACAAGAATTCTTTCCAATGAGTGATCGTTGAATAAACATGACACAGTATATGGATGAGAGTGAATTAAAAACTTTTCCACTAGGAGAAACGAAACTTTGCCTTGTGGGTCAGAAATCGAATTTCCTTCATGTTGTACTCCGACCCAAGCAACAGCACCAAACATCATTTTGTAAGCGACAGCTCACGAAACAGATAAAGCTGCTTCTTTATGGCTGAACAATGTATCACACAAGTACAGTCTATGTTTTGCTCCTGCAATGCTGGCTAATGGAAGCATGAAGCATTGCTGTACAGAAAAAAAAAAATAGCAGAGGTGCTGGAAGAAGCCCAAGAACAATTTCTGGTGTAAAATCTTACAGAAGCTGGGTTTAAGTGCTTTGTTGCACTTCATTAATAGTTGCTGCGATGCTAGGTCGTGGAGAAACCCAATAAACATGATCTGAGGATCGTAAATCACCACAACGTGTGTGCCCACATAGCAACGTGGATTTTAAGAGGTTGTCTATATTTCTAGTAGAAAATTTACTAACACGTCCACCCAAATATTTAACTTACTTACGATACATCATTTACTGTGCAAACGCCTGATTGAAACAGTATGGGGGAAGGCGATTTTATGGAGAAATGTGAGGAAGAAGGAATGCACTGTTTGCTTTCTGCATTTGGCCTGGATTTAACAACCTTCACGCTCATCGTCCAAAACGTGGGGTGACAAACACCCCAGCAGCGTTACTGACTTATCTTCGAGACAGGTGTCCATGTGCGTTTCCAAGCCTTCGTTTGGATTTCTCCGAAGCAAACATTTACCGGCGCTTCTTTTAGGATGGAGATTTCTACGTGAGATGGAGGTGGGCAAAAATGGAAAAGCAAGAGGATGGTTCTCATTCATCTAAAGGATAGTCAATCTTTGCTTTACAATGCGTAAAATGTTCCCAAATTGATTACCTCATTACCATCGACTAACCTGAAACATTTCCTCACAATCCAATGCCACAATCCAATCCCAAACCAAGGGTCCCCAGCCTATGGCAAGTTCTAGAATTATTTCATTGTATGTCACAATGTAACAGTAATAGAAATAAATTGCACCATAAATGTAATGCGTTCGAATCATCCCAAAATCATCAAAGCCCTCCCCGGTCAGTGGAAAAATTGTCTTCCATGAAAATGGCGCCTGGTACCAAAAAGGTTGGGGACTGCTGATCTAAACTATAAAACAGATTGGGGACCTGAATTTTGGAATAGAGACAAGGCATTTGTGTTCCTAAAAACAGGAAATATATTCTGGTTATGCTGACAATAAGCCTGACATGTAGCAGGCTTATATTAAAAATATTTTGAGGGTCATTGACTCTGAATCTCAAGCTAATATAAAACATTTAGAAACTCTGTGATTTTTAATAAAAGGGAAGAGAATTACATGCACAATTTGAAAATGCAACTTATTGATCAGAACGTGAAATTTGCAGTGGTATGGAGGTAGAGATCAATTGGAATTTTGGGACTGCTCCCAGAAATGACCCATCCTGCGAACACAGGAAATCCATACAGGTCTCAGAACCAATATTCCCTACCCCAAACACATGTATTTGTAGGTAGGAATAAGTCACCTCATTACAGCTCATGGGGTTGGACAATAAGATTTGTCTTATAGGTTCTATAATTATTTCACATGTGATGTGTGTGTGCATGTGTGTTGTGTGCATGTGTGTGAGTGTATAAATATGAGTGTGTGTGTGGTATGTGTGGGTAATGTCTGTGTAGTGTGGGTGTGGTACCTGCATGTGCTTGTGCGTGCGTGAGTTTATGGAATGTGTGTGCACAAGCATGCATGTATGGTATGTATATTTGTATGTATGGTATATGTGTTCACATGCATGTGTGTTCTGTGTCATGTGTGTACCTGAGTGTGTGGTGTGTGTGCATGTGACGTATGCATGTCATGTAACGGATGCATGAGGTCTGTGTC
Source organism: Prolemur simus (assembly GCA_003258685.1). Taxonomy (NCBI): domain Eukaryota; kingdom Metazoa; phylum Chordata; class Mammalia; order Primates; family Lemuridae; genus Prolemur; species Prolemur simus. Next base: position 3,604,963 of record MPIZ01000006.1, on the reverse strand, counting down.
GTGTGTGTGCATGAGTGTGTGGTGGGTGTGTGTGGCAGTGGAGAAGTCAGAAGGACGTGACGCTGACGCTGTGTACATCAGCACACAAGAGCACACTCGTGTTCCTGTTCTGACACAGGTGGGACTGCTCAGAAAGGCTGAGCTGCTCTCTGTAGCCCAGGACCATCCGAGGAACACTGGCCCTTGATGGACTTTGCACAGTGACTCTTCTCTTTTAAATGAATGCAAATGAAAGAAATGCAAATTAAAACATCGAATCCTGAAGCATGGATTTTTTACCCTACAGGAATCCACAAACTTATTTCTCATTGGCAAAAATGTGTTGATTGTAATGGTTCCTATTCTGATTAATAAAGATGTGTTTGAGCCTAAAAAAAGAAAACAGAAAAGAAAAAGAAAAAAGGCCGGGCATGATGGCTCACACCTGTAATCCTAGCACTCTGGGAGGCCGAGGCGGGAGGATCGCTCGAGGTCAGGAGTTCGAGACCAGCCTCAGCAAGAGCGAGACCCTGTCTCTACTAAAAATAGAAACAAATTAGCTGGCCAACTAAAATATATATAGAAAAAATTAGCCGGGCATGGTGGCGCATGCCTGTAGTCCCAGCTACTCGGGAGGCTGAGGCAGTAGGATCGCTTAAGCCCAGGAGTTTGAGGTTGC
>MPIZ01000006.1:3568686-3588142 GCA_003258685.1 Prolemur simus | reverse complement strand
AAAAAAAAAAAAAGTACATGGAAATAAAATTTTATTCAAAAAAAATTATTCTTTTAAACAGAACGTGAGAGAATGCACTAGGTGTGTGGGGCAGAAGGGGTTTCGTTTTTATTTCCCAACTTGATGGATAAACAAAAGCAGTTTCCAAAGTTCATCATCTAATCAGGCATCTTAGAACATTCCAGGCGGAGCATGACAAGAGCAGTTGGCCCCAGCCGTTCTACAAACGAGCTGAGCCTCTCTGACAGCTCTGTGTGCATCAGGGTGCCGGGCGATGGAAATTTTTGGAGATTTTGCGTTAAGCCTGCTTGACTGGGTCAGGTCTGGTGCTAAGTGTGCAACGCCTTGAGCGTGCACAGACGGACAGCCGCGTGGAACTCAGCACGGTGCATCCGCCGGGACGTCACAGGATGATCACACTGAAAGAAAGACACTACAGCAAGGTCATGCTTGCCTTCCTCTGGGGCTTACGAATGCGCGGGACGGAGGCGTACTGATGGATGCAGCCCATTACCGAAGTGTGCGACCGTCCTGTCAAACGCACAGGTGGCAGGAACAAAAGCCAGGCAGTGCAAGAATGCAGACAGCCTGCACCGCGGAGCACAGAGCAGCATGACTGAATCACTCAGACTCCCAGAACAGATGGGGGACAACCTCTCTGGGTTTTTGGAAATGCCTCGAGCAGATCTGAGCCTCTGGAGGTGGCATTATCCACGGGGACCCTCACCTGGTGGGAAGAGGCAGCTTCCCTGCTCATTTCCAAAAGGCACCTGTTGGATGATTTGAGCTGTAACAAATGCAAATCCATCTCAGGGGTGGGAAAAAAAAACCTCACAATTTTAAGGAATGTTTTTTAGTTGCACGGCTTATTCAGCCCCCACAGGTCTCATGATGCTTTGCCGATCTGAGACCTGATGTCATGGTCTGAAAAATTCTACTCAGCGTCTGAGGTTTAGACTCTTCTCTTAATAAAAGTCATTTATCTTGACCTCCCAGTTAAGAAACCGCAGGCATTTGGAATCTTGTGCAAGGAGAGCCCGCCAGCAGATCCTGTGCACGTTGGAAGCCGGCTTTGCTCAGATGCGGAAAATCAAAGGCTTGTCCAGACAGGGCACCCTTTCTCGGAGGTTGCAGCCAGCCAAATATTGCTGAAATAGCTCAACTCTTAAACAGAGATCGTGTGCGTTCATGCTGCCCCGGAGCCAGGTCGGTTCCAAGCGTTGTGTTGTGTTGTGCTGGGCTGTTGTGTGTTGTGTCTGGCTTGGGAGATATTTACACAGAGCCGCTCAGTTAGGCGTCCGAGGTGGTTGGTTCTGTCTCTGCATCCCAAGCTGCAGTGTCAGGTGTTTCACTGTGCTGTGGATGCTATTGCTTGTTCTGTCTTGTTTGGGCTGTGTATTGGGCTGAACTGTCTAGAGAAACAGAACCAGTCGATATATATATATATATATATGTAGTAGATAGATAAATATGAAGATAGGGATAATATAGAGATAGCTAGCTAGCTGTAGCCACGTCTAAATATAAATCTATGTTTATATACAGATACAAGTCTCTACAGAGATATTCATATGCAAATAGATATAGACAGATGGATGATTGTGTAGATAGATAGATGGATACATAGTAGATAAATAGATGGATGATTGGGCAGAAATTCAGGTAAGGGTTGATGCTGCAATCTTGAGTCTGAATTCAGCAGAGCATCAAGGGAGAAACTGAGGCAGGGCTTCTATGTTGCAATCTTAAGGCGAATCCCTTCTTCTCAGGGGGAGGCTCAGTCTTTGCTCTTAAGGCCGTCAACTGATTAGATGCGGCTCACCCACATTGTGGACAGCCATCTGATTTACTGAAAGCCAACTCATGTCAGCGTTAATCATGTTTAAAAGAATTATCCATCGCAGGCTGTATGTATGCAAAACCAGTCCACCAGCTACCTCTAACGGTCTGACCCATTGGTGCAAACCAACAGTGGGTCATTTCAACTCAACTACACATCCAGATTCTTGTAATTGAGCTGACTTGCAGAAGGGTGAAAGGAGTTCACTGTTTGGACATTAGGAGAACAGAAACAACATGGTGGCTCATGCCTGTAGTCCCAGCTACCTGGGAGGCTGAGGCAGGAGGATCGCTTGAGCCCAGGAGTCTGAGGTTGCTGTGAGCTAGGCTGACGCCACGGCACTCACTCCAGCCCGGGCAACAGAGCGAGACTCTGTCTCAAAAAAAAAAAGAAAAACAAACAACAAAAAAAACTTTTAAATGATTGAAATAAAAGGTAAGTCTAAGCAAGCCTCTTCAAAAAGAGCCCAGCTTTTTCAAGGATCAGAGATGGTTCTCCAACCCACAATGTCATGTATATGATGTGCCAAGCGGGCTTCCAGCTGGGGTCTGTGGGGGGCCTGTTGTTCAGGTTGTGCACATTCCCATTTCCAAGGGGGCGTTGGATTTCTTCCACGCATCACTCTCCCACAAAGCACGTGGTCTCAAGCCCACCAGGAACCCCAAAGGGAAAGTATTTATCAATAATCTTGGAGACCACTATGTTAAATAAAATAAGCCAGGCACAGAAAGATAAACACTGAATAATCTCACTTACGGTGGAAGCTAAAGAAGTTGAACTCACAGATGCAGAGAGTTCAGGGGTGGTTGCCAGGGCTGGGAGTGGGGGTTAGGAAGATGCCAGTCAAAGGATACAAAGTTTCAGTTCAAAGGATGAAGTCGAAGAGATACATAGTACCTTATGGTGACAGCAGCTAATAACAATGTATTGTATTCTTGAAAATTGTCAAAAGAATAGATTTTAAGTGTTCCCATCACAAAAAAGCACATGAGGTGATACACATGTTAATTAGCCTGATTTAGCCATAGCACGATGCATACATATTTCAAAACATGTCGTATATAATAAGTATATCTATTTGTCAACTAAAATAAATCAATATTTTTAAAACCCTGGGAAAAAAATAATGGTAACTTCAAAACACCAAATCAAAACTTTTGTTGGATGGGATGTCAAAATCTTGTCGTTATTAAGCTATGGATGGAATTAACCTATTTTTATTTGGGCATCATGTAAAGGTGGAATGAGTTTATCTATTTAACTGGTATTCATTTTGCTTCCAAAAATATTTTCATAACAACCTCAGCAAAGGACAGAAGCCCTGTCCTCTGCGTCAGACATCAGCCCAAAAAGCACACAAAATACCGAGGTGGAAATGAGCTTAGAAAATGCTCAGAAATAAAGATGTGAGCTGGTATAAAAGCAGAAACAGGAGGAAATGTAGTTAGGTGAAGAATTAGGAAACATGAGTCATTGACCTGTGACTAGTTTGTAGAGCATGAAACCTCTTCTCCCCAAAAATCTTGATGATTTGAGAAGACATTTACAAATCTATCCTATATCTTCGAACACCCAGAAAACACACAAGATCTAAGGAACTAACTTTTCCAGGTTGATAGGCTTGACCTTATGCTATTTCCCCATCATAAAATGAGCTAAGAAATTGAGAGATTTGTTCTCTAACCTGATCCAAACCATTTCAGGTTTGCAGCTTGTGTACGCCTGAGGACACTACAGCTCAAATACAAAATGACACATCTGCACCAGCTGTTGGCAAACAGTGAACGGTGGGACAAATCTGGCTTGATGCCTGTTTTTTGTAAGAATGGTTTCTGCATCTTTTAAATGGCAGAGGGGAAAAAAAAATCAAAACAACAGTATTCTGTGACACAGGAAAATTAGGTGATATTCAAATGTCAGTGCCCATAAATAAGGTTTTACCGGGACACAACAATGCTCATTTGTTCACGTATTGTCAACATCTGCTAAAGCCACCGCAAGGCAGAGTTGAGCAGTTGCAACGGACACCCCAGTATCGCCAATGACAAGACTTAGTTGCCATAGCAATGGGTGTGGTCCCAGAGAGGTCCCATTTTGCCTGTGACTAACGCCAAGCCACTCCCCTTGCAGAAGCTCTTGCTGGTCTGCCTTTTCCCTTTTTGGGAAACAGTCCATTTTTTTCTATGAGCAGCTGGGACAAGTGCTCTCCCTGCCAAACCCACACAAACTGAGATCACCGTGCCTGGTCGATGGATTGCCATAGATACCAATCTCATGGGAAGAGAAACCCAACGGCGGGTATTGACCCAATGCATATTCCAGAGGACGGCATCGTGTCTGACTGCGCAGACAGTGAGAATGGCGATGTGTGTGTCCACTCTGTGTCTATGAGCGGCCGCGAGGGGTTAGCTGGAACCACCAAGGCACGATCCCATAAGCAGCTGTGACATTTAGAAGAAACAAAAAATTGCAGAGCAAGTCCAGTCAATATGGACTCTCTGTTCATAGGTGAGGGGGGAAGTGCTGACATGCAGCAAGCTCACGTCGCCTAAGGGACAGCCCCCTCCAGGTGTAAGCAGGTTACACTCGTGCAAACCGCTGCCTCGTGCTGGAAAGGGTTCTCCTTCCAGAATCCCCAAAGATCTTAGGGTTCCTCCTCAATGAATGCAGTCGGTCATGCTTCCAGCTGCAAGAGGGAAATAAAAAGAATTACGATTTCCTCTGGCCAAGAAGGATGTTGGCTATCACAGGATATGCTGTTGTTAGCAAGGGATGTTCTCCGGTTGTTTTCCAAGGCAGCTGGGCATGAATAGAGGTTGAGTGAATCGGAGAGAAAGATGAGCTCGTGTAATTGTGTCTGTTTGTGTTCCTTCCCTTCATTCCCTCTGTGTACTGTGTGTATTGTTTTAGAATATGCACAATAAAATAAGATATAATTAAATAACTGCATGCAATTCTGTGCTGCCTGGATATAGCGTCAGGAAACTTCTTCAGGGATGGGGAGTGGGTTTGGTTATAGATTAAACAAAACTGCCCATGGGTTGGTAATTGTTCAAAGTGATGGGTCGATGGAGGTCCGATATACTATCCTCCCTACTTTTGTATGTGTTTGCTATTCTCCAGAAAAATAAAAGTGTAATTGAATCATAACAAAGACATTAGAAGGCAGAATTTTAAAATATTTAGTCTCCTCTAAATCTTTTAATATAAATATGTCTCTGTCAACCCCATGGACACGATGAAAGAATAGTAATAATTTAGTTATGAGCTTCCTGGCAGCCAAAGGAAAAAAAAAATGAGATATCTTCTGTTTTATGAATAACACATTTCTCAACAGGGGAGGCAAAGTTGTTCCAGTCATAGCTGAGTCATTAATACCAAAAAAATGTCTTCAACAATACACCCACGGTAAAGGCAGAATCACAATTTATAAATGCACTCTGCTATAAATGTCCTCATCTTGGCACTATGTCCACAAAAGCAAGATACTGCTCAGTGGTTGCCATTCTGTGCAGAACTGCAACCGAAGCAACCCAAGAACCCAGCTTTTGGATGGTCCGGAGTGAGTTGAAATTAAATTCTATGCCATTTAGGACAACGAGTCATTCAAATCACCCTCCCCAAATACCAGGTCTCCAAAGTAGTTGCATGGTAGAGTTATATTATCTGGCAAAGTCACGCAAAATCCACATTTTTCTGCATCTATCTAAAGGCACATTCATAAACCCTAATGATCGACCGTGAGAAGAACATGGTAACAACCCTACAATAGAGGCTCCTAGCAGAATGGCTTATGGGCTTCCCTCAGCATAGCCAATTTGTTCCCTAAAGATGAAAGCCCTTTCCATTCCTGTCTATGTATCTATGTCTCTCTATCTCTGTCTATATCTCAATCTCCATCTCTTTCTCAGACACACACACACACACACCAAATCTCCGATCACCCACTCCCTTGGGCAATAGTTAGATCATTTCAGTTGAAAAAAATGTGTCCAAGTAAGATGTAGAGGTCACTCATCCAAGCCACAGAAATGTTTCCCATTGCTCTTCCATCAAACATCTGGATTTGAGCAATGCAGTCGCTTTATGAGGAATCAGGAGATATTTCATGCAAAAGATGACTGAAGTCACCAGAACAGCTGTATGGAATTGCTGCACATACATGCATGTCATCTTGGTAACAATCTGCCACAAATAATTATATGTATTCTCCAAGATTTATCATGAGGCACTGTTGGGATAGTGGCTTCATTGCAGGAATGACTGTCTGTTGATGTGTCTCTTGATGCGTGAGGGTAAACATGAATACACCCTCAAGGTGTGTTTGTTGTTGTTAATACCTTGAGTGTTGGGAAAGGCATAGGATTTCTTATCTACTTTCTGTCTCACCTGCTGTAGAGACAGGAATCCTAACCCCCGGGCTATTTCTCATGGTGAAATCAATTAGTGTGGGTCTCAACTACTGGAGAAAGAGGAAACCTGGTTAATTGGGATGTTTAAAAACTACATACATATCAGGTAAAACAGTTTAGTACACATGAGATCATGTTTGAGGACTACATTAGCAATAGTAAAGAAATGAATTTAGCCATAACAACAAGTTTTGGTGAATGTTGTAAAGGTAAGTGTGAAGAGACTAGTACAGTGGGATTAATAAGAATCTGACTGAGCTACAAATTCCCACCCACGTGAAATTTCCATGGTTGGGGAGCTCATCCCAGTTAGATCTATCTTCTGACCTCCATCTGAGAGAACAATTGCACAAATTTCAAAACTCTGGTCAAAAGATGTGTTCGAGGGATTCATTCAGCAATAACAAGGTTGAGTAGAAGTCACTATCGAATGGACATCCATAATGACTCAGAGTTAGCACCACTATGATTCTGAATTGCTGTCAGATGTGCTACATAATAATGACAGAAATGAATATAATTAACCATAAAAGTTAACATGTGCAGTGATGACTCTAAATCTGGGTGTAAGGGAACAGTGATTTGGGAACAGCACATCTTGAATGGAAGAGGAAGAAGAGGCTGTCTCAGCTCTGCCTCTTATGGCTGTATCTCCTTCCTAACGCAAGTAATGGCTCTAGCAAGTGGCCTTTCACATGAAGAATGATAATAATAGCAGAATATTTGAGCTCTATTAGCTAATATGTTCAATAGATGTATGGATAGATAGATGGATAGATGGATGGATAGATGGATGGATGGATGGATGGATGGATGGATGGATGGATGGATGGATGGATGGATGGTTGGATGGATGGATAGATGGATGGATGAATGGATGGATGGATGGATGGATGGATAGATGGATGGATGGATGGATAGATGGATGGATAGATAAACAGATATGATACATGGATAGGTAGACAGATGAGAGAGATGAAAGAGAGGTAAGATATGGATAGGTACATAGGCAGGTGAATAGATAGATGGGTAGACAATAGAGAGATGTTAGATGAATAGATGATGGAGGAATAGAGAGTTAATAGAGAGACAGATGTATAGATGGTAGATGGATGGGTAGGTAGACGTGTATGATACACAGATAGGTAGACAGATGGATGAGAGAGGGATGAGAGATGGATAGGTACATAGGTAGATAACTAGAAAGATAGATAATTAACAGAGAGATAGGTGATAAATGGATAGATATATAGGTGGGTAGACTAATATATCTAGCATGTATTAGATAATATATGAATTTATACTTATAACCACATCCATACAGTCAAGCTGCTCATTAGAGTAACAATTAGATGTCAGCAATTTGTATCAAATTATGGTTGCATTTTTATATTTAAGTGTCACACACCAAATTCCAAAACACTTAATTTTTTAAAACTTCTCAGTTACCTTGAATACTGAGTTGAGAAGAACTGATGATGCTCTGACCCCAAATAAGTTCTAAAGAGCAATGACACATTGAAAGTTGCCTGTGGCCCCCTGAACTTGCCCGCCCCACTCCCTAGGAATAGGTAGCATTTGGGCTTCCATCTGCTTCAAGCCGATAATCATGTTCTCTCTGTTTGCCTGCAGAGGGAAAACAATGAGGCTATTAACAAATGACCTCTAGCTTTGGGCATCCAATCTGGAGATCCAACACATTTGGAAAATTATTTTGGAGGCTGACCTCACTCATCAGTGCTGGCTTTGGCAGAGGCTGTGGTTAGATGCTGGGGTTGCTCAACTGGACGTGCCAAATGGAAAAAAAAAAAAAAAAAAGTACTTTCAACAAACTGGGAAGCTGTGACCCAAATATAAAGATCGAGCATTTGTTTCCAGTTTCTGCTGGTGAGTCATCTCGGGTTCTGTCATCCTTTAGACCCTTCCCGTTCCAAAACAGAGACCCGGCAAAGGTGGGAGCTGGAAGGACAGGGTTTGTCTGGGAGATGATGATTTCAGAATCAGAGAGAGGGGACACATCCGGCAATCTTATCTCCCTACCCTCAGTGTGAGTTGGAAAGGGATTTCACTCTTCAACCTGTGCTGTGGGCTTTCGTCCCCTGTCTTGCCAGACGTTGAACAGACGAGTTTCCAAGCAAGGCTGAGCTCTGGCATGGAAAGCTGTCATGGTGTCCCACAAAGAGAAAAAGGATGAGAGGTAGAGCTGAGTATCTTGTACGTAGTGGAACATCTGGCTTTTCCAATATCCTGTCCCTTTGGTCCTCTTTAATTAGGGGAATGCATTTGTTCATTTCTTAGGGTGGTTGTAGCAAATGACTGCAAACCTGGAGACTTCAAACATCACACGGATGTTCTCTCAGCATTCTGGAAGGTACGTGACCTGAATCAGTGCCACTGAGCCCACGTCGTGGTGTCTACACGGCTGTGCTCCCTCTGAAGGTTCTAGAAGTAGAGGCTTCTTTGTCTCTTCCAGCATTTTCTGGCTCCAAGTGTTCCTGAGCTTGCAGATACGTCACTCCAATCTTCTCAGCCAGCATCTTTGAAAGTTCTCTGTTTCATCATCCCATGGTCTTTCCGTCTGTGGGCTTGTCAAATCTCCCTCTGCAACCCTCACTTAAGGATTCACGCGGTTTCATTTAGGACCCACTGTGGGTAATCCAGGGTCGTCTTCCCAAACCAAGATCCTTCTCTTAGTCACATCTGCAAAGACTGTTTTTCCAAATAAGGTCTACTCCACCGGGTCTGGAGATGAAGAATGGATATATTTGGGGACCATTATTCAGGCTACAGCAGAGAGTGAGTTGTCAGTGTTTCGGAAGGACACATTTCCAAGTTGATTTCTATCCCATCACCTCTGAGAAAGAGTGGGAGCATGGACGGGGCGTGACCATCCGTTTAATGCTGTTTCTCAGCTGGAAAGCAAAGAAGTCGTGTTAGAATGGAAAGCGTGCTTGGGAATCTTCCCTGTAGAGCTTACAAGTGTGTCAGCCAGGTCCTAGCGGGTCAGAGAGACCAAGTGGGGCCAGAGCCCCAGCCAGCATCTTCCCACCCATGGTGCTTCTCCAAGAGAAAATTAGATTATCTTTTGCTGCAGCCAATGTTCCTCAATTATCTTCTCTTCCATATGCGTTCTGCTCTTCTCTGTCCTGGAAGGCAACGTGAGCCATTGCTGTAGGAACTTTCCTGCCAGCACAAGTCCTCACGCTGTGCTCAGGTAACCTTTGAACTCCAGGGTGAGGACAGCCATACGGGTTAGGAGGAGGCTCTACTCCTGAGAAAAGAGAGCCTTGAATATGCTTGTGTTCAACGGGGTCCAAAGTATGAGTGTGTAAGAAAAGATAAGCAAATATCAACTGTCCAAGTAGAAAAAAAAAGAAGAATTTTTATAGCCATTTAAACATGGTTAAAGAGAAACATTTGATATCACTAGCTTCTCCCAAATTAGTAAATAAATACTCTTACCCAACTAAGAGACATGAATAAACACTGGAGAATTCCAATAAAACTCAAGGGAATCGACTTTTTTTTTCAGAGTTTTACGGGGGTACACACGTTTTAGTTACATAATTTCAATCCCACTAGTAGATAGCTACCCAAGGGAAAAAGAGACATTTTATTAAAAAAGACACTTGCACTCAACTTTTTTTTTTTAACTTTTCACATCTGAAGCTTTCAAATTCTGTCAATTTGGCATTTTTAAAAAAAAATTTAATGCACATGTTCAACATATCCATATGACAATATGACATCAAGATGCTGCTAGCAGGAATCACATAATTATTTTCATAGCTTGATAAAATAAACTATGTTATAGAGCATGGGGCATTTGATATAGACTATACAGATGCTTATTTTTATTAATGTTTTCTATATTTTTCATATCTCCAGGATAATTTCCCCTGACAGTGTGGGTAATTCTGTTTTGTTTCTGTTTTTTAAATGATAAAGAGACCCTTAGGTCTCCGGAAACTCCCTCGGTGATCATGAGAAAGAAATTTTCCACCATTAACGAAAAGCATATGCTGAGGTTTGGATGACATCAGTCTGATTCATGTGGAATGATGGGATTTGGGGAGTTCTGTGCAGTTCAACAACCACACACACACACACACACACACACACACACACAAAGAGCAACTTACACAGTTTACTCAGCACTATAATTGACACCAAGGAGAACAGATAGGAGAGGACAAAAGACCATTAATGAGAATCTCTTCTCATTATATCAAGGGACGAGACGCAGTGACTAATGGGAATGGAGACTGTTTATACTTGTACGGATGGTTTTATTGTGATGGAATGTGTAGCATGCCCCACGGCCAACCATATCTATCTCCGATGCAAGGCTATTCTCCCATCTTCATGAGAACTGCATCTCCAGGGTGCTGCGTCCTCCCTCCCAAACCCCAGCTCTGCTCACCCTTTCCAGTCTCTCCACTGGCCCCTCCATGAGTCATGTCTTGACCACAGGCTCGGTCTGATGTCTCATGTCCACTCACGTCCACTCCCTCCTGCTAGCGGTGAGGTATCTCCCTGGCATTCTCTCCGCCCCTGACTTCTCTCTGTCTTCCAACAGCTTTCCATGAATTAAAGATGCCAGATGTTGCCAGACATTTAGTATATGGCAGACATTCTCAGACTTCCCTGCCTTCATTGAAAAGTTTTCTCTTGACTTGCCTCTTTCCTGAAAGCTACTGTCCACTCTGTCTTCTTCCTGTCACGAGCAAATATCTTCACACATGGACCACACTCATTTTCTCCTGTTCCTCATCTCTTGTTGACTGCTCAAGCCATCTTCGTTGCTCCTGCAATGCCACCCCTGGAAACATAGCTATGGTCTCATTTCCAACCCAGGAACGCATTGTCAAAAAACTCCTCCTCTTTGAGATGCTCACTCCTCTCTCTCCTCCAAAATCTATCCTCCGTTTGTCTCTGCAACATCACCCTTTCCTCTCTTCTCCCTAGCTCTCAATTGTTATATTTTATTCTTTCCATCCTCCAATTACTCGTATGAGCTTAAACTTTTTCTCTGAGCGAACCCATCATCTTCTGCTCCTTTGAATGTCATTCAGACACAAATGGCTCCTGAGTGTCTACAGCCCTTCCCTCGTGAGGCTCAAGTTGCCATCAATCTGCTGGCTCTGTCCACATGGATGCCCCCATGTAACTCAAACTCACAATATCAAGAACCGTATTTCTCCACCCCACCCTGTCTCAGTCCATTTTGTGCTGCCACAGACTGGGTTATAAAGAACAGATATTTATTCTCTTGCAGTTCTGAAGGCTTGGAAGTCAAAAATCAAGGCGCCAGCAGGTTAGGACCTGGTCTTCCTGATTCCAAAATGGCACCCTGAATGGCTGTGCCCTCTGGAGAGGAGAACGTTTGTGTCTTCACAGGGCAGAAGAAGAAAGAGAAAGAAAACCCACTCCCCCAAGCCTTTTTAATAGCTGCATTAATCCACCCACGAGGGCAGAGCCTACATTACCTAAACACCTCCCGTGATGTTCCACCTCCCAGTACAGTTGCATTCGAGATCACACTTCCAACGCACGCGGGCACAAAAACCTTCAAACCGTAGCATCTCCTCAATCCCCAATGTACTATTTTTTACACACGACATCTCAAGGAGCCACCACCTGTTTACTTAAATGAGAAACCATGGCAACATTTTTCCAAGCCCCTGTCCCTCCCTCATCCCCACATCTGATCCATTCCTTTAGAACATTCCAGCAAGTCTGCTGATGACATCCCTTGCCACTCTGCCCCTTTCTTCTCAGTCCCTCTGCTGTTTTCCTGGTTCCTCTCTTCATCTCCTGAGGACAGCATCGGACTGACAACCCTACCACTACCCATTCTTCCCCACGTCCTTTTGGCCAGAGAGGCCCCCTGAGTTTTGTTGGGCACATGGTGTCCCTGATAGGGGTACCTTTCGCATCCTCGCTTGCAGCTAATGGCAGCATGTGACCAAGCGTAGCTATGAGATAAGAAAAAACTGGGCTGATCTTCTGCTGCCCTTTTTTTTTTTTTTTTTTTTGCTTTTCTGAGGGCTAATTCCTACAGGTACAGTTTTCTGAGCAAGTAGACAGGGATTCCACCCTTTGGTATAGCAGAAAAGATGGTAAAGGGAACTGGGTTTCCTGAAAAATCTTCCCTGTGTTCCCGCTAGGCCAAGCATGACCCATACCTAGAAACAACCTTATCTTTTGTTGGAGATTGGAGAATTGTACCACCATCATCATCACCATCATCATCACGGTCATCACCATCATCACCATTATTGTCACCATCATCATCACCATCCCCATCATCATCACTACCATCACAATCTAAATTCCCTACTTTATTTACATTTCCATGGTTTTCCCCGAATATCCTTTCTCTGTTCCCGTACCCACCCGGGACCTTGTATAACATTTAGTTATCACAATTTCTTAGGCTCCTCTGGGCTGTGACTCCATTTCTCAGTTTCTCAGACTTGTCTTTGACGACTTTGACAGTCTTGAGGACAACGTGGCAAGTCTTTTGTAGAATGTCATTCAACGGAGATCCGTCAGATTTTTTTTTTTTTCATGATGAGCCCGGGCTTCTAGGATTCTGTGAGGAAAATCACAGGGGTAAAATGCCATGCTCAGTGCAACACATCAAGAGTGACTTCAGGGACCCACCAGCGGGGACCACGGCAGTGGACATTGGGAGCTGTCATTGCCAGTTTCCAAATTAAGGTTCTTTTCCTTTCTTTTATTTCCTGCTTGTTAGTCTCTCATTAGCCCACATGTTAAGATTGTGGCATATGTCACCACCTAGATCTACCTGCATTTAGGGAACTAAGGGCAGGACTTATGTCACATTTGAGATGCTGTGGAGTGATACAAGTATTAGTGAAGGAACCCTGCAAAGAACAAACTCTCTTCTGCGGCCCCAGTTGGGCTCAAATCACATTGTTTGGGCGTCAATCTATACATGAAGGGTAAAGCTCTGATGAACAAGGAGAAGTAGAAGCAGAAAAAGGCAGAGAAGCGGAGAAAAAGAAAGAGAAGAATGAGGAGGAGGAAAAGGAGGAAGAGGAAAAGAAAAAGCTAAAAGTCAATCTCCCTACTCTGTTTTAGGCACAAAACCCTGTTCCGCAGAAGGTCAAATCTGGAAAGAATTTAAGCCCCAGTGGTGGCTTTGCTGCCTCTGAACAGCATCCTGCTTTGCAAGGGGAAGGGTTATGAACCCAAGTAGACACGGGACCGGTTTGTCCTGCATTTGACTAGTTTTCAAAGCCAGTGGACCCATGGCTACCAGCCTCTCCCTGCCATTGCTCGACTCAATTCCAGGTTGGGGAGTCAGTCCAAGCAATCTTCCCCCGTGCCCCCGTGCTTTCTACCATCAACCGGACCCGAGGCAGATGGTCTGCTGTTATTTATGCAATATTTATCTTATCAGCAAGCCTCCCTCTGCTGGCCTCCAGCCTGGGACAATATTAAAATTCTGCATTTCCATTGCCTGTTTACTTTCCCGTTTCCCACCAAGATTCGTACATCCAGGCGTTGGTGTGCGTTGTCAACAGGTAAGAAGCAGAGGGGAAGCCTGGGGCCCCGAGGGCTCTCTGAAGCCGAGGTGCTTTGCTGCCAAAATGCCCTCACAGCCTGTGCCATCTCCACCAGGCGCACATACAGTTGCTTCTATGAGCTGCAAACCAGCTGGAGACTAGCAGCTGCAGCCTCTGCAAAAATTGTCCGTGCTGTGAGTAACATTGTCCCATTTGCTAATGAATATCCAAAAGGGAAAAAAAAAAATTTTAGCTTGCCTGGTTAGTTGCAAAATATGTCATTTTCTCATTCACATCATTGTTGCGGTCCAGTGGAAAAATGTAACAATTTTTAAGGTATTCTTTTTGCCTGTAACAGTAACTCTTGAAGGATTCACATCAGAAATATCTGGGCATTTTTTTTTTTTCTCAAAGTAGGTAGTTGAATTCTCTTCCCTCCCCAAGAGATGCTGAACTAAAATTGGGTGCATGAATTTCGACAGTGTTCCGCGTAGGATTCTGATTTATAATCCTGAGTGAGGACTCGACTTGAAAGACTTGGGGTGTCTGCATTTAGAGGTGTGTCCAACACTGAGGTTTAGAATTCTATGAAGCTTTCAATTTGGGGATGGGTGGAGGGAAAATCCCAGACATCCATTAATGTTAACGAACAGCTGCGTATTAGGAAAGGAGATGTAATAAAAACTGAAATATGTCTTTATTTTTATTTTCTGGCGTGGGTGGCTTGGCCTCAGAAACAGTGTGTGTGGACGCGGCCAACATGTGGTCCCTGCTGTGTTTATTCCTACCACTTCCTGCGCTCCTCCCCAAATAGCTTTCGAATTCCTCTCCTCAGCACACGCTGATCTCTGCCTGTCTCTCTTTCTGCCCGGACTCAAAAAAGACCAGCTTGTGTTGGTTTAAAGTGACTGAAGGACGTGCATAGACCCAATGGTAACATCACTGCTGTGAGCACGCAGGTGTGATGAGTCTGAGTGACATATACATATGTCCATGTTATTTTTTTTCCCTCCTAGGTCTCAGTTTTTATGGTCTTTACAAACCACACAAAATTATAAATGTTAGGGCCAGGCATGGTGGCTCACGCCTGTAATCCCAGCACTCTGGGAGGCTGAGGCAGGAGGATGGCTTGAGCTCAGGAGTTCAAGACCAGCCTGAGCAAGAGCAAGACCCCGTCTCTACTGAAAAATAGAAAAATTAGCCAGCCATGTAGTCCCAGCTACTTGGGAGGCTGAGGCAGGAGGATCGCTTGAGCTCAGGAGTTCAAGACCAGCCTGAGCAAGAGCAAGACCCCATCTCTACTAAAAAATAGAAAAATTAGCCAGCCATGTAGTCCCAGCTACTTGGGAGGCTGAGGCAGGAGGATCGCTTGAGCCCAGGAGTTTGAGGTTGCTGTGAGCTACGATGGTGCCCTGGCACTCTACTCAGGGCAACAGAGTGAGACTCTGTCTCAAAAAATTATAAACTTCATAACAATGTCCGCTGCCTACAGAGAGCACAGTTATGTCTTAGACACTGCAAACAGCATGAGCTTCATATAAATGCCTGACACAGAAATGAAATAATTTGGACCACGTTGCTGTTACACCAGGGAGATCTCAGGAGGAGAATGCAAGAGCATCACCCTGACTTCCACTGAGGGAGGCCGGGTTCACCCAGAACTTAGGAGTTCAGTGCCAAACACAGCCCGGGATGTGGACATATGGGGCTAAAATGGGAACCAATATCACAGGCATATCAGGATACATGGGCCACCATACTTATGCTCTGGTCACAATAGAGTGAGTGACAGGAATAACCCAATGACCAAAAAATAAACAGTCAATCATTTTGGGAAGAACGACTTTCAAAGACTCAACACCAGGCCGTGAGGGGCCGTGGTCCCCCAGAGGCAGAAAAACGAGCAAGTGGAGACGGAGTGTGGCCCTGGCTCACTGCCCTGAGAGAGTGTCCGGCCACGGCACCAGAAGGGACAAACTGAGGAAAGCGTGGAGAACTCCCTTAGGTGAGGACGTGGAGCTAAGCGAGCAGCCGCAACCGTGAATCAACACACGGGAGAGGGTCCTGCCGTCAGAACCGTCGAGGTATCAGAGCAGGCTGCCTTGGAGCTAACAGATGCTGGACGTTTTCAGGCAGAGCAGAGTCACCCCCTGCTTCGGTCCCTTGCGAGGCTGACTGTGAGATATTTGGAGCAGGAGCTGGGCTATTTTATACAATGCACAACCTTGGACCAGGGTGCACGCTGTCATGCTTACACTATTGCATTTCAAATGGTTTCTTTTAACTAATTCGATATAGTGTGCAATAGTCCATCCAATATTTTGAAGGGAACGAAAGAATTCAAACACATGTAGATAAGCTAAAAAGTGATCATAGTTACATTTAATTAGATAAATGCCAAACCCAGCGTTTCATGGGCAATTCACTTCTTAGACAAATTAGTACGCTGCCGATGACATGAGAAATCACGTTTATGCCGAGATAATCTAATTATACTCCATGCTTTGCTTTCACGATGCTGGACAGTTTCAAAAGAAGAAAGGTATTTTTTGCTTTAAGCATCCAGATAATTGCAGTCGATCCAAATTTACCATCTTTGATTTTGTTTATAGATAACAAAAATGTTTATTTTCTGCATGTGTGTTATCGTACAAACCTTTCGTTTCTATAAACCTCAGAGCTATAAACGATGAAGTCAACTTCAGGGCTGTCCACCTGTGCATTAAAATCTTTTGCCTTAGCAAGACAAAACAACAACATTTGTTATAATGACTGTCTGCTTCCCTTAGTGGCCTGTCTTACTGATGGATTTCATTTGCATCTAACTTGTTGGGGGTTGAAGAAAGGAAGCCTTAGTTCTGGAAGGTTGAGAGAAAACAAAGTCTTCATGTTCTCTGTACATACAACAGGGATGCCTATTTCAAGCCTATAGATGCTTTTTTGCAACAAAAACATACAGTCTCAATGGTTCACCTAGACTGAGTTTATCTTCACCAGTGTATCAGCATATCCAAGGTTAAAATTCACGCTTTTTTCTTGGCTACAGTGTAATCAACTCTTTCATGACATCATTGCATAGCACACACATGAGGTCACAGTTGCAGATACATGTTTCCTGTCTGTGTGCACGAGAATGCACTGTGTGCACAGTGGCCCTCAAAAAGCAAAATGTCACATTCCAACTGCACGCATCTGCCTTTCCAAATGTGTATGCCAAGAAAAAAACCTGTTATAAACTGTTAGCAGAAGAACAAACAAACTGCAGACCTCCAAAATGGGCCACTCCCTGGTAGCCTGGTCCTATGAGGAATCACACTTAGATTTTCCCACACTCAGAGAGGATTCTAGACATTCAGGGCTTGTCATGCATTTCATCCTTGTTCTGTGCTTTGGAGTTAACTTTGCCTCCCTCCGATTTTAACGCCCCCGTTGGGTATAGCAAGGCTTCAGTTCCCTTTTGGTGTTCATTGGATCTCCAAATTACGGTTCAAAAAGTCAGCTCATGCCCTAAAGGAACTTCTCCTTCCAATAGCACGTTATCCCTTGGAAGTGGAAGTTGTTGGGGTTTTGTTTAATAAGGATATACAAAATTATCATACACGCAAGTTATGTCAAGAGCTTAAAACACATTGCCCTGCAGGGAATGGTAGCGTTCTTCATTTCTGTGGATGCTTGTCGTGGCGTGACCTCCTGCTTGGGGGACAGAAGATAAGATCGTAGCGGGAACAACAAGGAAAGAGCCCGTGTTATTTGCACATTTTAAATTATATTTTAAAATGACCTCTGGAATGCTATGCCAGGTTAAAGACTGAATTCCGAGGAAAAACATGCCCTAATGTTTCCCTTGCCCCAAACCATGGGATTTCTCAGATTTCCATCTGTGGCTGTCTTAGTCCTTTCGGGCTGCTGTAACAAGATTCCACAGACGAGGGGCGGCTTATAAACAAGACACATTTATTGCTGACAGCTCTGGAGGCTGGAAGTCCAAGATCCCGGCGTGGCAGAGGCTGTGTCTGGTGGGGACTCACTTCCTGGTTCACAGACAGCGCCTTATCAACTTTTGGCGGGGGGGGGCATGTAAACATTTGGACCACAGCAGTGAGGAAGGCTGCACACCCTTGTGTCACTTAACAACACGGATATGTTCCGATAAATGAATCCTCAGCAATTTAATTGTTATGCAAACATCATAGAATGTCCTTAACACAAACCTAAGTCAAACAGCCTACTTCACATCTGGGCTATCCGGTGGAGCCTGTCTTCCCGGGCTGCACACCTGCACACCACGCCACCCTGCTCAGCACTGTAGCAACAGTAACACGATGCCAGTATTTGTGTATCTAAACATATCTAAACGTAGAAAAGGTATAGTGAACACATGGTATAAAGACAAAAGATGGTAGACCTGTAGGGGACAGCTCTGTTAAAGTCTTATGGGACCACTGTTGCTGACCAAAACATCCTTAAGTGGTACGTGACTGTGTGTTATTTACAATCCAACCCAAATACCTCTCAAAACTCCCATACCTGTGCCACGAAACTGCACTTAGAGCGTGGTAGACAACAAAGGAATCCAAGGGGGCAGAGAGTGCTAAGGTCAGAGCACCTGATAGAGATTGCGAGACCATGAGAGAAAAATGGGGGGAAGAAAAAAATGAAGAGGGTAGCAGAGAGCAGGCAGGTCCCCTGGCGATAAAATAGTGCCCCTGTGGTGGGGTAATGCACGTTCCCACCCTGTAGGGGTTCCGCTGCTAACCTTTAGGGCCAGCAGGATGCCGATGCTTTTTGCCTCTTGCTATTGATTAAGTAGCCTTTGACAACTTGACTAAGAGTTAACAAAGGGTCAGCGAGATGCCACGGAGCGAGTCAGCGAGGGGTCGGGGGGAGGTGGGCTGTCAGGTTGGAAAACCAGGCGTCACTCCCAGGAGGGACACACCCTCCTCTGCCACCAAGAGCCAGAGATTAACCTCAGCTCACCTGCTAAAAGGAGAAGCCAGACTCTAGGACGGGGTTAACGGGAAACTGAACACAGACCGCTCTCCTGACAGAACTTTCCAGAAGGCAGACTGACATTTTAGGATTGTGCAATAAAAATCAGTGATGGCTCAGAAGGGACTTGCATTTTGGTTTTGCTTTTGTTTTCTGCCAAGAATCGGAAGAGTTTCTGTCTCAGTTATTGCCCTCAGTTATGAGATGTGCCTGTGTGTGTGTGTGTGTGTGTGTGTGATGACAAGAGCTTCGTGATTGACTGCCTTATGCAAACTAATTTTTTCACAAGTCTCCCTCAGTTATTCTGTATAGATGGCCCACTACCAACTTATTTAACCCTCGTCCTGCTGTCTTCCTGGCCTCTTAAAATGAACTCTTTAGAGCAAATCATCAAGACATTCTATTAAAAAGACATCTGCAAGCGAATGTTTATAGCAGCACAATTCACAATTGCAAAGATGTGGAAACAACCCAAGTGCCCATCAATGCATGAGTGGATTAATAAAATGTGGTCTATGTACACCATGGAGTTCTACTCAGCCACAAAAAAACAATGGTGATCTAGCACCTCTCGTATTATCCCGGATGGAGCTGGAGCCCATTCTACTAAGTGAAGTATCACAGGAATGGAAAGACAAGCACCACATGGACTCACCAACAAGTTGGTACTAATTGAT
>MPIZ01000006.1:3549188-3566473 GCA_003258685.1 Prolemur simus | reverse complement strand
GGAAGGAAGGAAGGAAGAAAGAAAGAAAGAAAGAAAGAAAGAAAGAAAGAAAGAAAGAAAGAAAAAGGAAGGGAGGGAGGGAGGGAGAGAGGGAGGAAGGAAGGAAGGAAGGAAGGAAGGAAGGAAGGAAGGAAGGAAGGAAGGAAGGAAGGAAGGAAGGAGGGAAGGAAGGACCCAAACTCTCAAACAGTAGGATCTGAAATTCCCCAGATCCCACCTTGGAAAGAACCTGCACCCCACTAAGCTCACAGGGTCCCCCACGTCCTTCCAGTCTATAGGTGACTCCAACATCCTTCTAAGCTCTTGTTCACTTTGAGTCTACGTCCTGCACTGGAGGTTCCTTCTCTCACAAGACTTGCTTTTCCGTCCCTGTTTCCTTCCGGCAGAGCTTACTGGAAGAATCGGGCTCCCTGGAAGCCTCCCCCGACCTCCTTTTCCTGTCTGTTCTTCCCTCTCGTTCGCGGTCAGTGCTTCTATGGACATCTCCGCATTGGGACCTTCGGCGTGAACTGTGGTCCCTGCAGGGCCCCGACCGGTCCCCCATCCACCTTCCTGCTTTTCTGCAAAGTGCACCACTGTTCACGCTTCAATGGGCCTTTTGAATCCCAGCTTCGTATCTCAGCGTCTTAACAAAACCCCCGTGGATCCTCAATGTCCTAAAAAGAAATTGGGGGGTTGGATAATAGCCTAAGGTATAAAACTCGTAACATTTCCTTTTTTTGATGTCACCTTTCTGATTTGGCCTAAGATACAGAGCGCAGAGATAGCCTCGTCCCCTTCGAACGGATGGAAACTTTTCCAGTATCTCCCAGCAAACTGGGGAACTCCCGGATGAGTGGCATTTGCACTCGCATATTTGGACATCCACAGGGGCATTTCTTGACACAAATGACAGCTCACCTTTACTGCCCGTCTTTGCTGCGATCTTCAGAGGCTTGTGAAAGTTTTCATGGCTCGTTCTCTGACCTCCCGCTAACGAACGTCATGAAGCAGATGTGGACAAGCACACGCTTGCACATGTGCTAGGGAAGTGCTAATTTTCTCACGCTTTCCCGGCTGTGAGTCTCCTGGGTGGTTTGACCAAGAGGCTCTAGGAAGAGAAGGGGCATTTCTTTTCTTTTTATTTTTTTAATTGCAGAATATTGAGGGGGTACAAATGTTTAGGTTACACATATCGGCTTTGTCCCACCCGAGTTAGAGCTACAAGTGTGTCCATCCCCCGGGTGGTACGGACCACACCCATTAGCTGTGAATTTACCCATCCCCTCTTCCCCCTCCCACCTGCCTGACACCCAATGAATGTTACTTCCATATGTGCACATGAGTGTTGAATTTCTTTCCTTTTACCTTGCAACCCTAAACATGCATGCAAACAGACATGTGCATCCTCTGATTGGACCAAAGGGAGCAATAAAGTGACAGTTACCTAACCCATTTGGGGTTAAAATAAAGAAATGTTTGGTTTCCTCCCAAAATGACAGTCTCACACTAGTGATCTGACATCTAGAGCCAATATCTAGAGAAGCATGGCGACGATGAAATGCAAGTCACAACAGGAATAAGACGTTTACCAACAAGATGGCAAGCGTTTGTTGGCAGCCATGAATAGCAGATGAGTGTCATGCTCAGAGATGACAAAAGTAAAAACAACAGACCTGGGAGCTACAGGCAATTTGGAACAAGGATGTTCCAAGATGCTCAGGAACTAGACTTCTTTTGTCCGCTTTACTACCCCCATACATGACACATGACGTTCATTCTCGTTTGCCTCGTGGCTCAATATGGATGCTGAAGTTCCAGCCATCGTGTCTGCATCCCAGGACCTAGGGAGGAACAAAATGGGCTAGCTTCCAACTGATTTAGCTCTTTCTTGGCAGTCCTCCTAAATGTTCCACACTTCTGCCAACATTCTACGGAACTGAAGTTGGATGAGAGGCTATAGAGTGTAGTTGGTTAAGCTGGCGACATTACCACCCCAGAAAAACTTGGATTCACTTGAGAATGGACGTCAATTATCAAACTACCAGTTTCTGCTCAGGATGTCAGAAAATAACGTACTTTAAGACAGCTCAGAGATGGGACCAATCACGATTTGTGGGCCACCAACACCAGCTTCTAAAGGAGCCGGTATGCATTCCTGCCCACGTCCACTCCCAAACAAGCCAATTCTTCACCAGACACTTTGGGTCTTCTCTCCCTTGTCCCCTTCTGCTCCCCGATCTCTCTGGAGCTCGGAATCGGAAATGGGTTGGCAGGGCTGGTTTCTCCCGGAGGTTTCGGGGAAGAACACGTTTCCCATTTTTTTTTCTAACTTCTAGAGGCTGCCAGTGTGGCCCCATCTGCAAATCGACGAGTATAGCCTCTCATCTCTCTCTCTCTCTCCCTCTTTCTATTTATTATTATTATATATCTCTTCCCCATCACGTGTCCTTCTTTGACTCCTCTCTGCGGGGTGCACACTACTGTCATCTCCGTCTTACACGTAAGGGAATAGAAAGCTCAGAGAGATTAGGAAACTTGGCCAAGTTTCCGGAACTGATGAATGGAAACATTGTCACTTGCAAGTGTGTAACAGCACAAGTAGCATAACACCTATGGACAATTTCAAAGATCATAATGAGTAGATATTTTTCCCTGTGTCCCCCTATTAATATTTTTGTTAGCCAGCATTTCAGTTATAAGCAGTTTCAATTGCATTGTGCTTATTTCAGACAAATGTAACCTGTGCTTATGAACTTCCCTCTCTAAGAGCTACATAAAATCACATGTGAGTAGTGACCGACGTTACGAAGTTCTAGGAAGGAAAAGACTAGAAAAAAGGACTGGTTCTAACTGAAAGCCAATCCAACAGTCTCTTTTCATCGAAGCACGTTCCATTCTTAGACATTTCATTTTTTGCAAATCCCGTGACCGTCTTCCAACGCACGCTCCGAACTCCTCTCCCTACTGTCCTGATAGTTAACAAGAGCAGACAAGACGTCTTGAGCCACTCAAGTTCAATCTACGTGCACGTGAGTTTTAAAGACATACAGAGTTATTTTGCTGGCAACGCTCTGGGGTCATGTGCTGGTGAGGTCTACGCGTCTCAGCCAACGCAAACACGTCTCAGGTGTGGTGAGAGCCAGGTGCAGCCAGGTGTCTCTGCCCTTCCGGGAATGTGTACGTTGGCTCGTGTCAGATGCAGACACACCAATTCTGTGAAAGGCTCATAAAAGATCATGTAAAATAAGAACCTTCAGCATATTTTCTTGAAGTAGCAAAGGCAGCAGAGATGAAATATGAAAAGGATCGGTAATTACCTGGAGGACTTGATGAAAACATAAAGTCAGTTTGGACCGATCGCAGAGGAGGAGAGCACACGCTATTTTTATTCGTAGCGAGAGTTGGGAACGGTCTGAAATCCTGGCGCCTTGGCCTCAATTTTCCATAACCCGCAGCCAGGCTAGAAACGGCGTTGAGGGTAAAAAGTAGTGAACATTATTGCACCAAGACAAACACGTCCATTGTAGCATCTGCTGGACGAGGGCAGGATGGAAAATCGAGAAGCAAGCCACTCTCGTAAGCTGGCTTCCCAAAACCAGAGGAGCCGAGGGGTGGGGGGAAAGTGAGATTTCCAAAGAGTCAATTTCTTCATTTGAGATGGGATGAAATGACTTAGGACCTGACCTTGAATCTCTGAGACGTTGGCCTTTTGGAACTTCACAAGGCCAGATTCCACAAACACATTACTTTAAGGATGGCTCTCTGCCCAAATAAACAAAGAAGGCAAAAAGCAGCATGATTTCTGGGATAGTGAGATGGTGCCTGCATTAGCCTCTTATGGCTGCCATAACAGAACCCCACAGACCGGGTGGCTTAAACCACGGGCATTTGTTCTCTCGCATCCTGGAGGCTGGAAGTCCCAGATCCAGGGGTCTCAGGGCTGGTCCCTCCTGAGGCCTCTCTCCTGGGCGTGTAGACGCCGTCTTCTCCCTGTGTCCTCACGGGGTCGTCCCTCTGTGCTTGTCTGTGTCCTCATCTCCTCTGCTTATAGGGACACCAGTCCTGTTGGATCAGGGGCCACCCTAGTGCCTCAGTTTACCTTAATCACCTCTTTAAAGACCCACCTCCAAACACAGCCCCAGTCTGAGGTCCTGGGGGCCAGGGCTCCAACATATTGGATTTGCGGGATTAGGACTCCAATTCAGCCCACCACAATGATCTTTTCTGACAACCTCTGCACTGCCGTGTACAGACATGGTGTGTGCATCCCGCGGAAAGCAGCTCTGTGTGTTTTTATACCCAGAAGGAATCCAGGCACCATTGGTTGGCATCAGAGCACATGGTGAGAGAGTGCATCACCTTGAACATGACACTTCAACATTTGGATTTTAGCCTCTAAATCAGAGGTCCTCAAACTACAGTCCACTGATCAAATCTGGGCCCACCATCTGCTTCCATAAATAAAGTATTATCGGCACACCGCCATGCCCATTCATGTGCATATTTTCTGTGGGTGTTTTTTCAACACAACGGCACAGTTTCGTGTTGGCCATGGAATCCAGGTGGCCCACGGAGCCAAAGCTAATTTACTACCTGGCCATTAATAAAAGCAAAACAAAAAATGTGTGTCAACCCCTGTTCTAAGCTACGGGAAGTGATAGGAAGGGATTTGACAGTTTTGCAATCACCCAAGCAATATTGCAGGAATTGCACTCAAATTCAGTGGCAGATAGAAAAAGATTTCAAGGCAGATGGGGCATGGGAATGAAAGGTACGGATGCACAAGTGTGAGCTGATCGTGGAAGGCTTGAATTTGCTTTGAGATGCAGCAGGTGAGTTCTTCATCTGAGACAGTAAACAGCGGGGCAGAGAAGAGGCAAAAAGAACCTACAAAGGTTTGCAATAGTCCCTGCAAGACATGTGGGCAAGAACTTCCCAGGATGATTAAAATGTTAGGCAAAGACACTTGGTCGGTTTATCTGCGTTATGTTTGGCTTTTCAACTCAATCTGTTCCAGAAGGGTCTTGGATTTATATGGCAGAAGAGGTTTAGAAGTTGGGCACTGACGTTATTATTTGTGTTTGCAAACCGTGTCCCCCGTGCGCTTCGTAGCTGGAAGGGGAGGGCGTGCATGGAATAGGGCTTGCATTTGGGCCGGTCGAGGAGCTGAAGGATTCCAGCAACCGCGTCAGATGGCTCTGTGTTCCTGTGAAGGATTTGCTGAGACCTATCCACTTGCTGCTCCCATGGCAAAATCTCAGAGATCCTGTTGCCGTTTTCTGTGTCTTGCTTAAACACCCCTGAGCATAATGACACATTAGATCTCTTTGCCGAGCTAACCCATCTGTGCTCCAAAGCCCTGGCTTGGAGAACGGTGCACCGATCCAAAGCAAACTCAACTTTCAAGGGCACCTCTGTGTTCTTTAATGAGCCGACGTTCATTAGATAAAACACTACATTGTTCTAATTGGTCGCTTCATCGTGTTGGCCGTGCGTGTATTGACACAATCACCCTTTTCAGTGTTTAGACATCTGTACTCTTTCAGCAGCCTGGAGAAACAAATGTTTGGCGGTGATGATATTTTCACAAAGTGTAGTAGGATTTATAACGCAGAACACCTAATGCACGTCAGCCCCCATGGCCTGAATGCTTTGATTAATGGGGATAATCAATTTAGAGTGTTTGGACTTCGGGGTGAACTGCTGACTTTTGGAAGATGGGGAAGGTGGAGTTCACTTTGTTTGTTGTAATTCCCCACCCTCTGTGAGGGTCTTCATTTTGTCTCAAGTCATTCTTCTAAGTATATGTGCTCCAAGTCTCCATCCTGGCCACATTGTTGAGACGTAAAATCAGATGCAAAGAGAAACTCTTCATGCAGATTCATCAAAGAACTAAAAGTAGAACTAACATTTGATCTAGCAATCCCACTACTGGGTATTTACCCAAAGGAAAAAACACATTTTATAAAAAAAAAAAAGACACCCATACTTGAATGTTTATAGCAGCACAATTCACGATTGCAAAGATGTGGAAACAACCCAAGTGCCCATCAATCCATGAGTGGATTAATAAAATGTGGTCTATGTACACCATGGAGTTCTACTCAGCTATAAGAAACAGTGGTGATCTAGCACCTCTTGTGTTATCCTGGATGGAGCTGGAGCCCATTCTACTAAGTGAAGTATCACAATAATGGAAAAACAAGCACCACATGGACTCACTGTCAAATTGGAACTGATTGATCAACACTTATGTGCACATATAGTTGTAACATTCATCGGGTGTCAGGCAGATGGGAAAGGGGAGGAGGGGATGGGAATATTCACACCTAATGGGTATGGTGCACCCTGTCTGGGGCATGGACACACTTGAACCTCTGACTCGGGTGGGGCAAAGGCAATTTATGTAACCTAAACATTTGTACCCCCATAATACACTGAAATAAAAAAATAAAATAAAATAAAAAGAACTACAGAAGGAAGGACTGTCTTTTGCCCTCAAAAAACTCATAATCTAATTCTTCTTTGAAACGCACATTTGCTTTAAATGATTTGTCTAAACAAACTTTTATCTTCCAATTTTTGTATCTTGATAATTTCCGTTTTGTTGTTGCTATTGTTGTTTGTTTATTAAACCTAAACCACGGAGAAACAAATCCTTTCCAATTTTACTGTAATTTCATTTTTGTGACGGGCAACACCAGCCTTCTCCTTGTCGACACTCAAAAACAACACGGAGAGAAGTCGAATGCACAATGAAAACTGAATTTCATGCTCTTTTGGAAGAAACACCTCATGGACTGTGCTAGATATTTTGGTGATCAGCCTTTTGCTTGCATATCCTCTCAGCAATATTTACTCATAGGACATATTTTCCTTATTTTTCAAAAAGCTGATGTTTTCATCCAAGCCAAATATTACACATGGTGGATGAAGAGGAGAGATCAGATCTTTGAAAAATATGGGTGAGTTACAGTTATTCTATAAAATAAATAAGTAAAAATATATAAATAGATAGGAATCACTATCTATAGGAAGTTATTTTTACAGTAGCGTGAGGAAATCTATGGAACCCCTGCCAAAAAAAAAAAAAAAAAAAACTTCGAAGTCCCCAGGAAAAACCTCGTTATGTGGGGTCTACTGCCCTCTAGTGAAGACTATTTGAACAGAAAACACCCCAGTCACCTAGTAGTAATAATACACAAAATATTTTTTCAGCTATGCGTAGAGGACTAAGACAACTAAATCTGGGAATGTTTCTTCGTGATTTATTATGGCTGTTTAATGATCTACAAAACCACAATCGGCAACATCAACAAATATGCTGTGTCCAGATTGAACTGTTCGGTTTGCCGTTCAAATTCCTGTAAATGGTTTCGGTTTCCAAAAATTAAGCAATAACGGAATTTTCTTTTTTCTTTTTCTTGGTTGTTCCAACCTTCCAATCTATTTGGTCCACTTAATCTTTTAATAGTTTTGCAAGATGCACCGGCACTGCGAGTAATGTGACCTACCAGCTGTGGTGAACCAGACCTGGTGTTTCTAGACAACTTTGCAATTGTTAAAAGTGTCTCCGTTGGCCGGGTTGCTGTTGGTTTTTCTGAAAGGCGTGGAATTGTGGTGAAGCTGGTTCGTGTGTCGTTGGGACTGATGTCTCTCTCTATCCCCAAGGTAGCTGCCATCACACCGACCCCTGGTCGCCACAGACTGGAGCAGGGCTCATCTTGCCTTGTTCTGCTTTGCTGCAGTTTTTCTTTTTCTTTTTCTTTCTTTCTTTCTTACTTTCTTTCTTTCTATATTTCTGTATTTCTTTCTTTTCTTTCTTTCTTTCTCTCTCTCTCTTTCTTTCTCTTTCTTTCTCTTTCTCTTTCTTTCTTTCTTCTTTCCTTTCTTTCTTTCTTTCTTTCCTTTCTTTCTCTTTCTTTCTTTCTTTCTCTCTCTCTCTTCCTTCCTTCCTTCCTTTCTCTTTCTTTCTTTCTTTCTTTCTTTCTTTCTTTCTTTCTTTCTTTCTTTCTTTCTTTCTTTCTTTCCTTCTCTCTCTTCTCTTTCTCTCTTTCTCTCTTTCTTTCTTTCTTTCTAATTCTTGGTTCCACAAACAGTTTTCAGAACTGGACAAAGTATGTGGCAATACTTAATTGCTGGACTCACGAAGCCAGGAAGATGTCAGGCTCACGGAGAGAGCCAGGGACTTTCCAAAGCTCTGGAAAGGAACTTCTGCACGAAGCGCAGCATGGGGAAAGGCTGTCCCTGCGGCCAAGGGTACCTTCTGGCTCCGGCGGGCGGCAGAGCAGAGCGGGAGATGCAGCCCATTGTAAATGGTCCCCACTGTGTTCATCTGAGCCTGTGGTGCACAACATGGGCAACTGTGCCCCCAGGGGATGCTCGACAATATCTGGAGACATTTTTGTTGTCATAACTGGGGGTGAGGGGTTTACTGGCATCTGCTGGGTGGAGCCCAGGGACCTATTCAACGCCCTACGGTGCACGGGACTCCCCCCTTCACACACACACACACACACACACACACACACACACACACACACACACACACACACTCAGAGCCCTTTGCCCCCAAAGCTCAGCAGTGCTGAGGGCCACCCATGAAGCAGATGCAGCTTATTGCTACCTCCTAGAAACACCCTGAGACAAACAGAGCAAAGGGGGCTTCATGCAGAAGACGAAAGGATCGGGCAAGATGATCCTAACAGGACAGAGGGCCTTGCTACTCCGTGCACGCTCCCAGCTCCATCTCCATCTTCAGGGCTCCTGCTGCAAACGAAGACTCCCAGCCCCTGCTCCCAGCTCCCTGAACCAGAGCGTGCATTTCACCAAAACCTCCAATGATTCCTATGCACATTTGCATCTGAGAAAAACCAGGCTAGGTTTCCTGAGAATCTTCTGTAGAGCAGAACCACCAGGACAGGCACGTGTAGTTCTGAGTCCAGACAAACCATTGTGGACACTGAACATTGGATCCAGAATCCCTGGGGCAGAGCCTCGACATAGGGCTTTGGGAAGCTCCCCTGGAGTTTTTAATGTGCACCCAAGGCTGGGAATGAGTTGGCTGGTGCTTACCTAGAGCTTACTTCAGCAATCCCACTACCCGGTATTCACCCAAAGGAAAAAAAAGACATTCTGTAAAAAAGACATCTGCACTTGAGTGTTTATAGCAGCACAATTCACAATTACAAAGATGTGGAAACAATCCAAGTGCCATCAATGAATGAGTGGATTAATAAAATGTGGTCTATGTACACCATGGAGTTCTACTCAGCTGCAAAAAACAATGGTGATCTAGCACCTCTTGTATTATCCCGGATGGAGCTGGAGCCCATTCTACTAATTGAGGTATCCCAAGAATGGAAAGACAAGCACCACATGGACCCACCATCAAATTGGTATTAATTGACCAACACTTATGTGCACATATGGAAATAACATTCATCAGAAATCAAACAGGGGCGGGGGAGGGAGTTGGGTAAATTCACACCTAACAGGTACAATGCACACTTTCTGGGGCTCTGGCATACGTACAATTTTAACCCAAATGGTACAAAAGCCATCCATGTAACCAAAACATTTGCACCCCCAGAATATTCTGAAATAAAAAAAAAACCAACAAACACTAACAAGAAAAATGAAAACAAAAGAGATCACCAAGCGGGCTTGCTGAATTCAGGGTGCTGGGCATGTCCTCTGACCCTATTAACAAGAGGAAGGAAAACTGAGTTCTGTTCCTCATCCTGAGTTCCCCAGTCAAGAAGTATCGGATTCAAGTGAAATAAAAACAGATGATCACCCAATAGGTCACTGGACAACCACAATTTGAGTCAAGCACCCTCAGACCAAGACAAAGAATAGGTTCCTACTTCGGTGAGGAATCGTCTAGATTTTTCCCTTCCTTTCTTCTCTCATTTCCTGCTCTGCACCAGGACTTGGAGACTCTCTCCTCCTTGTGCTTCCTTGTCACTGTCCTTCAAAGACATTTTCCCCAATAACCCACCTTGTCACCTACTTTCTGCCACGTTCTGAAGGGGCACAACGTCGAACCGGATAAAGTAAGAATAGAGGTACAGATTGGACAAAAGCAGTGTCAAGACAGAAGGAGGTAAATGCTTTCGGAGTGAAACCGCTCTGTGTTCATTGTATTGCTGAGTAGAAGACAGATGTCTGATCCATTTCAAGAGTGAGATAAGGAATCTCATAGGATCCAGCAATCCCAGTTCTGGATATCCATCCAAAAGACTTCAAAGCGGGATTTTGAAGAGATGTCTGCACACCTGTGTTCATGACAGCATCATTTGCAACAGTCAAGATATAGAAACAGTCTAAATGTTTATCAGTGCATGAACGGATATGAAACTGTGGCCCACGGGCGCAATGAAATGCTATTCAGCCTCAGAAATGAAACACGTTCTGTTATTTGTAGCAACCTAGATAAGCCTGGAGGACTTTGTGTTAAATAAAATAAGCCAGGCACGGGGACAAATACCACATGGTCTCACTCATATGTGGAATCTAAACAACTTGAACTCATAGAAACACAATATAATGATGGCTGTCAGGGCCCGGGGAGATGGGGAATTGGGGAGTTTCTCAACAGATACAGCGTTTCAGTTGTGCAAGGTGAACAAGTTCCAGGGATCTGCTGTATAACATTGCACCTGTAATTAACAATACTGTATTGTGCCCTTAAAAATTGTTTAAGAGGGTAGATCTCGTGTTAAGTGTTCTAAACACAATAAAAATAAAATTGTAAATAGGTAGATATGAATTTCCAAATCATAAAAAAGAAATAATAAGTAAACAAATACAGATGTAGGTCAAAAAAGAGAGAAGAAAGAGAGAGAGAGAGAGAGAAAGGGAGGGAGGGAGGGAGGATGGAAGGAAGGAAGGGAAAGAAAGAAAGAAAAAGAAAGAAGAAAGAAAAAGAAGAAAGGAAGGAAGGAAAGAAAGAAAAAGAAGGAAGGAAGGGAGGGAGGAGAGAGGAGGGGAGGGAGAGAGAGAGAGAAAGAAAGAAAGAAAGAAAGAAAGAAAGAAAGAAAGAAAGAGAAAGAAAGAAAGAAAGAAAGAAAAAGAAAGAAAGAAAGAAAGGAAGGAAGAGAAGGAGGGAGGGAGGGAAAGAAAGAAAGAAAGGAAGGAAGGAAGAAAAGAGAAACACAAGTTTAAGACAAACGAAAAGCATAAAACATTCAGGCAAAATGAAGCTGCACATATCAGTAATAGCACTAGGCTGTGTGGATGGGATACTCATGAAAAAATATGGGCTGGATGTAAAACTAAATCCAGCTATATATCAGTTCCAAGAGACACACCTAAAACGTAAGATCACAGGAAGGTTTAACGTAAAACCACAGACAGGCTCTTAGACAAATGCTAACCGCAAGCATTGAGCCCTGACATGCGGGTGTCCCTGGGTGGTAGAATGCGCCATCCCGTCCAGCCCTGGGCGATGCCCTCCGATGCCATTTCCATAAAGGCAGGATAGGAGGTTCCCTTCAAATGCAAACCCAGAGAATTTAATGCTAGACGTGACCCAGCACATTGAAACAACCAAGTTTTTTCTAAAGACCTGTCCCAAGGGTCTCTGCAAATGGTAACGTGTCCATAAGACATGGATTGTCTAACTTACTGATTCACTGCCTAAGACACTGTGTTTCCTCTTCATAAGGAGACCGTTAAAATATCCCAATCGATAGGGTTTTAGAGATTATCCTGCCAAACCCTTTCCTCTTAACACACCATGAAGGAATCTCAATTGGGTGGAAGAATTTAATGCTGTCTTCTAAAATATGATTATATTTTCTCCTCTCAGTATAGAAAACTGGAAGCCATGAAATAAATTCAGGCTATGAAGGTGTGTCTTGACATGTTGAAAAACAAAACAAAACAAAAAGCTTTGGGGCTATTTTTGGTGAAGCGGTCCATGTGTTGTTTACAGAAAGTTATTTTGCGATCATGATTTTGATTTAGGGTTTTAAACTGGCATCAGGGAGTCAAAGCCTGGAGTCTTTCATTTGGAGAAAATAAAGAAAGGAAATGCTGAGTTAATGAAAAAGCTCTCTATTCCTGTGAAAATATGAAAATGTATTTTTAAACCAGCTGAGCTTTCTCAATGTGACAGGGAGTATCCAACTCCTTCTTGGGCCAAATTTTATCAGTTCTTTGGAAATCACTAGAGTGATCTGAAGTTAAGATGAGTTCAGAAAATGCTTGTTAGGCTATTTTTGTCCCTTCTCCTATGTATGACTTTTATGGGGAGGATACGTAATACTTTGGTTCTGCAGAAAAGTTACATAGTCACTTTATCTGTAAGAAGTTAAGACAGTGGGTCAGGTTTTTTTTTTTAAACAATGTTTCTATGGATGCATAAAAGTAGTACATAGTTTCAGGGTACGTGTGATAATTTAGTACGTTCATATAATTTGTAAAGATCAAATCAGTGTAGCTGGGATACCAATAACCTTGAATAATTATCTTTTTTATGCTAGAAACATTTGAATTATTCTCTAGCTATTTTAAAAGGTACAATAGTTTATTGTAAACTGTAGTCACCCTACTGATTGATCTATTGAACACTACGTCTCATTTCTTCTATGAAATGGTGTTTTTGTACCTACTCATCAACCTCTCTCCTTCACCACCTTCCCCCACCTCTGCTGACCTCTCATCAGGTTTATAATTGATAAGTGGATAGATAGACATTTCAACCCAAATAGACACATGACAAATATGTAGATAGATGACTGATAGATATTGATCCATAATAGATAATGATAGATGATTGATTATCTGGATAGGCAGGTGATAGGTAATTGATAGATATTTATCAATAGCTATGAAGATTGATTTATAGATGACAGAGATATGGATAAATAAATAGATGATAGATAAAATAACAGAGATGTCATTTAATAACATGCAAAAATATCAAAATACAATGGCAAATATGTAATAAGATTAAAAATATCAACTTAAATTTCAAAAAAAAATGTACTATGATGAAACTAGTCATAAAATCAACAGTATTCTAAGATGTTTCCCTGACTATTCTAACTTTTGTCATTATTCCACACCAAGGTTTCTCAAACTTAGCACTATTGATTTTTTCTTTTTTTTTGGTAGAGAATAGGGTCTCACTATGTTGTCCAGGCTGGTCTCAAACTCCTGGCCTCAAGGGATCCTCCTGCCTTGGCCTCCTGCAGGGATGGGATTATAGACATGAGCTGTGGCACCCAGCCACTCTCAACATTTGAGTCGAATAATTCTTAAATTATGGGGACCATCCTGTGCACAGAAACATGTTAAGAGACACCCCCAGCCTCCACCCTCTCGATGCCACCAGTAGCTTCCCCAGCTGTGACAACCAAAAAACCTGCAGACATGGCCAAATGCCCGCTGGCGGGTGGCGTGGGGTGCACGATCACCCCAACAGACAACCATCGAGGTAGACCTGTGACTTCATTTCCTTAGCGGCTGTGACACAGCTTACCACAGTGTGTGACGCGTCCGCATGGGTTGCAGTGCCCGGAGGTGTGGTCAAACATGATTCTGGAAGTTCCGTGGGGGGTGTCTTCCGATGACAGGAACAATTAAATCTGTGGGCAGGGAGTAAGCTGATGGCTCTTCATCGCGTGGGTGGTCCTCAGGCAATCAACTGAGGACAGAAATCGAGGAAGGACTGAGCTCCCCGGGGACAGGAAGGGGTTTGCCAGACAGCGGAATTTGGCCTCAAACTCTAACCCTTCCCTTAGTCTCCACCCTGTCGGATTTTGGACTCACCAAGCTTCCAGAATCAGGTGAGACCGTTATGAAAAATTAATCTGTATCTACTATCTACCTACTGATACTGCTACCGATAGGCAGATATTTGGGTGAAGAACTATTGGGCCCAAATGTCAACAGTGACAAGATTGAGAAACCCTGATGTGGAATAATGACAACCCGTAGAAGACTCAGGTGAACATCTTAGAATAGTGTTGGTTTTATGATTTGTCTTATAATAGCACATTTTTTGAAAGTTAAGTAAGTAGTTTTCATTCAGTTATCTGGCACATATAGATCCAGATACAGATATACACACATCCTGTTGGTTCTGTCTCTCTGGCCAACCCTAATATACGGTGATTCTACGCAATGACATCTGTCTAAGAGAACCTCAGAGGTGTTCTTTTTTCTTTTGCTTCCTCCAACAATCCAGGCTTTTATACCACAGGCATCTTTTTCTTTCTTTTGAGCCCCTTTTCCTCCAACAACCCGCGTCCCTCTGAGTCTGAAATACTTCTGGGCTTAAATTCTCCGCATGCTAAGGCATTGCTGGCTGGATGCTACCTGGGACTTTGGCCTCAAACTCCCTCTCCTGTCTGGTTCATCTTCCTTGCACATTTAACTCTTTCTAAACTGCCACCTGTTCACGGGGAAGTTCACCAGGTTTCAAAAGCCCTCTCATTTATTTTCTTGCAAAACCTGGATAGAGGAAGAACCCAGCCCTGCAGGTTGTTTTGCTTGTTTTTAAATGGAGTTGAAATGCCTCTAAGATTTAAAAAAAAAAAAAAAAATGGGCATTTTAAAGTGAACCAGGCAGGGAGGGGCACTGAGTATATTCACAACGTTGTACAACCACTGCCTCTAACGAGTTCCAAGACATTTCTATCACCCTAAAAAGAAACCCTGGCCCCATTCCACCCTCCCCAGCTCTGAGGAAATACCAATCTGCTTTCTGTCTCCGTGGGTTTGCCTGTTCTGCAGAGCTCACATTAAGTGGAATCATGCCATATGTGGCCTTTTGTGTCTGGCTGCTCTCAGCGAACGTGATGTTTGTAAGGGCCATCCACGTGGAAGTGCATATCAAAACTTCATTCCTATTTAAAAAAAAAAAAAACAGGTTTATTGGAAAAGAAGCACTAGTTGTGTTTTACCAGGAAGATTTACCAGCCTCACGGTGGGGTGCGTACCGATCCCTGCTGGTGTGTTATCACCATGTGCTTTGGTTTAACGTGGATGGTGAAACTAGTGCTGTTTTCAACTTGGGTTCTTCCACCATTTTTCTTTCATTCATTTGTTCTTGAATTTATTCACCCACTCCATACAATGAAAAGCAACTTGGGAGCCTCTCTTGCTAGAAAATTCCCAAAATCGCTCACTCCTGTAATCCTAACACTCTGGGAGGCTGAATCAGGAGGATGGCTTGAGGTCAGGAGTTCGAGACCAGCCTGAGCAAGAGCAAGACCCTGTCTCTACTAAAAATAGAAAGAAAGAAAAAAAAATTAGACAGGCAACTAAAAATAGAAACAGTTAGCCGGGCGGGGTGGCACACACATGCAGTCTCAGCTACTCAGGAGGCTGAGGCAGGAGGATTGTTCAGGTCAGGAATTCGAGACCAGCCTGAGCTGGAGCAATACCCCACCCCTACTAAAAATAGAAAAACAAAAAAATTAGCCAGGCAACTAGAAATAGAAAAAATTATCTGGGCATGGTGGTGCCTATAGTCTGAGCTACTCTGGAGGCTGAGGCAGGAGGATTGCTTGAGCCCAGGAGTTTGAGGTTGAGGTTGCAGTGAGCTATGATGACACCAGGGCTACAGAGCAAGACTCTGTCAAAAGAAAGAAGGAAAGAAAAAAAGAAAGAGGGAGGGAGAGGAAGGAAGGAAGTAAGGGAGGGAGGGAGGAAATTCCCAAGAATAGAACATCCTGCGTACTTCCCCAAAGCACCACTGTCGGTCTGAATCCTTTTCCAAACAGTCCCCCATGTGTAAGCTGTACACAGCCAGCCACTCTGCACATAGTTTTCTTCCAACAGTCACATGATATATTCTAGGACTCTCGAAATTGCATGAAACAGAGGGCAACAGATTTAAGAAAACTCCCTGCAAAACCTGATTTTGTGTCACATGACGCTGGAAGATGGAATGTTGGACGTGAGACATTGACAAGCAGTGCTGGTTTTCTCAGGCAGGATTTGGAAGTTAGGGAAACAGGGAAAAATACAGACAGTATCTCCCATCCGTGACAGTCTGACTGCCAAATTGTTTATGAGAACATATAGCGAGAAGCTGAAAGCCATGGGGAATTTCTGTGAAGAGTTCAACATGGGAGCCTGGGATTGTGAGGATGTTACGATTCAATGCGGTTTTGTGTAACAGCAGTGCAGAAATGACTGTCTTTTAAACTCTATCGGTTTTGGTTTCATTGACATCATTAAACGAGTTCCAAGGAAAACCAGCCTTTCCAAAAATAGGGGCCAAAAATGCATATGTATTTCTTCAGTGCTGCATTCCTTATAACAAAAAAACATGTGTACCCCCTAAATCTATTGAGTTTTTTAAAAAATTGCCTTTCAGCTGAGCATCCTTTAGCATTAATTACTTCCGCCTTTTGTAAAATTTTTCTTCTTCCTAAGATGTTGCTAAACCCTCTCTTGCTACTATTAAGTGTTGATTTAAATACTGTCTTGACATAATTTCACTCTAAAGTAGCTTTCTTCCAGTTTTCTTCATACCTATTTGTACTGCCTATTTATTCAATTCTTAGCCTACTGTTTTCTTTTGATTCCTTCCTTTTTTAAAATTATTTCTACTAAATGTTTTTAAGTTAAAGAAAAGAAAAGAAAAAAAAAAGAAAAGAATATAAAATGATCCATAACCCAAAAGAGAAGGAGATCACTCATTTAGGTACCTTAATTGTACTTTTTTAAATAGATTTTATTATGTCGGTTTAAGGTATCCAACGTGACTTTGTGAGACACATATATATATGTATATACTGAAAAAGTTACCATGGTGAAACAAAGTATCATATCCATTATCTCACATAGTTACTCATCTGTTTTCCTTCCTGGGACAACAGCAACTATAATCTACTCATTTAGCAAAAATCCGCAATAAGAAAAACACTATTATTAACTGCCGTCCTCATGTTGCACATTAAATTTTGAGAATTGTTCATCCTACGTATCAGCTACTTTGTATCCTTTATTAAACAAAAGAAGAAGAACTTCTTAGGGAAAACAGCCCAGAGCAAATGTCTTGGTTGTAAACGTCGTGATAAAAATCCGGTTACTCGGTGTTTCATTGTTGTTTGTCGTTTGCTGGAAAGCAGATGTGACACACGCTTCAGTTCCAGCTCCTTAAGCCACTCGAGCCACAGCAAAAGGAAGACGTGTGTTTACCTTTTCCCCTTACACGTGTCAACGTTGGCACAAACAAAGAGCTTGCTCTTCATTGACAACACACCTCACGCCGTCCCCGGGACACAGACAGATGGCCTTTCCTTCTTTCGTTTAACAGAATTTCTTTTGATTTTTAA
>MPIZ01000006.1:3462068-3547432 GCA_003258685.1 Prolemur simus | reverse complement strand
TTTTTTAGTAGAGACGAGGTCTCGCTCTTGCTCAGGCTGGTCTTGAACTCCTGACCTCGAGCGATCCTCCCGCCTCGGCCTCCCAGAGCTAGGATTACAGGTGTGAGCCACCGCGCCCGGCCCCTCGTGGTGGTTTTGATTTGCATTTCCGTGACGATGAGTGATGGTGAAAACCCACTGGACAGTTTTACCCCTTCTTTGGTAAAATATCGATTTAAGTCCTTTGCCCATTTTAAAATCAGGTTATTTGGGTTTCTCGTTTGTTTTTTCTGTTTGCTTTTTGCTATTGAGTTGTACGAGTTCCTTACACGTTTCGGATGTTAACCGGTTATCAGATACGTGGTTTGCAAATATTTCTCCCACGTCGTAGGCTGCCTTTTCATTTTACTGATGGTTTCTTTCACTATGCAGAAGCGTTTTAGTTTAATGCAGTTCTACTTGTCTATTTTTGCTGGTGTGGCCTGTGCTTTTGGTGTGATAGTGAAACAATCCTTGTTCACATCAATGTTGCATTTTCTCCCTACGTTTTCTTCTAGAAGTGTGACTGTTTGAGGTCTTACCTTTAAGTCTTTAGTTGATTTTAGGTTGATTTTTTTTTTTTTTTTGGTATGGTGTGAGGCAGGGGTCCAAATTCATTCTTTTCCATGTGGATAGCCAGAAAAAACAGAGAGTAGAACAGTGGTTTCCCACGGGTGAGGGTGGGGGAACCTGAGAGATGTTAGTAAAAGGGTACAAAGATTCAGGTATAAAGATGAACAAGTTCTGGGAATCTACCCTACAGCCAGTGACTATAGTTAAGGATACTGTATTGTATACTTGCAACTTGCTAAGAGAGTAGATTTTAAATGTCCTCAATACACACACACACACACACACACACACACGGCAACTCTGTGAGGTGATGGCTATGGGAATTAGCTTGATGGTGGTGACCATTCCACAACATGCACATGCATCAAAACATCGCATTGTGCAACTTAAATACATACAGTTTTAATTTGCCAATTGTATCTCAACAAGGCTGGGGGAAAAAAGTGTTAAAGAGGATTTCTATGGGAGATAGGCATGCTTGTCGGAAGGAGCAAAGGCAATTTATGTAACCAAAGCATTTGTAGGCCCTTAAAGCTATGAAATTACTTCATTAATTAAAGAAATAAAAATAATGACAAGGATTTCTAAGTCAAGAATAAGCGTTTCCAGATAATGGCATAGCAAGTACTGTATAGCATCGTAAGTGACGCCATTTTGCCCAAGCTAACTTAGCTATCATGTGTTTTTGATGGGGGGAGGGTCAGATGTGCATCTGAACCAATGTTTTATCCAGCCCAAACTACTCTCATTCTTCCTGTAAATATGGAATTCCAGATGTGGAATGCACCTCGAGCAGATCTGGTCTATGGTTTCTCAATCTCAGCACCACTGATAATCCTCAGCTATTCTCTGTGGGGGGGAGGGCTGTGCTGTGCACTGTAGCAGGTGGGGCACTGTCTCTGGGCTCCCCCTGCCCGCCAGATGCCGGCAGCACCCACACCCCCAAGTTGTCTCCAGATGCTACTAGTGTTCCCTGAGGGACAAACTCAGTTCCCGCCAAGAACCCCTGGTCTAATCTAAAATCGGAACACATATCTGTTCTTTCTCCAATGCCTGCCCCCCAGGAAAAGTGAATATGAATTGCTATAAACTTTATGAACGGTAAAAATTGTCAGATAAACATTTGCTGAAATCTTTCCAAGTTGTTAAAATTATCTATCATTCATCTATCCATCCATCTATCCATCATATATGGCTACATAACCATAATCAATTCATCTATCAATCTATCCATCCATTTATCCATCCATATACCCATCCATCCATTGAATCTATCTATCTATGTATCTATCTGTCTTACTATCTAATCTATTTAAGCTCTCTGTTGTCTATTATTATGTATTATTATCTATCTATTCTATTTATTCATATTATCTACTTATCAGCATATTTTTTTGAGACACAGTCTCACTCTGTCACCCTGGTTGGATGCTGTGGCATCAGCCTAGCTCACTGCAGCCTCCAACTCCTGGGCTCGAGTGATCCTCCTGCCTCAGCCTCCCGAGTAGCTGTGCCACCACCACGCCTGGCTAATTTTTCTGTTTTTAGTAGAGACGGGGTCTCACTCTTGCTCAGGCTGGTCTTAAACTCCTGAGCTCAAGCGAGCTATCCTCCCACCTCAGCTTCCCAGAGTGCTGGGATTACAGGAGTGAGCCACCGTGCCTGGCCTAGCATATATTTTACACACACACACACACATATATATGCTGATAGAGATCTGTAAAAATGTGCAAATATTTAAAATAACACTTTGTTTGGAAAAAGGGTAATTTGCTCAATGCAGACATTCAGTGACTTGCCTGACTCACTTTTAATTCACCTTTAATACCTAATCACTCCTAAGGGCACCTCCCCGCCTTCACCCCAACACCACTTCCCGCCCTGCACCCTGGGCAGCCCGGCTCCCCCGGCCCCTCTCCCTGTAGCCGTTACATTGCAGACCGTATCCCGCCTCATGTGCACTCTGATCATTGGTCCTTTGTCCATTTCTCCCCCGAGCGCACACACAAATCGCAAGCACCCAGACACCCAGGGCTCTTCCTCCACTTGTTTTTTCTCCTGCTTCACACAACGCTGGTAACCAGTTGCACTTAGTAGATGCTTAAGTAAATGGACGGACTACTTACTTAGTTCCTTTTACAACTGCAGCTGAAGGAATGCTGCATTAGGGCAGCGATTTTGAGCCCCTAACCTTCAATAAGTCATAGGTAGGGCTTCTTTTTTTTCCTTCTTTATTACCAGAAACCTGCTGAAAGGAGATGGTAAAAATCAGCTCATTTCTAAAAAATCCTTTAGCATAATATGCAATAAAACAGAGTTCCTTTGGCCAGCCTCCCTGTTGCAAGCATCACACTGAATTTGGTTCTGTTTCAGGGCAAAGGAAGCTAAGTGTTTCATTATAATTCTTCTTGTACACCCGTATGCCTGTATACACTGCGGGTGGGGTGCATTGGGGCAATTTTACTGATATTTCCTAACTTTGTGTCTCTGATCCCATACCTCTCCCTGTTGACATGTGTAGAAAGAATTGTAAACTTACATTTCATCTCCCTGACTTGTTTGTCTTAATTTGTTCAATTCCTACCTTCCAATTGAAAGCAAAGCAACCAAATTTTCCTAGAATATCATCCCCCAATCTAAATTATGCATGTTTTTAAAGTATCTCCTTGTGTCAGGGGAAAGAAATAGTTTGAAACGATCCTTTAGATTATTTGCATATTTTTGAAATGTTTTACTGACATTAAATGTAATTGATAGGAAAATCAATGCATCATATAAAATTGAATCTTAGGAGGATTGGACAGAAAAAAAAAATAAGGGTTTGTGCAGGCCAAGGAGTCAAAGTCTGATTTTCCCCTAAAAGAAAAAAGGCTCTGGAAGTTCTTTTTTCCAAGTTTAGAAACCATTCAAAATTCATGAGTTTGCTGTTTTGATCAGAATTTAAATCTCTTCCAGATTTCTACCCTTAGGGAAAAAAAAAATATGGCTTCATGCTTTTAGGGAAGAAAGATCAAAATAGTATATTAAATAGTCTCAGAAGACTTCTTGTACATATAAAAAATATTCAGTGAGTTAATATAAAATAAATCAGAAACAGAGAGACTGAATCTCTCTTAGATTATATATGCTCTTAAGTTCTAGGAAAATGAAGGATACAAACTAGAAGATCAATGAAAACAAATATATCAATTATCCAAAGAGACAAGTTTAAAGATCTCAATTCCAGTTCAGATTGGCTCTTCCTAACAGAAGTCAAAAAAGTGATATGCCAACGAGTAATGTAATACCTTCACGCTTTATAAAATGCTAAATGTTGACTGTGTATGTTGTTAGTGCTTTGTTTGAAAAGCCAATGAGGGTATAATATGTGGGTAACTAGCACGGAGTGGGTAGGAAAGGCATTGTACTGTATGAAATTCAAGTGATAAATAAAAGAAACCCCATTTAAAACAGATACAGCCGTGTGTCACTGCATAATGGCTTCTTGATCAATGAGAGATCCCATATAAAACAATAGTCCCACAGGGTTATAATCAAGCTGAAAAAATTCCTATGGCCTGGCGATTTGTGTTGCCATTGCCTACAGTATTCAGTAGGCACACCTGCTGCACAGGTTTGTAGCCCAGGAGCAGCAGGCTGTATACCTTACAGTGTAGGTGTGTAATAGGCTAAGTTATTTAGGTTTCTGTGAATATGCTCTAGGATGCTAACATGACAACAATGTCACCAAACAATGCATTTCCCAGAAAGTATTCCGGTTATTAAATGATGCTTGACTAAATTTTTTTCACTGTGTGCAATTTTCCCTATTCTAAGGGAACTCTCTTTAGAAACCCATGCTGATCTTGCTTCAGATCCTCCAGTGTAGCAATTTAGGAGCAGCAGTTACATGAGCTAAAACTAGCTACCGCTTGCCCACAGACTGCCATTACTCTCACATGTCTTCTAGCCTCGCAGAACCAATGGTGAGCTTCTCTTCCATGTTGGAGTTACTTATAAATATAGGAGTGGGAGCTTCCAAATTTCCATGAAATGATGTATCTGCTAGTTAACAACCCACATCCGTTACCTATCACTGCGTA
This sequence comes from Prolemur simus, assembly GCA_003258685.1. Classification (NCBI taxonomy): domain Eukaryota; kingdom Metazoa; phylum Chordata; class Mammalia; order Primates; family Lemuridae; genus Prolemur; species Prolemur simus. The sequence continues at coordinate 3,542,759 of MPIZ01000006.1, read as the reverse complement.
ACAAGCAATCCCAACACTCACTTGCTAAAAACAAGCACCGTCACATTTGCTCATGATTCTGTAGGTCGGAAATGTTGGCTGGGCTCAGCTGAGTGGTTCTTCTGTGGGTCTTGTTGAGAGTCCATCAAGTGGTCACAGTCCCCTGGCAGTTTGACCAAGTATAAATTTTGGTCCGAGCTCAGGACCTATTCGCATGCCTGGACATTGGTGCTGGTTGTTGACTGAGTCAGTCTCTGTCTCTGTCTGTCTCTCTGTCTCTCTCTCTCATGGTTCCTATCTCAAGGAGTGTACCCTGGTTTTTTCATATGGGGTGGCCCCGGGACTCTGTGCTTACAGACAGGACTACTCAACAGATATATTCATAAATACACCTTGGATCATCCAGTCTCATCCAGCTGCCAGGCAATGACAGTGGCACAAGAAACCCCAGGTAAGACCAACAGAAGAACCGCCCAGCTGTGCCCAGTCCAAGTTGCTGATTCACAGAATTAGGAGAAAATACAGTGACTGTCGAGGCACTACATGGAGAGTTGATTTTTATATGCAACGACTGGTACCTGGTCCACAATTTGGTACCTGAAGGGGAGGGAGGTTTTCTGCCATAACAAAAGTATAGAACATTCAGCATTGTTTTTTTTTTTTTTTTTATTTTTATTTTTACCTACTCCTTTTTGAAATATGGACTTGGCTTTTAAATTGGTGAATAGCAGTAAGGAAAATAGTAATAAAACTGCTCCTGAAGGCTAGAAAAACATAACTTGTGGTATGTCGTATTGAAAAAGCAAAACCACAGCTGCAGAAACTTGGAAGATGAAATTGTGCCTTATAAACTTCAATTTGGAGAAGGTAGGTTTTTTTTTTTAATTTTTACCATGTCACTATTGATATCTGAGGCTAGAAAATTCTTTGTTATGGAAGCTGTCATGTGCATTTCAGTATTCTTAGCTGCATCACTGGTGTCTATTTGGTAGATGCCAGAAGCTCCCAATGAATCTAGTGTGAGTTTTTGTCCCATAGAGCCATGAGTACATAACAGTTATTTTTTTCTAACTGTGTATATTCTGGGGTTGTTAACATAGCAATTACTCACTGAAATAACCTCTTATATTGTAACAGAAACAGAGAGACTGTTCATGCAGATTCCTTTTCCTGCTACAACGATTCATCCCACAAACATTTTCAGCACATACCAGGAGCAAATAATATTCTAATTTGGGGATGAAGACAAATGACATGATTTCATGGCCCGATTAAAGGAAATACAAAGCTAGGCATTATATAAAGGCAGGAAGATCACTTGAGCTCAGAACAACCTGGGCAACATAGCAAGACCCTGTCTCAAAAAACAATTTAAAAAAGAAATACGGCAGGATGCGTGAGCCAAGGGACTCTCAGCTGTGTCAAGCAGAAAGGTGCTTTCATTATGGTCAGGGAGGTCCTGGCCAAAAAGGTGACTTTTGAATAAAGACGCCTTTTTGAGATAAGATATACCGTGATCTGTTGCTATGCTCTGAATGTTTGTGTCCCCCCAAAACTCATGTTGAAATCCTCACCCCCAAGGTGACGGTGTCAGGAGGTGGGGGCTTTGGGAGGGGACGAGGTCCCGAGGGTGGAGCCTCATGGATGGGACCAGTCTCCTTATAAAAGGGACCCCAGAGAGCTCCCTCGCCCCTTCCACCATGTGAGGACACAGCGAGAAGGCGCCATCTATGAGCCAGGAAGTGAGTCCCCACCAGACACAGCCTCTGCCACGCCGGGATCCTGGACTTCCAGCCTCCAGAGCTGGGAGCAATAAATGCCACTTGTTTATAAGCCACATGTGTGTGGTGTTTTGTTATAGCAGCATCTATTACAGCCACAGAGGAAGGTATGTGAGGTGGTTAGGCTGGAAGGAGAGCTTGGAACCCTCTGTAAAGAATTTTTATGCCTCCTCCAAAACAGAGAGCCTTGCCTAGCAGAGTCTAAAACAAACTGGTAGCATCAGTAGCGACTTCCGCCAGCACTCGCGGGTCCCCAAGCCATGTCTCAGGTCAAGCAGCCAGAGTTAACTCAGCCTTCTGCCACCTTTGTGTTCTACTCAGGCCTTCCACAGATTCTGTGAGGCTGACATACATCGAGGAGGATAATCTGCTATACTAAATCCACCAATTCGAATGCTAAACCCTTCCAGAAACACCCTTACAGACTCATAATGTTTAACCAAGTATCCAAGCATCTCATAGTCCGGTAAGGTTGGCCGGCTCAATGTCACCAGTACAGGAGACCGTACTAGTTTCTGTGACTTAAAACAGCGCTCACCTGTTCTCTTGCAGTCTCGGATATCCGACGTCCGACACGGGTCTCAGGGGGCTGAAATCCAGGTGTGTGCAGGGCTGGTTCCCCCTGGAGGCTCCGGGGGAGACCCCCGTTCCCTGGCTGCCTTCCTTGTTCCTGGGTCCTTCCTGCGTCTGCACAGCCAGCCACGGAGGGTTCAGTCCTGCTCACGCACAACCATTCGGATCTCTCCTCCTCCCTGCATCCTCCCCATTTAAGACTTGTGATCACCTGGCCCCCGCTCAGCTAATAATCTCCCTATTTTAAGCAAGAGCAGATGATTAGCAACCTTAATTCCACCTGCAACTTGGATTTCCATTTGCATCTAACCTAACCTATTTATTCACAGGTTCCAGGGATCAGGATGTGGGCTATTTTGTGGGGTGAGAGGAATAGATCATTTCTCCTCCCAAATGCATGACCTCACATTGGTAGCCTGGCATGGGTCACAGTGGAGGTTTACACAAGGGACGTGGGGACACACGCTGCAAAACTCAAGGCTTCCTTCCCTGCCCCATCTCTGAAAGCCGGTGGTTAATTTTTTTCAGCACACACCACTGGGCGTGACACACAACTAGAGAGCTGCACCGTGTGATTTATTTTTCATTTATTTGTTTTAATCTTATTTTTTAACTCACACATCATAATTGTACATAGTCATGTGGTCTGTAGCGATGTTTCGATACATATGATATATATCGTGATGAAATCAAGGTAACTGGTATATTCACCCATCCTCCCAGACACGTATCATTTCTCTGTGCTGGTAACATTTGAGATCCTCCTTCTAGCTATTTGAAACTATGTAACGTATTTTAAAACTCCCATTTAGGCCGGGCGTGGTGGCTCGCGCCTGTAATCCTGGCACTCTGGGAGGCTGAGGCGTGAGGATGGCTTGAGGTCAGGAGTTTGAGACCAGCCTGGGCGAGAGTGAGACCCCGTCTCTACTGAAAATAGAAAAATTAGCCGGGCATGGTGGCGCACGCCTGTAGTCCCAGCTACTCGGGAGGCGGAGGCAGGAGGATCGCTTGAGTCCAGGTGTTGGAGAGGAGACTGGGCAATGTAGCAAGACCCCATCTATAAAAAAAAAAAAGCAATTTATTACAAAAATTAGCCAGGTATGGTGGTGCGCACCTGTAGTCCCAGCTACTCAGGAGGCTGAGGCAGGAGGATCGCTTGAGCCCAGGAGTCTGAGGCTGCTGTGAGCGAGGCTGACGCCACGGCACTCTAGCCCAGCCCCAACAGGGTGAGATTCTGTCTCAAAAAAAAAACCAAAAAACTCTCATTTAAATTCCACTTCTAGGGTGTCCTGTGTAAAAAAGAAGAAAACAAGAAAACCCCAAGATCATGAATTTAAGTGTCGTGCCTTTTCTCTGAAAGTTGGAACAGCCCAGATCTGACCAACTCTATTAAATCCACCATCATCATGAACACTAAGGCAATATGATTCCTTATGAGGAAGTAAACTCTTCTCGAGACTTGGACATTTCTTATATACATCATATATATATATATGATCATTAATGTTTCAGTCAATCTTCCTCTCTGTTCTGGTGTTGTTCATTATGCCACACAAGGAAGAAAAATCCCATAAATAAACCTCACACAAAATCCAGAGGGCTCTTGAGTGAGAAGCGTGAAGGAATATTCTGTATTGTATTAATATAAAGGGGGATCTTCTTTTTTTTTTTTTACAGAAGACTAGCCAGGGGGTGTCAAAGGGAGAGACCCCCGTGGCAGAGAGGAGACCACCAGAGAATGATCTGCAGCTGCCCCCACTACTCTGCCTCCCTGGGCACGTGCGTTTGAAGGACATGCGTGTGGTTTAGGCACCAGGTCATCGGTCTACACACGCTGACCCGCCTTGCTGACGATACCCAGGCTCCTCCTACGAGCTTCAGCCATTGGAATCTGAATTCCCGCAGTGGGAGCAGATGTTAAAACTGGAAGTGCCCATGGCAGCCACATCTGTGCTGCACACGTCTGCAATGACCGTTCTTCAACACGGGTTGTGTCATACATGGCACCAGCTGGTGTTTCCACGGCTGCCCCGTGACTTGTGCACATGGGGGTTCACAGCGTGTTGGGGGCACGAGGCAGATGAATGAGCCCCGCAGCACCTGGCCGGGAGGTAGAGAAGCCACACACAGCGGCAGCTGGCGACAGAGTGTCCTCAGAAGGGCAGCCATGAAATCTCCATGGAGGAAGACCCTTTTGTGCCCAGCCCTGAAGAATGGATTTTATTTGCAAAGAAGCACGTGGAGAATGAGCGGCATGCTCATGCATGTTGTAAGCAAAGCTGGATACACACACAGCAGGTGCACGGAAAACCACCCGCCTAGCTGGGGTGTCGTGCAGGGCAGGGCACTCACATGGCACATCAGAAATGTGGGAAGGGGCCCGTTTTTAACAGCTTTGCCACGGAAACTAAGGTGCATGTACCCGATTTGGTGGGAAAAGAGTACGGATTGAAACCTTCATGGGACCCACGTCAACTTCCAAAGGATGAATCTGTGTTTCTCACACCAAATGTATTTTATTTTATTTCTCTATTTATCTATCTGTTTATTTATTTCAGAGTATTACAGGGGAACAAATATTTAGGTTACATATATTGCCTTTGCCCCACTAGAGTCAGAGCTACAAACATGCCCATCCCCCAGAGGATGTGCACCGCACGCATTAGGTATGAATACACCCATCCCCTCCTCCCCTCCCACCTGCCCGACACCCAGTGAATGTTAGGACTATATGTGCACTTAAGCGTTGATCAGTTAGTACCAATTTGATGGTGAGTCCATGTGGTGCTTGTTTTTCCATTCTTGGGATACTTCACTTAGTAGAATGGGCTCCAGCTCCATCCGGGATAATACAAGAGGTTCAAGATCTCCATTGTTTTTTGTGGCTGAGTAGAACTCCATGGTGTACATAGACCACATTTTATTAATCCACTCTTGGGTTGATGGGCACTTGGGTTGTTTCCACATCTTTGCAATTGTGAATTGTGCTGCTGTAAACATTTGAACCAAATGTAAAGTGTTAATTCTACCCTGCATGTTAATGTATCCTAGGCGGTTTTTTAATTTTCTTTAAGTTTGTTTTGTGTTTTAACCTCCCTTGAATCAACCAGCATACACAGGATGCCCTTGGAAGGAGTGTAGAAGTCCCAGAACGTTTAAGTCCCTAATAGGGAATGTTAGGTGAACGTTGTCATTGTGATACCGTGAGGTCTCGAAAGCATTTCAGGATTCATGCCTCTATTCCTAGACAGAATTAGGGAAAAGATCACTTGGCCTGAGGTTTTACCAGACTATTGTTCTAAAAATCTGTGCAAATATATTCATTTCTATAACTCGGGGGCAAGCCGAATTTCAAAGGCAGTATCTGTCACTCAACCCCATGCCAATGTTAGCAAACGCTGCTCGTAGACCTTGCGAGAGGCTTGGCCGATATTTTTGCTGAGTTGCCTTTTCGTTCTCGGTGGGGGTCTATGAGTCACCGCCTCCATCGCTAAAAATGCCAGGCCCCTGGTCTTGTGTCAGATGTTGCGTGTTTTGCCTCGTGAGCCGTATGTTCTCTGTGAGCCGAAGACGCACGCTGATGTGCTGTGGTTCTTATTTTCACCGGCTGTAAGGAAATGACTCTCATATGTTAATATGTCAAACGCTCAAGTTGAAGGATTTAGCGCATCCTATATGGAAACCGTGCCATGAAAGGGAGAGAAAATGTTACAGGAATGTCACGCTATTCCAAACAACTCTGCTTCCTGCGTCTCTGTAAACCTTATCCTAGTTAATCATATTTTTGAAATCCTTCTCTTACCTGTTTGTTTGTGTGCATTGCACTGATTAATCATTTCACCGACTCCAAAAGCACCGGCTTCACGTCGGATGAGCAAAGGCCCAGTTAAACCCAGCTTTGAGACGGTCTGCCGAAGGTTGCCTCCTGGGAAGGGGGAAGAATGCACCGTGACTGTAAACTCACAAACGTTTCCCATCTCTAAAACCGGTGTTATTCATAATGGTCATATCGGACCACAGCAAAAATTGCCTCTTGAAATGGTTTTGTGGATTTTGCTTTCCGCATTGGCGATACGTAGCGATAATATGCTTCTTTCTGCAAACGAGACTGCACATTTGGAGATTCTGCAGGGTGCTGGATCCGTTCTAGTTTTCTGTGCAATTGAAAGCCCTCCGCAGCAGCAGATAAAGATGTGTGCGAAGCCTTCCTGCCTCGGTTCCGTAGCTGAGAGGGAAGCAGATGGTGCTACTCAAGCCGTCCTTAAGAAAATAAAATAGCTGTAAACAACACAAAAGCCTCAGCAGGGAAATGCATGAAATCAGCCTCTTGGATTCCGGGCTTTTCTTTTTCAGTGTGGCCTTTGCCCTTTTCTAAGACGAGTTTATAATGAAGTCAGACCGAGGCTTTTGTCTGAAAGAGCCACACCTAGGATTTGCAAAGCCCTGACCGCCCTGGTCCAGCGGTTGGCAAGAGACAGCTGTTGGAGACAGCTGTTTGCGGTTACCAAGCATCCGCCGTGTTCTATGGTGTGTCACCATTTTCTTAGAGCACTGTCCCCAGAGCTGTTTTTCCCAAGGTCCTTAGCATGGTGCCCCCGCCAACAAGGGTCACCGTGTTGGACAAGCAGAGTTACATCTACGTTGGATCGGTTTGGAGGGGGAAAACAGATATTCCGTGAACATCTATTTTTGTTTTATTCTTTGGTTAGCCAATTGCCTTTGTTGAAATAATTTCCTCTTTTGTTTTCTTTAGCCTTAGCAGGTTTTTACCCGGAAGGACCTCATCAAAAACATGTCACATTTTCTCTTGAGTATAAGGACGCAGTGGGGTATCTTCCCAGTCTTCTTTTCTGCTATTTACTTTTTGAGAAAATTGCCTTTTCTCTGGGGAAAACAAGGAAAGGAAATGATAGCACCATATGAGTTGAAGGGTGGGACAAGGACGGGATCCTGTAGGGCATTAGGAGACCAGGAAAATTGTTGGAACTGTAAATAAGTTTTTTATTATTACTATGTCATTCTAAGTGTCAAAAAGGGGATTATAGAGAGCAAGTTATGATTTTGATGGGTTGTAAGTGGAGAATAATTGGGAGGAAATCTGGAGTTAGAGGAATAAGTAAGGATAGAGGTCATAGGGGTGAAAACAGACAAAAAATGTAATTTACGTGATATGTATTTCTGGAGTCAGAGAAGCTAAAGCAAGACAGTTCATCAGTGTCTGTTGCCACGTGCACCATGACAGTGCTCAGTTCTATTCCCGATTTCTTTTAGCGTCATACGCTTTATAAAAGCTATGACAAGTTTGATGAAGAATACCAGCAAATCAGCTATCACGATGGAGGGATAGTGCTACTTCTGCATGGAATAAAATTTGTCTGATCCTGAAACGGGAAAATGCCTTTTCTAAGTTCAATAAAGACGCAGATGTCTAGTGAGTTCTACTACAGCCTGGGCACAGAATTAAAGTAAGTATAAAATTTCCGTAATAGGACCAGGGAGGTTTGATGCTCAGCGTCGAGATGCTACTGTCCTCTCATGGTGTCACCAGATATGTGATGTCCGTGGTGCACACGGGCTTATCTAAGAAGGAAAACGGAGACACAAGAGGAAGGATGGACATGGGCACGGATGACACGAAGCTGGGAGGTTGCGGTTGCTGAACCAAGAGCAGGAACTGGGAGACCACAAGTCTTGGAGCAAATACGCACCCACCTCTGCCCGCTTACCCCTCCAGACACCCTCAGCAATATTGGGAAGGACACAAAAAAGTCCATGTTGCAGTGGAATTACTTAAGTTCTGTTATTCGGGTAGCAAAAGAAAAGGTGAGTCCATGTGGTGCTTGTTTTTCCATTGTTGTGATGCTTCAGTTAGTAGAATGGGCTCCAGCTCCATCCGGGATGATACAAGAGGTGCTGGATCACCACTGTTTCTTGTGGCTGAGTAGAACTCCGTGGTATGCATAGACCACATTTTATTAATCCACTCATGGATCCATGAGTACTGGGGTTGTTTCCACGTCTTTGCAATTGTGAATGGGGCTGCCATAAACATTCAAGTGCAGATGTCTTTTTTATAGAATGTCTTTTTTTCCTTTGGGTAAATACCCAGTGGTGAGATTGCTGAGTAGTACTCCATGGGATACATATACTGCATTTTATCACCTTGATTTTCCTCAATTGGTGGTCGTCCACCAAAGAGATTCCCTTTCCACCCCCTACGGAGGACAGGGAGACAGTTTCGGTCATCACACCTGGGCGTGCTGTTGGCATCTAGTGAGTAGAGACCAAGGCAGTGCTCAAAACCCTACAAGGTACAGGACAGTCGCCCTGTGACAAAGACTTATCCATCCCTAGATGTTGTTAGCGCCAAAGTGAATAACCTTCAAGTAGGTGGATCTTGATGTCCTAACCTCCAACGAATCATTGCGTCTTTCTTTTGTTCCCCATGCCTTTGTGTTTACCGGGCCACATTCCAGTTATTCATACAATTCTGTCTTTCTTCTTCTTGGGATGCCCATACTGGTAGTGCAGTTGACGGTGTTTCTCATTCACAATCACCGTCACCCTTGCTCAATTTATTTCTTCCCCCTCTACATGGGGAAGAAGCATTCCGGCAACCCCCCGGTTCCCTGGCACAATCTGTTGGACACATGGTCCTTAACGGGGCTGTGGTTTGTGAAATACATTGTGTTGCCTGGTGAGTGTGTGTTTCTCATTTACATAAAGGGTCTATCGTGCCATAAATATCATTCTTTGCCTTCATGTCTCTCACTCGACAAAATGGTTTTAAGACCCCATGATGTGGTGAGAAAGCCAACAGTTTTGCAGTTTCTCTGTCCCAGGCACGCATCTGGCATGTGTGACAAGCTGGTGGAGAGACACCTGCCTAATGCCCCAAAGCCACATGGAATAGCTCGTAGGTGTCCCTGCACCCCCCTCTTTAATAGTGTCTCTGGGGTTTATACCTAAAAGTGATATTGCTGGATCGTGAGATGTCTGCTTTATTTAACAGAAATCTAAGGTCTGGCCAGAAAGCTTTTGAGAAAAATGGTCCAATATCAACCATCAGCATTACTGCAGAAAAATTCCCTCCTTCTCATACTCTTGAGAACGCCAGGTATATTCCAGTTTTATAGAGCTTGTGATAGTTATAGAAACAGAAAATGCCTCTCATTGTCACTTTAATTTGCAATTCTCTGATCACTATATGCTTTTTTGTTAACAGGGCTCACTTTTGTGTGTGTGTACGTGTTGCCTATACAGAGCTTGTTTTTCTAGAGGGTTTCTGGTCTTTTTCTTTCCTGTTAACTTGCAGGACTCCTATGTATATTCTAGATAACAGGATAATTCTATTTTTTTTTTTTTTTTTTGCATTTGGATATTACAAATAACCACTCCCATCCTCTCGTCTGTGAATCTTGGTGGACTACAACATCCCGTCCCAGGAAGGAAAGTGTTAATTGTGATGTCGTGAAATGCCTCTATGTTTTATCTACGATTTGTGCTTTTAGGGTCTTGCTTAAGAGATCGTTGCCCACTCCTAAGGCCAGAAAGATATTCCTGTTCATTTTCTTCTACTGGATTTACGATCGGATGCTTCTTAGGTCTTTAATCCATCTAGAGATCGTCTTTGTAAGTGGTGATGAGACAGACTCAGCTTCATTTTTCTTCCTACACTGAACGAGTTTCCCCAGTGGCATGTTTTAAACACTACTTTCTTTCCCATATTAATGTGTGATGCCCTATTTCTCATACAGAAAATGCACCAGTTGGGGACGGTCCACTCATTCTATGGCTGTATTAATATTTGCCACCTTCGAAGTCATTCCTGTCCTTGCTGCTTTGATGTTTAAATCCATCCTAATATTGGGGAAACAAATCCACCTCTTTGAATTACTTTTCCCCCACCACTAACTGAGCTCTGTTTCAGTGTGTCCTTTCATATACATCTTTTAGGATTAGTTTAACCCGTTGTTAAAGTTAGTAAAGAATCAGTATCTTAAATGGAACTGCATCATATTATATATTAATTCTAGAGGGAATTATGTTTTTCATTTCAGCCTGAGCTCCCACAAAAAGAGAGCACGAAACAAAAGTTTCTGTGCAGGTAAGGTTTTGTTGTTGTTGTTGTTTTGTTTTGTTTTTGAGACAGGGTCTTGCTCTGTCGCCCAGTCTGGAGGCAGTGACATCATCATAAGTCACTGCAGCCTCCAATTTTTGGGCTCAAATGATCCTCCTCCTGCCTCAGCCTCCCCAGTACCTGAGACTACAAGTGTGCACCATCATGACCAGCTAATTTTTTATTTGTTATTTATTTAGAGATGGGGTCTTGCTATGCTGCCCAGGCTGGTCAGGAACTCCTAGCCTCAAGGGATCCTCTCACTTCAGCCTCCCAAAGTGCTGCGATTACAGGCATGAGCCACGGCTCCAGGCCTTTGTGCAGGTACATTTTTAGGGGGATGTGCAAGGAAGGAAGGAAGGAAAGAAGGTGGGAAGGAAGGAAGGAGGAAGGGAAGGAGGGAAGAAGGAAGGAAGGAAAGGAAGAATGAACATACACATTGTTACTAAAATCCAGAAGTTACATAAGACTTTGTTTAGTTTTTCTTAATTCATTTTGAGACTATACCATCTTTTCTTCCAAGATACTTAACCAAAGCAACTGCTAGATTACGGTATCTGCTCTCTCTTACACTACACATTTCAAAAAAGGTAGGGATATAATTATTATCTTCCCCCAGCAATAGAGGCTTTTGGCAGTGCACATTTTAGGCAGAGTCTCGGCCACAGTGACATCTTGTAAAAGCAGGAAAAGAAGAGAAGAGAAAGGAGAGACAGGGCAGAAGGCTGAGTCCACTGAATCAGAGCAGGGCCAACTCTGCCACGCCTACGGCTCATGTCATCTGCTTATTGTGACCCGCGGCTGCCTCCTGAGGGACCTCTCTGTGCACACACCCTGCACGCAGCTCGCTCTCTCTATTGCCCTAGACCGTCTGATCATCTTCCAAAGCTTCTGTCGCCTCCTGCTCAATTCATTTTTGGTCCACATTGAGGGACCCCATGATAACTCCCTTGGGGTCCTACGTCCCGCCTGAAACTGCAGCATCGTGACATAAATACTCTCCAACCTGGAATCCTCTGCCCCAGAGACAGCACACAAGTAAGGTACCCAGAAGGAGGACTGACACCACTGTCAAGGATTCAAACGTCCTCTTAGCTAACTAAGACCACTTTTGGTGAGTCAGAGCCAGGAAATTCCGGATGCCTCCGGCGAGGGAAGAGAAGAGAGAGACACAGTTAAGCCCAGCTCCCTCCACACTGACATGGGATTTTGGTAGGTGAATTAATATTATTTAAAAAAAAAAATAACCCACACAGGTAATCGTCCACCAGGAAAACCTTGATGCTCGGTGCTCCTTTTAAAGAAAAGAAAAAGAAACGTTATTTCATGGTGAGGCATCTTTCTCTCTTGGTCCACACAACTTAAATTTAGACTGTTGCTTTCTGGGCCGTTGTTTTACCAAAATAATTGTCCCAGAAAATGGAAAGCCATTCGATGTATTAAATTCAAAATGTTTTCCTTTGTCCAGAGAAATAAACTCCACCTGTATAAATATTAGACAAGCAGGAAAGAACTGTTTACTTATTGTTATAAAGCCTTAAAGATTGGGACAAGGGAAACTTGTGTTTATTTTTTAAGGCAAAATAATGTTTAAATCCACTGCAGGATGAGATGTGAGAATCTAAATTAATAGGATTTAAAGACTTTCATTAAATATCTTCCAGTAGTTATTCTAAATAAGGTTGAAGTCATTTCTCATGTGCAGTATTGTATATTTGCAGGCCACAGGCTCAGAGAATGTCCAATCCTGAAACAAACACTAGGAGCTCAATAGCGTTTTTCTCTCCAACATGAAGAGCTTTTGCCAACTTGAGATGAAACCCAAACCAGAGAAGAATATTACGTTGTCAGCTCACAACTGCCAGGGCACGCTGGGCAGAGCTACTCTTGTTGTTCTTCAGGCTGTTTTAAAATGCAGCTTCTCTGCCTGCCAACCCCTTCGCTCCAATCCAGGGAGGCCTGTCCTCGTATTTGCCAACATTTGTTTTCTTTAAGTCAACCCTATTTAGACTTCAGTTTTAGTAAAAGCATATGGCAGCGCTAGGTGATTACTCATCTGTTACAAACAATTTGCAACAGTGTCCTTCATGTGGCGTTGCCAGTTGAACAAATAAAACATGTAGGATACCCACCAGCATATGACTCGAGGGTTGTGTGAGATACGCTTGCACTACACACTGTTGGGATATAACTACACTAAACGTCGAGATATACTAAACATTGCTTGGGACACATTTATACTAAACATTTCCTGGGGTATACTTATACTAAACATTGCTTGGGATACACTTATACTAAACTTGACTTGAGATATATTTATATTAAACATTGCCTGGGCTATACTTACACTAAACTTTACTTGGGATGTGCTTATTCTAAACCTTGCCTTCGATATACTTATACTAAACATTGCTTGGGATACACTTATACTAAACTTTGCTTGAGATATATTTATACTAAACACTGCCTGGGATATACTTATACTAAACATCACTTGGTGTATACTTAATACTAAACATTGCTTGGGACACATTTATACTAAACATTGCCTGGGATATACTTATACTAAACATTGCTTGGGATACACTTATACTAAACTTGACTTGAGATATATTTATATTAAACATTGCCTGGGGTATACTTATACTAAACTTTACTTGGGATGTGCTTATTCTAAACCTTGCCTTGGGTATACTTATACTAAACATTGCTTGGGATATACTTATACTAAACTTTACTTGAGGTATATTTATACTAAACACTGCCTGGGATATACTTATACTAAACATCACCTGGGGTATACTTATACTAAACTTTCCTTGGGATATACTTATTCTAAAGCTTGCCTTCAGTAAACACTTACACTAAACATTGCTTGGGATACACTTATACTAAACTTTACTTGAGGTATATTTATACTAAACACTGCCTGGGATATACTTATCCTAACCATCACCTGGGGTATACTTATACTAAACTTTACTTGGGATGTACTTATTCTAAACCTTGCCTTGGATATACTAAACATTGCTTGGGACACACTTACACTAAACTTTACTTGACATGTATTTGTACTAAACATTGCCTGGGATATACTTATACTAAACACTGCCTGGGCTGTACTTACACTAAACTTTCCTTGGAATATACTTATTCTAAACCTTGCCTTGGGTATACTTATACTAAACATGGCTTGGGATACACTTATACTAAACAGTGCCTGAGATATGCTAAATATTGCCTGGCCTATATTTATACGAAGCTTTACGTGGGGCATAGATACACTAAACATTTCTTGGGATATACTTCCATCAAAAAAAAATTTATTGTTTGCCCCAAATCCAGATTTAACTGGGCACACTGTATTTTATCTGTCAACCCTTCTTTTATGAGCTTCAACTCTCATCGTTTGGTCTGGTTTTGTTTTTTAAAAAGGAGCGTAGGGTCCGACAACAATACTATTTTTGTCAGGAAGAGATATTTCGTCGCTGGCCTTATGAAGATCCTTCCGGAAATCAGACGTGACGTTGTTTTCCAAGTCTGGCTGGGGGTCTGTCTTCACTCTCCCAGAGCCGTCATTCACTGCGGGGGCATCTGCAATGTAACGGTCCACGCCGATCACTGTTAACTAGACATAAAACTTCTCATTTTTGGAATATGACCTCAGCCATTTACAGTCTCTGAGATTAAGAACACGTCTTTTATACACGGGAGTGAAGACTTGCCATGGAAATCAAAATGCATTTTAGAAATAAAGGTTGCCTTTAACTTCTTGCATTTTCTGAGATAAAATGAAAACATCTGCGTTTATCAGTCACCAGAGATGCCACATGGCACACCCCAAGGTAGATTCTAAAATAATCCGGCCCGAGCCACTTATGAAATAACGAACAGAATTTACATTGGATAGGTCCAACTTTTTAAAAAAAATAGAGATCATGGAAACACATAATAATAATTAGTGTGCCTTTTTAAAAGTGAGGCAAAACCAAAGTGTGATCGCTCCTGCTGACCCACGAGTACCTGGTTAGAGAGCAGAATGTTCCAACTCCGTGCTTTTCCTTGGAATCCACAGTTATTGGCACTGAATTCTTTGCATAATACTCAGTTTCCAAGTATTTTGTTTTAAAAGGAGTCCTAGACCTGTTTCTAAGAATTCTAACTTATCTTTTTCTCCGTTGTTCCTTTGGCGTATGTGAGCGTAATGCCTAACAGATGTTTGTCTCCCCCCAGGTGTCTTGTAAGCGTCAGGAATCTGCCCTGGCTCTGCTGTCCCTGAGTCAGTGAATAGTCACAGAGCGTGCGGAGGATGCTTAGGGCTAGAGGCTGTTTCAGAGAACCGACAGGCTGGGAAATGCTACACAAGAAACACACAGGCCATGTAGGAGCTGAGCGGCAAGCTGAGTCCCGGACGTGGAATGAACGAGGAAGCCACGTGATGGAAATAGAAACAGGTGAAATCAGGCACTTCGACGCATACGGTATTTTTTTAACACATGCACGGCCACACTAGACAAAAAATTTTTTTTCCTTGGGGCCACAGTGTTTTAAGACAAAAATAGAATAAAAACTTCGACAACAAAAGGATCCTTTCTAATTTAATGAAAAATGTGTTATTTTTTATTTGTTTTCTGTGTGTGAGTTACATGCAATTTGAAAAATAGTTCTCTCGGCTCCCAAGGGGAAGAGACCTGTGAGTTACATACGCTTCACGAGGCCCCGGGCTCAAAATGAGCATGAGTTAAATACAACTCTCAGGGCAGTTCATGTGTTAAGTGATGCTGGCAATATTTATTTTAGCTTTGTTGTCAAAATACAAACAATAAATGGGATATATAAAGGTAAATAAATGAAAAGTGACTTTTTACCATCTTCTTCAACTTCCCCTTGTTGTTACCTGTCCAGTGGGTACATTTTCAGAGCTTTTCCATCAATTTTGGTCTATGAACATACACCGAAAAATGTATAGTTTCCCCAGGTGTGTCATTTTTACCTAAACGGATGCACACTGGACTCAACTATACAGCAAGTTGATTTTTTTTCACATATCCATGTCTTAGAAACACTCCTTTGACCCAAAATGGAAGGTTTCCATGTTTTGTTTTGTTTTTTAACTACTGCTTATTTCATATATTTGATACACTGTGGTCAATTTTCAAATCCCTACCTAATTTTATGATTATTTCTCAGACCACGTATTTTTTTCCCCTGTTTTGGTTGTCAGTTTGTTTTTTAGTGCTTTTAATACAGAACAGTAAAACAAACCAATATATCCAATAATCCTGTCACTCAGAAATTGTTATTGCTGATTTAAAAATAAGCAGTGCGGCCGGACACACTGGTTTTACACCGGTAATCCCAGCACTTTGGAAATGCTGAAGAGGGAAGATTTCTTGAGGCCAGGAGTTCAAGACCACCCTAGGCAACATAGCGAGACTCTGTCTCTACAGAAAATAAAAAAATTAACCAGTTGTGGTGGTTCACTTCTGCAGTCCCAGCTACTTGGGAGGCTGAGGCAGGAGGATCGCTTGAGCCCAAGAGCTCGGGGCTGCAGTGAGCTGTGATTGTGCCACTGCACTCCAGTCTGGGTGACGGAGTGAGACCCTGTTTCTAAAAAAGTAAATTAATAAAATAAAAATAAGCAATGTATGCACATGGTAAGAAAACTCAAACAACATGGGCATTGTCTCTTTATTGTATGCGTTCTGCAAATATAAATCAAGAAGGAAAGACGATCATTAGTACTTTGCAGTGTCTGTCACATAAATACATATCTTAAAACATCCACTAGAAAAGAAACCTAATCAGTAAAATGAGGAAATTATATAATTACTTCACACATTAAAAAGCAATGTGTAAGAAATATCGTAGATGATACATTTTATTCACTCGAAAATGCAAATCAAAATGAAATGGTTTGTAACCTACGCAATTGGCAAAGAAAATTTAAAAGTGTACCAGGACTTATTGATAGCAAATGTCTGAAGAAAAGTGTTTTCTTTTAAACTATTGATTGAGTGTAAACAAGAGGTATGTTTTCTAGAGACCAATTTGCCTGTGTTTGTCAAAATGTAAAATGCATATAAGCAGTAAGTATGGAGCATAAGGCATCTATCTATTTTTTTTTCATGTGTTAACATTTAAATTTAAAATACCAGAGTTGGAACGTTAAGGAATGGTAGAGAAGCCACATTTTTTCCACATTCTTGAGGTTCCTGGCTGGGGCAGGGCTTGGCTAACTTTGCTGAGCTACCTAGCAGGCAGGGCAATCTAAGGAAGAGGAAAGAAGACCTTAACTGAAGCCCTGAAGCTCCCAGATCCCCCATGAGGAGGTGAGAAAGAGCAAGAGCCTTTGAATGCTTCTTTCTTTCTTTGGGGACCCTAAACCAATCTTCATGGCGCCTCCTGGCTTGTTGCAACTCTTGAGAGGCGATTGTTACATTTTGCAACATTTTGTGAGCCAGTTGTTACATTGTTGGCAGCTTGAAATCGGTCTGGCTGGGAGTGTTTACACCAGAGAAATTGGCAACTGCAACAGCTCAGGGCTTTATTTTATCCAGGAAAACTGACTGACCAGCACACCAGCCCCGAAGACCTTATAAACCTATTTACATTTCAAGCTACATGGAGTTTTCTATCATCTTTGAGGCTGTGTGATATTCAGGGGGTTCTTTTCATCGTAAGACACAGGATGTTTTCCAAGGTGTGATGAGGATGGTGAGAGTGAGTGAATACACCAAAAAAGGCTAAATGTAAGTTGTAGCAGACAAATGCCTTCCAGCAGCCACTTTGACTCAAGTTCAAGGTGGAAAGGAAAACCTAGAACAAAAAAAAAACATTCTCCATACAGAAATAAAACACACCGTAACCTCACTATTATTCAGAATAATTGGCAAGAGTGATCATAAAGTACTTCAAGACTTCTGTCCATTTATTTTCAAATGTTACAGACATACCTCAGATCCACATCTGCTAACGTGCACTCAAATGTTATACGCAGACTGTAAAACAAAAATATAAAATGGGTACTAATGAAAAAATAAAATGAATAAAAGTTTTATTTGACCTTCATAATCTAACCTCACGTGAAAAGTCTTTACTATGCAATTGGCTGCAAAGGTCAGAAGTTGAAGGAATGATGAAAAACAGTTTATAATAATTTCTTTAGAATTTTTGCTCCCAAGTTTGATCCCATTCAAACGTAAGTATTTCAAACACAAAGATGTTAGACATCAGATTTGTTACTGGCGTAGTTTAGAGATAGACTCACAGAGAGGGGGAATAAAAATATGTAGAGCCCTTATGGAAAAGAGTAGGGAGGTTCCTCAAAAAACTACAAATAGAACTAGCAGATGGGGAGTGGGGAGGAAGGAAGGGGTAAAAACGAACCAAACAGGTACAATGAACACTATTTGGGTGATGGGCACACTTTTAGCCATGACTCAAGCATTACACAAGGGATCCATGCAACCACAAACATTTGTACCCCCTTAGTATTTTGAAATAAAAAATAAAATTAAAAGAACTATCAAATAATGCAGCAATGCTACCATGGGTATTAATCCAAAGGATTTGAAATCAGTATGTTTAAAGTATTTGAGGTGAAGGAGATGTTAATTACCTTAATTCAATCACACCATGTTGTATGTGTATAATATATCATAGCATCCACTTTGTACCCCATAAATATTAATATATATTAATGCAATTGTAGTTTGTCAGTATTCAAGGAAAAATTAGCTAATAGAATCACACACACACAAAAAGAGAGAGACTCACATAAACAAAGAAAGAGTCTAATAGGAGGCTCAGGTATGTTGGGAATCTACAATGTAGGAGGGGAAAAAATGGGCTATTCAATGAACAGTTTGCAGACAGCCACCCATTAAAAAATGTTATAGCTCTTTTAAAATTTGTCTAGCAGATTTTCCCATTTTTATTAGAAACCCCAACCCCACCTCCAATCCCCTACCACACTCCATATATCAATAAATTACAAAAGGTTTAGCATTTTGAATTTTTTTAAAAAAAATAGTAAACCCAGAAACAAGTTGATCATAGTAATATAATTTTGGTGAACTCCTTACACCTAAATGCCAGAAAATGTACATTCACTTACATTAAAATTTTGTAGCGTACTACATCGATGTTACTATGTCCATGTGTTATATACATAAAAATACGTAAACTTTTTGAGTAAAATGTTATATATATATATATGTATCAGATTGGAAGAAAAAATGGAATGAACTGGAAAATATTTGCAATATATAGAGAGCTAAACTGTGGAATTATGGAATAGTTTTCTATCCCAATTGCAGTGAAGGTTATACCAATGTATACATATGATAACATCTGTAGAGCTGTATAGCACCATAATGTATAGTACTGTACAGCAAAGGCAGAAAATAGGTACATTTAAAAATTGTTAAGTGGCAAATAAGGTCTGCAGTTTACATAACAGTAATGTACCACATTAATTTTCTGGTTCTAACGATGTATTACAGTTCTGTAAGATGCTGCCATTGACAGAGGACAGAGGAAATCTGATGTGTGTGCAACTTCTTGTGGGTTTTAAATCATTTCAAAAGAAAAAGGAAGGAAAAAAACCCTGAATTACAAGAAAGCTATAACGTAAACCTCACTTTTTAAAAATAAACAAGGGACAAATAATACAATAAAAGCAATGTAAATGGCCACTATGTCTAAAAATATACTAAATCTCACCCGTAAAGAAATGTGGATTGAAAATATTGAAATATCACTTCTTTCAACCAATCCAGTGGCCAAAAATTATAAGAGTTGAGAAAACCTGCTCAAGTTTTGGTTATGAGAAACGTATCTTCATTGTTGAGTGTTGACTGATGTCATGTTTCTGGATTGGCAATATCTGATCATAATTTAATTGTGTAAATCCTTTGATCCAGGGATTCTTCTTCTATTATAGAAACTGATCCTACAAACACCAATACACACACACACACACACACGCACACACACGCAACTTTGCAAATGCATATGCCTATGTGCACACTGGTTATTTTATATTATATATGTCATATATATGTCATATATTATTATATAGTATTATTTGTAATATGAAAAATGGCAAACCATTTAATTCTTTTTCACACACAATTGAATAAGTCACAGTGCTTGTTTCTCCATTCCTGGGATACTTCACTTACTAGAATGGGCTCCAGCTCCAGCCAAGATAATACGAGAGGTGCTAGATCACCATTGTTTTCTGTGGCTGAGTAGAACTCCATGGTGTACATAGACCACATTTTATTAATCCACTCATGCATTGATGGGCACTTGGGTTGTTTCCACATCTTTGCAATTGTGAATTGTGCTGTGTAAACATTTGAGTGCAGATATCTTTTTAATAGAATGTCTCTTTTTCCTTTGGACAGATGTGGGAAGGGGGAGGAGAGGATGGGCATATTCACACCTAATGGGTGTGGTGCCCACTGTCTGGGGGATGGGCACACTTGTAGCTCTGACTCGGGTGGGGCAAAGGCAATGTATGTAACCTAAACATTTGTACCCCCGTAATATGCTGAAATTGAGAAAAGACTTATTTTCATCATCATACATATAATTTTTATGTGAAAAATTACAATATGTACATATTATGATATTTTAGATTATTTTAAATGATGAATTATTTTAAACACCCTTACAAACTTGGGGGGGTGACTACATCCCTCAAAAATACATACCTTTAAAAAGTTGTGCCATCAACATTCATTTTGCCTCGCTAGAAAGAGGAAATCTGCTACTATACTTGGAGCCCAGAATGAAGATGATTTTTTTTTAGTTTAAGAACACTTCTGAAAAGTGAAAAACAAAGCCAACCTTCAGCCAAGATAAAAGGAAAGGAAATGTTCGGGCCCACCAAAATTCGAGCAGGGCCAAGAAAATAAAAGCACGACACAGAGATCTAGGGGGATGGTTAAAAGCGCAGGGTCGTCTGTAGCTTCCTGAATCCATCAGCCAGAAAGAGGAAAGCTCTGGTTTGAAATAGTTCAGCGTTAGACACGTGCAGCTGCACCGGCACAGCCTCTGCCCCTTTGAAAAGCGAACACAGGCATTGCACAGAGCAGATAGGCCTGTCCCGGCTTCCAGGGGAGCTGGCGCGGGTCCCTCCCACGGGCCGGCTGCGAAGCCAGCGGCTGCCAGGAGCTGACACAAGATATTCCACGACCGGCCGTTAGGAAGGAAAATCCACCCAACTGCCATCCAAAACTAGCTCGTAAAAACGTTATGGCAACCTGCGATGGGGCAGCCGTGGCAGTTTTGGCCCAGCCATTGTAAAAGGAAAAAAAAAAAACGAAAAGCCGGACCAACTTTTTGTCAACGTACGAATTTACAGAGTCGAGGCTCAGGGGCCAGAGAAGAGAATCGTACTCACATAATGACAGAACATTAATAAATGTGCTGTAATAAAAGCCGCTGTGAGCCAGACAGCTGCGATGTGCCCTATTGAAAAAGACACATGAAAAAAGAAATGGATTCAAGCGTTTTAAATCACAGACGTCAAGAGAAAGCAACAAGTTTCTTTTCAACTCTCGCTGTCCCTCGCGAAATCACCAATATTGAGTCCCCATTTAATGTGGAAAAGCAAAGAGATGCAAACCCTACATTTCTTTTTTTAGAAAAGTGTTTTTCAAACACTAAACAAGACCCAAGAGAGGCTCATGGATTCAGTTTTGTAGGTCTCTACTTACATTAAAAAATAATTTGAAATAGCTGAGTAGAACTCCATGGTATACATATACCACATTTTACTAATCCACTCATAGATTGATGGGCACTTGGGTTGTTTCCACATTTTCACAATTGTGAATTGTGCTGCTGTAAACATTCGGGTGCAGATATCTTTGTTATAGAATGTCTTTTGTTCTTTTGGGTAGATGCCCAATGAAATAAAACAGGGCTCTACATAACTATTAATAACTTCGTATTTGATAATGCCATTTCTACACTATTAATATCGCAGGCTTGGCGTTGCCTTGTTCAGTTTGACTTTTGGGCATGAACCTGTCTGCGTGTGTGTGAGTTCTGTAAAGTATGCCTGATATATTTGTCACTGTGGCCACAGTGAGAGTTCGAAAAAACATTGGCTTAGAGGATCTCTTGTTAAGCTTAGTTTTAAGATTCTATTTGTAAAGGAGCATAAATTTCCCATATTGGATGTCACCATCAGCTACTTTCTTTAGAAAAAGGGTTGGTGTGGGGTTGAGTGCAAAAGAGAAACAACAACAACAACAAAAACAAGACAAAGAAAAGGCACCTAAACATCCACCCACAGGGAAATGGCTCATTCTGAGGCGTGAGTTGGCTTTTGCGAGTAAGATGCTGCTCTGTCCGCCAGCACTCGAATCTCTGCAGACCATATTACCTTTCTTCATTCTCCACCAATATTAGAGTGACATCACTGTTCAAGCTCTTGCTTTTTGGGGGATTTTTTTCCTCCCATTTTCCAAGGCACTCATTTTAAACGGCCTCTGCACAAATTGCGATTCATTACGAAGAACTGTTTTCCGGCCAGTAGGTTTCTGAGACATCGACCCCAGGAGGGCTATGAAAGCTGAGTGTGCAGCCGGCGGGAAGCCAGGCATTAATAATAACTCCATGCGAAAGCATAGATCTGTTTCTCTGTGATGTGCTTGAGAACAGAAAAAAATGTTTCGGATTAAAGTCCAGAGACAGGTGTGCAGGCCCCTGCCCTCTCTGGGTTTTGGAGGAAGGAGCAAAGATCTAGGGGAGATTCCGGGGGCTGGGAGTTGCTGTATAGCAGGTATAAAGTTTTAGTCACGTCAGACATAAAATATCTGGAGATCTGCTGCACGATAGTGCTTGCCGTGAATAGCATTGTACTGCACACTTACAAATTTGTTAAAAGGGTTGCTCTCGTATTGCAGTTTTTAATCACAATTTCAAAAAATTATCTGAGTTGCAACATTACACATGTAGGAAACAGTCTCTCACATGGACTTCTTGACGGCCGCTTGTCTATCAAAATAAATTTGCAACAGATGAACGGATAAAGAAAATGTGGCTTATAGACACCGGGGAATACTATTCAGCCATAAAAAAGAACAAAATCCTGTCATTCATGGCAATGTGGATGGAACTTGGGGACATTATGTTAAGTGAAATAAGCCGGGCACAGAAAGTTAAACACGGCATGTTCTCTGTCATATGGGGAAGCTAAAAGAAAATTTATCTCACAGAAATAAAAAGCACAAGAGAGGATACTGGAGTCTGGGAACACTCTATGCTGAAGGGGAGAGGGAGAGATTTGTCAAAGGACACAATGTTACAGCTAGACAGGAGGAATAGGTCTAGTGTTCTACAGCACTCTAGGATGACTGGAGTTAACAACAGTGTGTTACATAGTTTCAAATAGCCAGGAAAAGGATATTAAATGTTTCCAACACAAAGAAATGATACATGTTTGCCATGATGTATATGTTAACTACCTTGACCATTATACATTGTATCGAATCATCACTAGGTACCCCATGAATATGTACAAGTATTATTTTTCAATTAAAATATGATAAAAAGATAACAAATTTGACCCACAAAAGGGTTGAGTGGCCAGTTTACGTAGATCATGATTTTCTCTGCCTTGCAACAAAACAGAACATCAGATCCCAAAATCTCTCTTCTGTAGGTCTGCCGCATTGGCCAGTTTTTTCATCAGAAAACAGAGAATCTTGTTCTTTCTTTCTTCAATGAATGTCTTAATATTTGCTATTATTATTATTATTATTATTATTGAAATGTCACTTAGCACCTTGGCAAGAGCAGGATGCGGATAGAGTCTAAATCTCAGCTGTCATTGTTTTTTTCCCACTGTGAGTTCTTGCATAAACAGCTTGGTCTTTTACAGCCTCAATCATTCTACCCTCAAAGTGGGCAGGTGTCCCCGGTCAGTGTGTAAGTGTGTCAGGGTGGCCTGGAATCTCCCAATTGCCTAACAACAGCTAAAGATGACTCCTGAGCTCTCTCTACTCTTTGCAGCTCCGTCCAGAGCTAGCAGGCACCCTGCTGGGACTCTGTTTTTCACAAACACCTGAACAGAGCCCAGAGAAAGGAAATGTAAATCTTTCTCTTCACATTTCACGAGCTCACAGCTTTTAGAATCCGTTTCTACAGCCTCAAGGTGTTCCTGAGAAGGCCCGGGAACAGACAGCAGGGGGGTGGACTCGGGTCTTCCTTTCTTGCCCAAAACCGTATCTCAGGGGTAAAATCACATCCCCTGGGATGGGCCTGACTCCAGCTCAGAGAGAACCAAGTCTCCAGGAACAAAGAAAACAGCAAGAAAGATGGACAACTTGACACCTAGCAACTGCCTGCTAATTACTCCACAACAGTTACTATTTTTCTCTTTGTTCCCATAAAAGCAGCGAGCAAGCCACTTGTCCTCCCGGCTGGCGTTTGCCTTCAGTTTCTTTGGGATGTCTCTTTCTCTCCTCTCTCTCTCTCCCTCCCTCCCTCCCTCTCTCTCTCTCTCTCATCTCTGTCCTTCTAAAGAATATATGTGTATTATTATTATTTTTACTTTTATATCTTAATCTCTGTGTGAGCAATCCTTCTCTACCTGCACCATGAGCACCTACTAGTCTTTTCCACCCTCACGTTAAGTATTAAAGGAAAGCCTGTATAAGGGTGTGCCCACCTCTTGCATGGAAGTGGTGCCCCCAAAACAATAACTCCTTTGTTTCTGAGAGCCACACCTGAGGCAGACCACACAGGGTCAAGCCACCTAAGTTTTCCCTTGACATCCTCGGAACAGTTATCCGATTCTTTCAGCAAGCATGCCGCACAGGCTTGGCTTCCAGGAAAGTACTGAGCTCTAAGAGCGGCGTGTGTCTAAAAAAAAATGTGTGTGTGCACGTGTATACGTAATATACAGGATGTCCCAAAAGTCACCATACATAGGGAAAATGGGAAATTGTAGCTAAATGTACCTTTATGTGCAAAATATTCATTACAAAATTTTTCCTTTGTATGCAGACTACAAATGAAAACAAATCTCTCCCTCTCCCCTTCGGTATGCAATATTCCCTGACTCCAGTATCCTCTGCTCTACTTTTTACTTGTATAAGATAAAATTTTTTTTAGCTTCCACGTATGAAAGAGAACAGGTGTTGTTTACCTCTCGGTGCCTCCCTTATTTCACTTAACAGAATGTCGCCTGGTGCCATCCACGAGAATGTGTGGAGACCACAAAAGAAAAAATTTGGACTGAGTATCTCGTAAATACAGGTACATTTTCCCCATGTACAGTGACTTTGGGGACACCCTGTACACATGAGAATGAACCAGGTCCCAAGTAAATGGGCTTGTTTGGACCCTCGGTTGGGAGGACAGTCCAGTCCCCTGGTAACAGCAACTGTTAAAAATGACAAATCCAGTGATTTACATGGAGGAAGGCGGAGTTTTCAGCAAGCTGCAAATGTGACTCAAACCTGGTGTCAAGCTATGTGAGTAAACTTAAGAGTTGCGCAATGAACTACTTTGTTTATTTATGGCAACGAGGGCAGTGCATTTTTGACAACTTGTAAAGGGCAACCTGAACTTTGCAGGTTGCCCATTACAAGTTGTTAAAAATGCACTCCCCTGGTCACCGTAAATAAACAAAGTAGTTCATTGCTGAACTCTTAAGTTTACTGGTTACACTCTCCATTGGGAATTGGCCAATGCTGCCCCCCGAGGGCCAAATCCGGCACTCCAACAGTTTTTGTCGATAAAACTTTATCGGAACACCGCCACGCCTGTTCTTTCCATACTGTCTGCGATGGCTTTTTGCACTTTAGGGGACATTGTGCATCCCACAAAGCCAAAAACTATTTACCCTCTGGAGCTCTGCAGAACACGCTGACTCTGAGATGACATGAGAGCACAAAAGCTACGAGCTCGTTTGTCGACGGAAGCATACCAGAATCGGCACTTCTTAAAAGATACAAAGTTTTATTAAACAAACCTGGAATCCATAGTATTCTTACATAAATTAGACGGCAGTAAAATCTCCCTAGGGTCTATATACAAATCACAGTGATTTCCATTGTGCAAGGGACTGTCGGGATTAGAAACAGGCTTCTCCTCCCCGCCCCCCAGTGACAAGCCACATGGACCCTCAGGGGGGTCCCAGTTCTGGCTCCTGGGGGGGCGGGGGGTGCATACCCACAAAGGCACTCCCTGAGGTGCACGCCGCCTCCCCGCACCGTCCCCTGGGCCCCAGAAGCATGTAGGCCACGTGGTGAGGCTGCCCCAGTAACCAGCGCAAAAAAAAAAAAAAAAAAAAATTAAAATCCATTGTGCAGACCTGAAAACCCATCTCAAGAGGATCGAGGGGAAAGAACAAAACACACACGAAATAGCTTTCACTTAAAGAAAGGACAGACTCGTCCACCGTGGGAGAGCAAACTAAGGCTCAAGAGAACTTCTGAACACACAAATAATTTATAGAAAACCATCAGAGCATTCCTCCTTTTTTTTTTTTTTTTTATTTAGGAAGGACTGCTCTGTGGCAGGAAAGCCATAGGGTTTGCAGAGCAAATGTGATATGACAATATCACACTTGGTGAAAACGCACCCGCCCACCTTTGCCAACACACACACACACACACACACACACACACACAGGCACACACTCCAAAGAAACCATTCAAACGCGTTATGAAGACATCAGTTCTTGTGCTTTTCTTTCTGCTTTTAAGTCGGGCTAAACAGAAAGCCTTCTCACCTCTGCCAGCAACAGGGAGACACAGTGCCGAAGACGCGTCCAAAGCGGGTCCAATGCACTCCAGGTAGAACGAAGGGAAACAGGAATCCGGCCTCAATTCAAATGTCTACAAGTGGAACAGTTTTAGGGCTGCAAGCTGGCTGTGAACAGTTAAAAGCCAACCACAGTTACTTCCTCGCACCTTGAGGAGCCAGGAGCTGGAGCGAGGATTGTGACGTCTGTGCAACTAGATGTGCTCAGAGCCCACAGAGTTGTGCTTTGGGGTCTTAACAGTATCGAGCCGTCATTTCACAGTTACAACGGTCCGAAGACGTAGAGGCAACGTCGGTCAAACATAGACATGGTAAATGTATCACAAACCACTCCACTGTTTGGGCTCTACGGGTGATTTGTGTTGTTTTTCTTTTCTTTTTTTTTTTTTTAAATGAATCGTGATTTCACATGATTTACTCTTTAATTATTGAGGGACAGAAGGAAACAAAACTAGTGGAAGTTTACGAACAGTTGTTCCTTGGGCATGGGCGGGCGAGGGGTTTTCCAGCAGTTTGATGGTGTGGATGGTGTGATCCCACCATGGAATGAGAAACAGAAGCATTTGTTTCTTATTCTGCCATATTGACAGCAGAAATCTGCCCACCAATGGCCATGCATATACCATCCTGAGCAGGATTTAAACTTCTGCTGAGAAGGAACTAGAAAGGACCAGTGCAAGTCTATGACAGAGATAATATATGATCCCCTGTTGTGATTTTATTTCTTTGCTGGCCTTACCAATGCCTACCAAAGCAGGCTGCAGGCATTCCCCCTTTGCAAGACAAGACCCCACCCTGTATCCTTCTTGCTGTGATAGATGCACTTGCTAAAGAGATTTCTTTTACAGTATTCCTACTTGAGAAAATATTGCCGGCTCATAAAATAATATAAAGCAAGATAAAGCTGTCATTCCCCCTGCCTCCCATACAAATTTTGTAATTTTTTTTCTTCAACATTCTGCAAGTGATTGTATTTGATCCTCGCTGTGAAAATTTCAGAACACCCGCCAAGGCGAACTATTTTTAAGTTATATAGTAGTGATTGTTTCCAAGTCGATGACTCATTTTGATTAAACCAGTCTTTGTGTGACATCATGCCATTTATATTATGGTCCCATCCTGGGCAGTTAATATGTAGCATGTGACACTTCAGACGCTTAAATGTGCAGGACAGTTGAAAGTGGTAGTTTTACACCATTGTGTGTTCTTGGAATTCCTTTTCATTTTTCATTTGTTGTGCATGGCTGGGGGCTGATGACTGTGTCCGTAAAGAGTGAAGGGAAACGATGCTTTCACACATTTGATTTTCCTGCGTACCTGTTGAAGATTAAGGCAATGCATTTGAGGCTTCCTTGAGGTTAACTTTCATCACAATTTTAAATCCTGGATAATGAAAACGAAACCCAAAAATAGGCATATGGACTAATGTGTCTGTGTACAATTTTTTACTATATTCAAGAAAGGTGTTTCATTTACTTATTCTTTTTTTTTTTTTTTTTTTTTTTGAAGCAGAAGGCTCAATAATAATAATTTATTTTTATTGTCAGAGGATATGAGATTTATGCTTTTCCTTCTAGGTCTGTATCTCGGTGCCTAACATTCACTGATGGAACAGTTCAGAAACCTGCATGCTCTATTTTTTAGCCAATTTTGGTCCACGACTTTTAATGCAAACGGAATGTTGTCTGAGAAGCACACACTGAAAATACGGTTTTGCAGAAATACTTCCACTGGGGCTCACCATCTGAACATAATTTCCCACTGAGTTATCCAGCGGCGTTTATTTTCCTGTACCTACTAATCACTCTCACCTACTGAGTTGAATTCTACGTGAAGAAAATGTCATTTATGAAAACGGGAAGGGGGGTATTTTGTTCCTTCCATTTCCCCATCTTTTCAAGCCTTTTTACGATGCAAGTTCTCTTCATTCTGCCGTCAAATCCACAAAGCCACTGCCTTCTGATTTGTGGGGGACCCCGGCCAAATCCAAGAGATGGATGCATTTCCGTTGACATCTTGCCACTCTGCACCAACCTCCCCTGTGGCCACAGCCTGTGACCAGATGCCACGTTCGAGCTGAGTCAGGGTGAACAGAGAAGCTGCTGCCCACTTAGATTTTTACAGACACGTTTAGAATCAGGAAGGTGAAGCGGTAAAAGAGTGAAGCAAAGGAGTTATATACAATCCAGACCCCAAGCACCTCTGCCATGTCCCAGGCCTAGGATGCACACGTGTGATGAGCTATCTTTAGCAGTACACACATCCTGGCCATGTCACCAACAGGCTGTCATTAAGTCAACCCCCCAGTGGGGGGGGAATTTAGAGGATGCCCTTCAGGGTATTTTCCTAATCAATTTCCCAGAGAAAAATCTAACCCATTGATTATTCTACACAAGCCAGTAGGATGTGTAAGAGGAGAATATTGGCTGGACACAAATTGAGAACGTTCACAAGGAGAAGCGAAACAGGGTCATTTCGATTCTGCCATGTGCTCACGTCCTATAGACCATTTGCTTTTTGCTTTCCCCAAAACGAAAGGCAGAAGAAAATCTTTGCATGAAGGTTGTCCTCGCCTTGCCTTCGATCACATCTTAAAAGTGAGCTTTGAGAAGTGCATTTTGTTCAAGAGGTTTCAACCGAAATTCCACTAGGTAGCCATCACCCTGCACAACACGAAATTTCTGAAGGTGACACAGAAGATTTCTGGAGTATGATAGGTTCTGTGAACAACTAATGCCACTGGTGGTTCTTGGAATGAATTCACTCCTCACTCCCATATCATCTTCCTGTTCTTTCTCGTTTCAAAGTCTCAGGTTACCGGGTAGGAAGCACTAAAGATCTTGGATAAAGATCTCCTCACGTGATTTTCTTCCTCAAAAACTATAAAATGCATAAAAGATGATAGATAAAAAATGCCTACAACAGACTCTTTAGATTTTTTTTTCCCCAAGAGAACTGATTTTTGGGAAAAAAAAAAATGGAAACATAAAAAAATCACAGGTTCTGCAAAGTAGGAACATTTCCATCACTGTACCGTGTGTGCACCTGCCACAGTTTCTTCTCCACGTGCATGCACACGCACGCACACACAGACACACACACACACACACACACACACACGCATGCACCCGGTCTGTGGTCACCACCCAGTAAGTGTAGCTCAAACTTATAAAGTTAAGTCTATAAGGAAAACCAAGAAATCACAGTAGGAACACAACCCCAAAGGATAAACAACCAAATAATTTTTCAAAACTTCCTGCAGTGCAATACAATTCCAGTTGTTTGAATAATGCCAGGTCCCAATTGTTCCTCACTGGTTTTATACACATACAGACGTATATAAATGTGGGAATGTTCCTGTCACACGAAGAACACATTTCTTCTCCTCTGCTGAGTGAAGTTCTCTGCCCCAGGCATGCTCCAATGTTCCTGATTCTAGCAAGAAATGAGACCAAGGATTTTGTTAGTTTCTAAATAACTGAATACATTTTATCATCATCATCATCATCTTAGTAACAACACAAACGTTTCCTTTTTATACACTATGACAAAAAAAAAAAGTGCTTTCCTTTGCAATTCTTTTCACAAAGATCCACAAGCCTGAATTCTAACTGGGGGAGAAAGAGCGGTTGTCTTATAAAAAGAACTTGAAAGGGCTTTTAAAGGTAGGTTTTTGTTTTTTTTTAAAATCACATTGACTGCCCCCCCCCACACACACACCAAAAAAAAAACCCCCAGAAACTTTCCCTTGGGCCCACAGTGTTTTATTACGAAAATAGAATAAAAACTTCGAGTGTAATTTAATGGTAAACATAAATAGAAAAATGAAATTTATTGCCTTCTATTCATTTCATCCACATTTTTAGAACGAAACTGTCAATATTAGTTGTAACAATGAGAATATCAACAAGTGAGATGTTATATATGCTCCGCGGCTCTGGGAATTCTTGCACTGAATCTCTTTTTGGTTAAAACATCAGGGATGTGCTGGGTGTGCACAGTACTTCTGATAAAATGAAGGAGATAGATTAAAATATTAACTTTTATAGGATGAGAGCAAAATCCAAATGTGTTGCGTAAATGGTAAGCAATTTGACCATAAAACGACCCCTTGATTTCCGCAGATTCAGCAAGAATTTCATCAGAAAGTGCCTTTGCTGTTGGCCAAAGTATTTTAAGACGGCCACACTAGAAAAAAAAATTGTTTTTTCCTTGGGGCCAGGCATGGTGTTTTATTACGAAAATAGAATAAAAACTTTGAAAACAAAATGATCCTTTCTAATTTAGTGAAAAAAAAAATATTTTCATTGTTTTCTGTGCATGAGTTTTATGCAGCTTGAAAACTAGGTTGTGCAGCTCCCAAGGTAAAGAGATGCATGAGTTACATACGCTTCACAAGGCCCTGGGCTCAGGCTGGAGTGCAGTGGTGCCATCACAACTCACTTAATCTCAAACTCCTGGGCTCAAGTGATCCTCCTGCCTCAGCCTCCCAAGTAGCTGGGACTACAGGTGTGTGTGACCACGCTGGGCTAATTTGTCTATTTTTTTATAGAGATGGGATCTCGCTATGCTGCCCAGGCTGGTCTGGAACTCCTGGCCTCAAGGAGTCCTCCCACCTTGGCCCCCCAAAATGCTCATGTCCAAAGACATGAGGTCAGCCCCATCTGGGAAACCCAGCATTACCTGGACATGGGGTAAAGTCAAACTCACTGTTTTGGCGATTACTAAACATGAAGACGTACCTTGCAGATGAGAGTTCCCGTCGTCAGAAATTCTTGAAGATTTCTAAGTCTTTCTCCGGCACGGGAGGGGCGGCGTCCCAGTCACTCTCGGGGTAGGTTTCGAAGTTGGAGGTATCGCCATCGCCGGATATCTTGGGCACTATGGGAGGCTGCAGGGACCGGCAGAAACACAGAGCCCCAGTCAGAAAGGGCACCTGGACGTGGTGTACGTCACTGTACTTCTGTCACTTTGCATGAAAATGGAAATGATTTGCAAAAGACTAAGGCTGTCTTCCTTTTGTTATGAACATGGAAAACTTGGAACCGTAACACTGCGAATGAGAGAGGTTATCAACCGTCAGTCTGACAGATGATCATGAAGCTTGAGGGATTAAGGGAGGAAGGATGGTGGGTACCCAGCGCTTGCATCTTACGTTGTAGAATGAAAACTACCCAGATTGCTTAGGGAAGTGCGGACGCCCAGGCCTTGCTTGGTCTGGGAGAGTCTGATGTAGCTCATCTAGTGACCAGGCTTTGGAAAATTCTAGTAAGATAGAAAGTGCACCAGCCTGAGGTGTTAGCAGCACCGAAGCCAAGCCTCAATCCTGCACCAATAAAAAGAGACCACAGGGATTTTCAAAGGGAGTCAGCATTTTTTTTTCCTCCATAAAGGACCAATTATTAAATATTTTCGGTTTTGCAGCCCTTACAGCTTCTGCAGGAAGCACTCAAGTCTGACATCAGAGTGTGAAAGTGGTCCCTGATTGATATGTAAATGAGTGGGCGTGGCTGTGTGCCAATAAAACTTTATTTACAAAAACGCACGATGGGCCAGATTGGGCCCACATGTTGTAGCTCGCTGACTCCTGGATAGATTCTGGCTGAAGCCACGTCCAACTCTTCCATGATGTGCACAGATGCCAACTAGTTTTCTATGGTCCTGTGAAATCGTGATGCTTTAGGGAGTGTGGTCAGTCCCACCTCTCTCCTCAGTGCTATTTCTGCACAAGGAACCTGAGACGTGGTGACGTGAGGGTCCCCAAGTCACATCCAGGACGTGGACCTGCCACTGTTCCCGGCCCCAAACCCTGTGCTTCCCGCTAGAACACAGCAAAGCAGCTTCCAGTGAAAATTCCTGATGGAGAAGAGTCACTGAACGTGGATTTGAACGGGGGTATTTTCACTTTCTGTGTGGGTGCAAACATGAGTCCAGTTTAAGGCAGAAATGATTCATGTTTGAAAAAGAAAACCCTCTTCTCACAGCTGTGTTCTGTGCTCAGATAGCAAACGTGCCTCACAGAGTGCACTGTGCTCAGGAGGAAAACATGTCTCAGCCTCAGAATCATCAAAGACCTGCAGGGGGAGATGTCCTGCTCTGGGGAGAGTCAGACACACAGGCTACAAAGCCTCAGTGGTGACATGTGCGCTTCGTACTCACACGACACAGCTTCCACCGCAAAATGGGTCAGCCCACGTGTGAACATACCTCCTGCTGGTTCCAGAAAAGATGTGAAAAATTTGCAAAGACTTTTTTTAAAAGCCATTTAAAATAGAGTCTCGTTAATAGCACCCTTTCTTCCTTCCTCTATGCCTCCACCCCATAAATGAGCTATTTCTATAAACTCGGCACCAGGAGTGAACACCAAGTACAGGATCCTGGCCTCCAGGAAATGTCTGGCCCAGTCCACGACCACAGGGAAGCGTGTCAACCTCAGCTGCCTGGTGAATTTGCAAAATGGAACAAAAACCAGATTACACCGAGACATCACTTTTTAACCACCAGATGGGCAACAAGCTACAAGTTGTGCAACTTTTCACTGCTCTCTTTTCTCTCGTTGCAAAGGGATACGACCTCTATGGGGAGATAGGCTACAAAATTACCAAGATCTCAAACCCATTTATCCTTGGGCCCAGTGATCTCACTTCTGCAAATTCATCTTCACAGAAATGAAATGCACCAAAGTTGTTCCCTGCATCAGAAGAGGTCTGTTCACGTAAACTATGGCACAGTCACGGGATAGAATACGATGTATTTTAAAAGGAACGAGAAAGCTATCCGGGCATGCAGAAAGGCCTCCAGATCATATTGTCAAGTATGAGAAATGAGAATAGAACACTAGCTGGGTGCGGTGGCTCACGCCTGTAATCCTAGCACGCTGGGAGGCCGAAGCAGGAGGATCACTTGAGGTCAGGAGTTCGAGACCAGCCTGAGCAAGAGCAAGACCATGTCTCTACTAAAAATAGAAAAATTAGCCAGGTGTGGTGGCACTTGTGTGTAGCCCCCACTACTCAGGAGGCTGAGGCAGGAGGACCACTTGAGTCCAGGAGTTTGAGGTTGCTGTGAGCTATGATGACACCAATGCACTCCAGCCCAGGTGACAGAGTGAGACTTTGTCTCAAAAAAAAAAAAAAAAAAAAAAAGGAAAAAGAACAGAATTTTGTACATAGTGGTCTAGGTTCTGTATAAGTGCATGGAGAAAATAAAAATACATCCCTCCATAAGGGGTTTTATTAGCATCAATAAATTCTGGAAGGATATCAGAAAAGCCTAATAAAAAGTGATCGCCTACAGGTGGCTCAGAGTGGATCAGACCCAGAATTGGCAACATGAACATTTTAATATTGACTTGGTTTTTGACCAACGTGCATAGCAAACCTGTTCAAATTGTTATGATTTTTAAAAATGCAATTTAGTCTGAAAAAACATTGAAAAGTTAAAACCTGGAACAAAATGACGCCTATCCTCTAAGCTGTAACCCCAGGTACTCTGACTGTTTGCTCTGGGCTCAGGCCCAGAAATAAGCATGTCTGAGGACTTTCCCCATTGACTCTGAAGTGGTAAGTTGCAAACACTGCCTTGGAACACTCCTGGCACACACGTGTGGTTCAGCACTATTCACAACAGCCACAATATGGAATCCACCTATGCGTCCATCCGTGGACGAATGGAGAAACAAGATGTGCTGTAGATCCACAATGGAATGTTATTCAGCCACGAAAAAGGATAAAATCCTGCCATTTGCGGCAACATGGTTGGAATTGAAGGTGATTATTGTAAGTGAACTGCGACGGAATATTATTCAGCCATGAAAAAGGAAAAAATCCTACCATTTGCAGCAATATGGTTGGAACTGGAGGTGATTACGGTAAGTGAACAGCGATGGAATATTATTCAGCCATGAACAAGGATAAAATCCTACCATTTACAGCAACACGGATGGAATTGGATGTCATTATGGTAAGTGAAATACACCCGGCAGAGAAAGACAAATATCACAGGTTCTCATTCATATGTGGGAATTAAAAAACAATGGATTTCATGGAGGTTGAGAGTAGAACGATGGTTTCCAGAGGCTCGGGATGGGGGTGGAGGGAGATGACAGAGGCTGGTGCACAGGTAGAACATACGGTGAGAGAGAAGGAAGACGTTCTAGTGTTGGACAGCACTGTGGGGTCACTACACTTCACAACGCTCTATTGCATATTTCAAACAAGCTAGGAGAGAAGATTGGAAATGTTCCCAATGCACAGAAACAAATGTTTGAGGTGTTGCATGTCCTAAATCCCCTCACTGGATCCTTACACACTCTACGTGTCAAGATATCACAGGTACCCCATAAATACACACAAATACCATGTACTAGTAAAAAGGGCTGGGTTAAAAAAATAGGCATTTTGGCTAAAAATGGTCTGAGACATTCACCAAGGCAGACAGGGAAATGTGGGGCTCTACAGCGTCCACCGAGGAGGGAACGTGGCTTACAAATGATTGTAGATTACTGGTTGTGTTGTACAAATTAATTACAAGCCAGACACAGATAAACGGGTCACGGAATCACAGTCCGTGGCCGTGAACAAGGGCCAGTCATACCTTCAGCTTTCTCTGCGGGACGGCGTCCCAGTCCACGGCTCGGAACCAGCGATGTCGCTTCACGTCATTGGCGCCGTTCTTGAAAAGAAACACGCGTGGTCAGCGGTGGGGTTTGACAGGGCAGGAAAGAACCGCAGCTCAGAGAAGCTCTACGGCATTTAGCGCAGAAACAAACACGGAGAAGCTTTTGCGGTGTTTCGAGCAATTGTCCTCGGAGCGTGAGCACCTCGGGAAACCAGGAAGCAAGTGGCTTGCGTTTTATTTGTTTTTCTTTGTGGCAGCAACAAACCCAGTGCGAAGGCTCGTGTGCACACTGCCCCACACCGAAGACTCAAAGATAAATGCTATTTAGCCTCTCAACATAAAATTGGACACGCGGTGATTTGTGAGTCTGTCTCCTGGGCTCATCTTGACAATTTTATTTGGTATTTTAATAAACTCTGAAAGGAGGGTTCAAATGAATCATGTAACTGGGTCAGGGAGACCTGGCAAGTTAGTACAGGACTCGGACTCAAACCAAGGTCATGTCCAGCCTGGGAGAGCTTAGCGATGACACCACGTGACCTTCCAACTAACCATGTGCCTTCAAGGCTGCCTGCTCCATGCTCGGAGTGATACCAGGGATCACCTGTCCCAAGTGGTCAGCCGTGGATGCACCCTCCTTCCTTGTCATTACACGCATGGAAACTTTGTTATCAGCTCAACGTGAGACCGTAGAAGAAATAAACACGTGCTCTCTGAGAACGGGACCCACTGCATAGGAATTCAACATTACGCTCTTAATGTGTGTTATCACTTCACGTTTTTGTAAAGTTTTAAATTTCTTATCTTCAGAAAAGAATCTTGTCCATGATCCTATCTCGAATAGGAAAAAAAAGAGCCACGTGAATTTGTTTTGACTTTTTTCCCCATCATGTTGTTTAGTCAACTTTTCCCTTTCCTATCAGAAAATGTCATTTTCCATCTGTAGAGAAGTCAAACATCAAATCGTTGTTGAGATTTGCCATGAGTTATGCTGTGAATGGAAGTGAGACTTTTACCCGTAATTAGATAAAATTCTAGTTTAGATATTAAGGGATGTGTGTGTTTATATACTCATACACATATTTACATATGTACACACACATATACTTTATATATACAGTGTATAACTGGTTGTAAAATTCTAGTTTGGATCTTGTGTGTCTATATATATATACTTTATATACATACCTTTTATACTGTATATATACACACTTTATATACTGAATATATACATATTTTTTAGGCTAAGGAATAAAATTATACTAAGTATGCTTTTTATATTTAGGGATGTGTGTGTTTATATACTCATACGCATATTCACATATGTATACACATATATATACTTTATATATACAGTATATAAATGGTGGTCAAATTCTAGTTTGGATCCTGTGTGTGTGTATATATACTTTATATACAAATTTTTTATACTGTATATATATACAACTTTATATACTGTATATATACACTTTTTATGCTAAAGGGCAAAATTATACTAAGTACACTTTTTATATTAAGGGATGTGTGTGTATACTCATACACATATTTACATATACATATACACACATATATACTGTATATACTCTGTATATACAGTATATAAGTAGTAAAATTCTAGTTTGGATACTGTATATATATACACACACTTTTTATACTGTATATATAACATGTATATATGCACATACAGTATGCAAACTACAATTTTATCTACTACATATATATGTAGGATGTGAAGTGTATGTATGCATTTGTGTGTATATAGTCATGCACCACATAACAACGTTTCGGCCAACAACGCACTGCATGTACAATGCTGGCCCCATATGATTATAACGAACCTAGAACATTCTTATCTCCCAGTGACATGCAGGCATCGTAACATCTCAGCGTGACACATACCTCATGTGTTTGTGACGCGCTGGTGTACACAAAGCTACCGCACTGCCAGCTGTACAAAAGTACATGCACACAATTGTGTACAATACATAACACTTGATCATGATCGATGACTATGTTACTGGTTATGTATTTACTATACTACACTTTTTATTGTTATTTCAGGGTGTTCTTCTATTTAAAAAAAAAGAAAAAACTGTCATACAGCCTCAGGCAGGTCCTTCAGAAGGTATCCAGAAGAAGCACTATTATCACAGGAAGTGACAGCCCCACACGCGTGTTCCTGCCCTGGGAGACCTTGCAGTGGGACAAGACATGGAGGTGGAGACAGTGATGTTACTGATCCGGACCCTGTGTAGCCCTAGGCTCATGTGTGTGCTTGTGTCTTAGTTTTGAACAAAAAAGTTTAAAAGCAAACAATAAAAATTAAAAATTTTCAAACAGAAAAAATCTTCTAGAATAAGAAAGAAAATATTTTTTTGTAGAGCTATACCGTGTGGCTTTTTTTTTTAGGCTAAGTGTTATTTAAAAAAAGAGTCAGAAAAGTTAAAACCATTAAAATATTTACAAAGAAAAAAAGTTACAGCAAGTTAAGGCTGATTTATTGTTCAAGAAAGGAGAATATTTTTCATAAATCTAGCACAGTCTAAGTGTGCAGTGTTTATACCGTCTACAGAAGTGCACAGAAATGTCCCAGGACTGCAAATCCACTCACCATTCACTTGCTGACTCACCCAGAGCAATTTCTAGTCCCGCAAGAGCCATTCATGGTAAGTGCCCTATACAACTGCACCATTTTTCATCTTTTGTGTCGTGTTTTCACTGTCCTTTCTGTGTTTAGATAAACACTTACCATTGCCTTACAATTGTCTATGATATTCAGGACAGGAACATGCTACACAGGTCTGTAGCCCAGGGGCAATAGCTATTCCATATAGCCTGAGTGTGTAGTGGGATACGCCGTCTAGGCTTGGGAAAATGCACACAAGGGTGTCTGAACAAGGATGAGATCGCCTAATGACACATTGCTCGGAACTTAACCCTGTCGTTAAGTGATGTAAGACAATATGTGTACATATAATATATAATGTGTATAAACACACATGCCTTAGTCTTTGGAGGGTAAAGTATGTATATGTATAAAACACTGTAATATATATACACACATACACATACTGTATGTATACATATAGTGTATAAAGCATATAAAAATGCAACGTGTATATATATGTATACAGATACATATTATATATACACTTTATATACTTTATGCACGTGTGTATATATATGGTATATAAAGTATATAAAAATGTAATGTGTGTGTATATATACACACACCACACACTTCATATAAAAATATATAAAAATCCAATGTGTATATATATACACATACATTACATATACACTTCATATACTTTATGCACATATGTATATATAGTGTATAAAGTATATAAAAATGCAATGTGTATGTGTATATATACACACCACCCACTTCATATAAAATGTATAAAAATGCAATGTGTATATATACACATATATTATATATACACTTTATATACTTTATGCACCTATGTAAATATAGTGTATAAAGTATATAAAAATGCAATATTTATATGTATATATACACATACCACACACACTTCATATATATAAAGTCTATAAAGTACATAAAAATGCAATGTGCACATACAGATGCATACATATATTACATACACGTTATTTTATGCACGAATGTGTGTGTGCACACGTGTGTGTGTGTGTGTGTGTGTGTGTGTGTGAGTATGAAGCCATCTAACATGAAAGAAAGAGAAAAAGACCATCAGAGCAGGAAATTTTCCAAGCGTGGAGGACGGAGCAGCGTCCGCCAAGGAAGAAGGCCTTAAACAGAATGGCGATGCTTCCAGAAGAGAAAGGATCGTGGCTCCACATGAAGAGGTGGCCCAGGGCAGAGCGGGCAACAGCAGGTGCAACGGGGAAAGGTTTGGGAGGGGGACATTCGCCCACCCAGCCGGGTCAGGGCTCACCGCGAAGACTGGGGATCATGAAGCCCCCGGGCTGTGCGCTAGGACAGACTAAGTTCCACAGGGAAGGCAGGGAGGGAGGGAAGGCTGAAGCCCAGGATGGGGGGGTGGGTTGCAAACAGGAAGCTCTGACGACCGCCCAGGAAGGCAGGGACACACCTGGCCGAGGACGGCGGCGGCCCCGGCAGGGAAGAGACAGAAAGGGACCTTCTGTGTGGTACCTACAGCACCACCTGCACCAGGACCGTGTTTTCATTGCACTATTCTCAGTAGCCATGCTGTGGGATGGACCCAAGCGTGCATCAAGGGAAGAACGGATAAAGGGAATTTGGTGTATACACACAAGAGGATACCACGTATCCAGCCTCGAAGAAGGAGATCGTGCAGTTTACGGCAAAGTGGATGACCCTGCAGGATGTCACGTGAAGTGAAATAAGCCAGGGACAGAAAAGAAAGTAAGGCACAATCTCACTCACATACCAGAGCTCAGAAAGCTGAATTTGCAGAAGCAGAGAGTAGCCAGGTGCTTACCGGGGGCTGGGACTGGGGAGATGCTGCTCAAAATCCACCAAATTTCAGCTCGACAGGAGGAATCAAATCAACAGATCGACTGCACATCATGGTGACTATATAGCTAATGACAAAATATTCTTGAAAACCTCTAAAAGAGATCTGTAGTGTCCCCACCACCAATAAATGATCATTATGCGAGGTGACGCGTGTTACTTAGCTCCGTGGAGCCATTCGACACAGGGTGTATATTTCAAAAGATCATGTTGTACAAGAAAAGTATGTATGAATTTTTATTTGTTAATTTAAAAAAGTAATACAAATTAGGTGGTTTCTTGAACCTCATTCAGTCAAGTCTCCACATTAGGAAATCCTCCCCACACCTGAAGACCTAGCTCAGGTGTTTGGGAGTTTTTCCCAGTTTTCCTTAGACTGGGAAGGTTTGTTCTCCCCATTTCCATTACTGAGGTCACTCTGCCACTCTCAGAAAATTCTAAGCATTGATCATTCATGTCTCCCCAAGCCCGGGCAAGGGGCCCTGCTCACTGCTAAATGGTTGCAACATTCAAACAGGACTTGTCCACTCTCAGAAAGAGCCGTGGCAAAAGCGAGTCCAGACCATGCAAACTGTGATTGGGACTTTATTCGGAAACAGAATCTTTGCAGATGTGATTAAGTCGAGATGAAGTTATTAGGGAGGGCCCTAAACCCAGTGACAGTGTCCCCCTAAGAGACAGCAGAGGGGACACAGACGCAGAGGAGAAGCCACGTGGAGACGGAGGCAGAGGCTGGAGTGACGCGGCCACAAGCCCAGGGACGCCTGGAGCCCCCAGGAGCTGGGAGAGGCAGGAAGGAGCCTCCCCTGGAGCCTGCGGAGGGAGCGCGGCCCCGAGACCCCTGCGTCTCGCACTCCTGGGCTCCGGGACTGGGGGAGGATGAATCTCTGTGCTTTAACCCCCTAAGTTTGTTAGGGCAGCCACAAGAAACTCCTACAAACACAGACAGAGGGCCCTGAGAGATTTACATGGCTCCAGCATCACACACTGGTTCCCTGTGTCTCTCTCTCCACATTGCAATTTCCAGGGTGAACGTGCACATCCATGCCCATTCATGCCCCTCTAAGGGTGCCCGGGACTAGAGGCAGCTCACATAAAATCCACGAATCCTAGCAAATGCAGGGATGCCAAAACAGAACCGGAACATGCATCCGAGACATCATACTGTTTATGGAACATTCAGTGCCTTAATTATATTTCCCTCCACAGAAAAAGCATGCGGAAATCATACGTGATGTGCACTTTCTAAAATAATCACCACTTCCCATAAAGGTGCGTGCACCTGTGTTCAGGGCAGACCTGTCACAGCAGCTCAAAGTGGGGAAGAGCCCACACGTCCATCAAAGGATGGCTGGACAAACGGAAAGGGTCTCTCCGTAGAACCGAACAGTCACCGGCCATAAAAAGGCATGAAGTCACCACACAGATGAACCCAGAAAACACTAAGTGGAAGAAACCAGGCACAGAAGGTCATGTTTGTGCCATGCTATTTTCAGGAGAGCCCAGAATAGGGAAACTTAAGGAGAAAGAAAGTAGATTAGTGGTTGTTTAGGG
Source organism: Prolemur simus (assembly GCA_003258685.1). Lineage (NCBI taxonomy): Eukaryota > Metazoa > Chordata > Mammalia > Primates > Lemuridae > Prolemur > Prolemur simus. The sequence continues at coordinate 3,501,856 of MPIZ01000006.1, read as the reverse complement.
CAAGAGGTGACGGAAGGACACTAGAGTGAACGATGAAGAATATAGAATTTCCTTTTGGAGGTGATGAAAATGCTCTAAGATTAATCATGGTGGTAGTTGCACGTAACCACATGAATACTAAAAGCCACTGAATCGCACATTTTCAACGGGTAAATTGTAGGGCATGTGCAGGCTCTCTCAGTAGGGCTGGTTAAAAACTAAAACAAAATAATGCGTGACAACTTATAAATTGCTGTTGCACCCCTGGCGTGTGTGGAGAGGTGGGGAGATTCAGGGATCTTGGGGGCCCAGAAACCCAGCTTTGAAACACAACCAAGAACTAAACATGAACACGCTTTGGTTTCTGTCTATAAACATCGACGTTGGTGTCAAACGTCGGCAGTTTGCATCAGACGCCACTTACTATCCGTGGGATGAAAAACTTACCTTCATGTTTCCCAGCCGCTTTGTTCTGTCCACAACGAGCAGTTTCTTAATGAGGTCTCTGTTCAGGGGAAGGAGACAAAAACGACATGAAAATCTTAACATCGCCCCGAGCACACACGAGACATCAGCAGAGATAGAATCCACACACACCACGATGCGTGCGTTTGCAACACAGGGAAATTTCCAGTTTGGCAAAACGTTTCCAGTGTTTGCTCCTTGACTGTCATAGCGGTTCTGAAATAACTTAGGCGAGGCTGTGCACGCGGCCAGACCTAAGAGAAGCCAGCAGATTCAATCTCCGTAAAGAGAATGCGCTTCTGAACAGGGCGGCGTGAGAAATTTGTGTTGCTGCGGGGAGGGACCGACACTTGCCGTAAATACACCCGTCAGACTGTCCCCACGGAACAGCAGCTGTCTTCAGCAAAATAAACAGCCGCGCTTTGCACACCCGGGGGTCTGCTTATTGATGGCATTCCTGCTTTAAAACGCTGGGTTCTCGCGTAAGCACACAAATTAGGATGGGTCTGTGAGGGTCTGCTTGTTCACTGAAGTCTTTTCTTTGAAATGACAGATAGTGTCAGAAATAACAAGAAGACAGTCCAGGGAGGATGGGGAGTTGGCAATGAGGTTGAAGACTTCCAGAGGATGAGGGGGGTTCTGAGATGAAAAGTGGTGGTGTGAAAAGGATGATGTGTGTGTGTATGCATGGAATATGTAGTGTATACTGTAATAATATATATAGACATAACACAGGATATGCATAATAAATACAGGATATATTATTAATATGTATATTATATATCATACTATGAATATAACACCAAATATAATATAAACTACAATAACATAATATAATATAATATAATATAATATAATAATATAATAAAGTTCTCCCAAACAATCCAATATCCGTGGATCCAAGCTCAGCCGTCTAAGCTGTCCTGACATAAACTGTGCCCCAGGGTGTGTAGCACAAATTGGGCTCAAGACACACTTGGGTTCTCCAACCAGCAGAGAACACTTCAACAACTCAGTTAATGTCCCATTCTTAGGACACGCTATGAATTTCGCAGGTCCCTACTGAAACTTTTCCGCACGCAGGACCTATCCCTGAAGAGCTTCCCGACACTGTGCATATTCTGAATTACGACAGGAGAGGATGCCTGTCGGACTCCCCTGCTGTCCTTGCCTCCAAGTGAAATATCAGAGCCCACCCGCCCAGCTAAGGCTGGGATTTTGTGACTGTCTGGTGAAGGAGGGAGAGCTTTGCACAGGGCAGGGAATATAAAATCACTGAAAAGTTAAGACAAGACCCTCCCCGAAGACATTCCCAAGCAAACGTGGAGGTTTGTTTTATTTTTTAATTTTCGTATTATTTACTCCACTGTTGGCTGGATTAGTGCAGATGCTTAAAGCTGGATGGACAGGGCTTGTAAGAAAACAAAGGTCTATTTAAAATACTAAAGTGAACTCTTGCAAACCAGTGTAGAAGGCAAGCAGTGCAGATGAAAGGGAGTCCCCCAAAAACTGAAGGCCACGCAAAGGAGCGTGGCTGTGGGCAGGCAGCTCAACCCCAGGATGGGCTCTGTGTCTGCCGGCAACCTCTTCATTCACTGAGGCCAAACTGCAAGTCTTCCTGACTACCCTGGTGCCGGCTGACTGCTCTCTGATGCACATACTATTAGGCACGGATAAACAAAAATACAAAGAAACAAAAACCGTTCGTAGATCATAGCTCTACCAACTTGGTGACAAGTCCCAAAGCTTTGCTTCTTCTTATGTTTTTCTCTCCTTTTTAATTATATACATATTTCTATAAGAAATTTCAATCTCAGTGCAAGAACCCATTTGCCTTGGCAGCACATTCACGCCGTCCAATGTTAAAAGGTGCAGGAACCGACGTACGACTTTAAGAATCTGAGAACAGAATTCTACAGTCACAGACACCCGGGGGGTGACTGGTTTGGATATGAAAGGACTCATTGGGTGGCGCAAAAACAATTTATGTACCCAAAGCATTTGCACCCCCTTGATACTCTGAAATAAAATAAAAATAAAAAAGTAAAAAATAAACAATGCCAAGACGGTTTTGTCTTCTCAACAATCATAAAGTATGAGAAAAAGATGTGGCAAAAGACTAGACTTTGATTAGGCTTCGATTTGCTCTACAAAACACTGGAAACCTACTCCATAAAAAAAGTTAAAAAAAAGGAAACCTACTCAATACTTAATTTAAATGACGTGGCACCTTCACAGCAATGACAGAATCCATGATCCGATACATAAGGATAGTCCCTTCTCTTGGAAGACTTGAAGTCATTCCCGGCAAGAGGAAAGGAAATATACCCCGTGACCTTCTGAGATGCCCAAGACCCTTGGACGTCTACAGAAGAAAGAGGCTGTTTGGCAGGAATGCAAGAGATCACCCACATTTATTGCACCTGAAGCAAGTTGTGCCAAGGGGAACACCTTATGTGCCCACCATGGGCTGGGTTCCGCCAACGTGCACCTCACACACGCCTGGAGCTCGTCCCAGGAGAATTCCCGGCAGGCAGGGTGGCCGTCAATTGGCAGATAGATCTGTCGGTGGGTATGGTTAGACTCTAATCTAACGGAATAGCGGATAAATATATATCTCGATTTTAAACGTGCCTTGACATCCATTTGAAATAATGCCGTTTGACTCAGAGGGGATTTGAGCCCTGGGAGAGAAATCCTATAGGATCGTTTTCATTTCTTTCTAGAGCAATTGACTTTTGGGTGCAATATATTCCTTCAAACTTTAGTCTTAATATTCGCTGGACAGGGTGCCCCTTTGTAGATCATTTATTGTTAAACGGAGCCTCCTTTTCTTGCTGAAGTCTTGTCAAGCTTGCCTGGTGTGTCGAACGCAACACGAACTCAAGCCAAGAGAAAGACTACATCACCTTCTGTTCACGTAAAGGGTCTGCGGTTAGGATGAGTGAGGCACGTTCCCCACCAGGACACTTAACTGCACAGAGACAGTTGCCCCATTAAAGGGAATGTGGATAGGTTGGGTGTGGTGTCTCCCGCCTATAATCCCAGCACTGTGGGAGGCCGAGGCAGGAGGATCGCTTGAGCTCAGGAGTTCGAGACCAGCCTGAGCAAGACCGAGCCCCAGTCTCTACTAAAGACAGAAAAATTAGCCGGTGTGTCCTGGTGCATGCCTGTAGGCCCAGCTACTCCGGAGGCTGAGGCAGGAGGATCACTTGAGCCCAGGAGTTTGAGGTTGCTGTGAGCTATCATGATGATGCCACGGCACTCTAGCCCAGGTGACATAGCAACACTCTGTCTCAAAAAATAATAAAATGAAATAAAATAGAATAAAATAAAAGGCATATCAACGCTAGGCTGGTCTATTGCCATGAAAGACATATACTCTGAATGGAGTTTCCACAGGCTATTCAAAGACAGTAGCCCAAAGAAGAGAGAAGTTTAGCTCTCAATTTAATGCATTTAGCTCCATTTTGTAATTAGGTGGGGTTGCTTACCCCACCCACTCATCTGGGAAATACCGTGGAACAAACAGAAATCAGGACTTGCTATGGTAAAAATGGCTACAAGGTGGCCCGATGGAGGAAGGTATTTGGAAAAGCAAAAACATCCTTATATTTAAAAAAACGAAACAAAACAAAACATTTTCTTCCCTATTGCCACAATTCTGATGAGATGCACAGCCAACGTTACCAATATTCATTACATGCAAATATTCACGCTCATCACTGAACTATGAACTCATCACATGAACACATGACAAAAAGAACTTTAAGGGTGAGCATAAGTGAAGCCGGACAGAAAAGATAAAACTCTGCTAAATCCATGGACGGTTCTGCCAACCACGAACGTAGCTTAGAGAGGGGGCTCCGTCTGGTCCAGCACCAAGACTGTGTCTCACAACGTATGATAACAGATTCCTTCATTTGCTCATTTTAAGCATTATTTATCTCCAAAGGAATGAACTATGGCCAAGAGTCATTACGATGTGAAATCTCATTAAAGAATAATTAAAACCTTTTCCCCCTTTTCGTGGAAAAGATGACAGATCCGAAATAGTTCCAACGCAGCCCAATGGAATCACGCGATATGGTGTCCCGATGAGTGAGTCCTTCGACTGTGATCTCAGACGCTTTAAAAATAAACACACCCGATGACGAGGGTTTACTTACTTTGCACTGAAGTCCAAATGTCTGGGGAAATCTATTTTGCCTCCAAGAATTTTCTGGTAGATGCCAAATGGGTTGTCATCAAAAAACGGAGGAAACCTGTCAGAAGAATAAACATCTATTTTTAGCGGAGACCAAGCGAGAAAAAAATTCTCCGCTTTTGTAACGATTGCCAGCTCTGCTTAACATGCGCAGAGAATGATTTGTTTCACATGCAGCCTCTCCTTGCACGCTGAAGTCATCGCTATCGTGGGACACACAGATGGTTCCAAGAGGCGAGGTGTGGTGTCCTAAGACCCACGGGTAGGACAGGGTCCCTCAGAGAGGTGACAACCATTTGGGAGGTATCTGCTGACCAGCTGAACAGCATTACGGGCGTCTCATTCAGAAGCAGGAACTGTATACCAAATACCTTGTGCAAAAATGCTTTCTGAAGTTCCCTCTGGTTCATCCACCAGCATGGCCAACAATGGAACTCAAACCTCTCAACAGCAAAGAAACAAACAATCCAATTTTAAAAATGGGCAAATGGTCTACACAGACATTTCCCAAACGAAGACATACAAATGGCCAACTGGTGTATGAAAAAATGCTCAACATCGCTAATCATCGGGGAAGCGCAAATCAAAACCACAATGAGGTACCGTCCCACCCCAGTTAGGATGGCTATGATCAAAAAGACAAAAAAATAAAATAAAATAAAACAACAAATGCTGGTGAGGATATGGAGAAAAGGGAAGTCCTGTACATTGTGGGAATGTAAACTAGTACAGCCACCACGGAGAGCAGCATGGGATGTCCTCAAAAAAAACGACAGTTAGAACTACCATATGACACCACAATCCCACTGCTGGGAATTTACCCAAAAGAAAGAAAATCAGTACATCAAAGAGGTATCTGCAGCCTCGTGTTTAATGCAGCACTATTCACAATAGCCAAGATACGGAATCAACCTAGGTGCCCCTTGACAGGTGAAGGGATACAGAGTGTCGTGATGTGCAAACACAGTGGAAGACTATTTGGCCATAAAAGAAAGTGAAGTCCTGTCATTTGCAGCAACATGAATGGAAGCGGAAGACACTATATTAAATGAAATAAGCCCAGAATAGAAAGTTCAACATTGTATCTTCCCACTCACATGTGGAAGCTAAAAAAAAAAGTTGATCTTGTGGAAGTAAAACTAGAACAAAGGATACTAGAGGTTGGGAAGGTAGGGAGGAGGGAGGGATAGGAAGAGATTTGTTAAAGAACACCAAATCACAGAGAGGAGGAACAAGTTCTAGCTCAACAGCACCGTAGCAAGAATATAGTTAGCAATACAATGTTACGTAGTTTCAAGCACCTCGAAGGAGAATATTGAATGTTCCTAATGCAAAAAAAAAATAACTGTTTGAGATGATGGACTCACTAGTTACCCTGATCTGATCACTATACATCACACGTCCTGGGACATCAATGTGCACCCCATGAATAGGTACAATTATTAGGTGGCCATGAAAAAAACAAAAAAATAATTTTTAAAAATAAAAGTTTTTTGCAGGGAATACAGCACTCCGGCCGAGAACGAGATCTTTCTTGACACAGGGCTGTTGGCGTCATATTGCAATCAGCCGTATCTGAATCTCCGGTGTTGAACAATCCACCTAGGACTTAGAAAGTCAAGGTTGCTTTCTAGCTTGGACCTTTATACGACGGAGACCTGGCCCAAGGGTTGACAGACTATGGCCCACCGTCTGTTTTTGTCAATAAAGTTTTATTGGCACACAGCCACCCCCTCTTTCACTCAGGCCGTCTTGTTTCCTTGGTATCCTCTGTGGCTACTTTTCAGCTACAACAGCAGAGCTGGGAGTTGCAACTGAGACCTCGTGGCCTGCAAAGATGCACGTATTTACTCTCTGGCTCTTTGCAAAAAAAAAAAAAAAAATGTATTGACCTCTGGAGTAGGACAAGATGGGAATACATGAATGCACAGCCCTGAATCTAGCAGCAAGTATTTAAAAGCAAGACTTTCAGACTATGCCGTGTTGCTGGTATCATAGCAAAGGTTGTAGTCTCAGTGTAGAAAACAACAGACATCTCTCTGTGAATATCTGGAAATACATTGTAAAACTCTGGAATGATCTAAAGAAGAAATGTACTTAAAGCCGCAAAGACCAAGATAAATCCAAGAAACTCTCGCAGTCAAATAAATACACACTGGATCCCTGCCTACCCTCGGGTGCAAGTTGGACTTCTGATATGTTCTCACATTGCCCAAGGCAAAGACACTCGACCCACAAGTGTGTTTCCTATTCAGCTTCTTTTGAACTAGATATTCTAATTTGGAGAGAGCGGCAATGCAGATATCTTATAAAACAAGGTTTTCAAATGATTTCCAGAATCAGGACCACAGATTTCAATGAGCAAAAATAATTCTCCTGTCGATTCCAGATAACTTTCTGACTTTTTTTATTTTAAAGAAAAACAGTATGTTGGGCAGAATGAAGGTGCCCCACATTTATGTTCTGACCCCAACAACCTGTCAGTGGGATCTAATTTGGAAGTACCATGTTTGCAGATGTATTTAGTTCAGATGAGGTCGTCGTGGATCAGGGCTGTCCCTAACCCCAATGACAGTGTCCCCCTAAGAGACAGCAGAGGGGACACAGACGCAGAGGAGAAGCCACGTGGGGACGGAGGCAGAGGCTGGAGTGACGCGGCCACAAGCCCAGGGACGCCTGGAGCCCCCAGGAGCTGGGAGAGGCAGGAAGGAGCCTCCCCTGGAGCCTGCGGAGGGAGCGCGGCCCCGAGACCCCTGCGTCCCGCACTCCTGGGCTCCGGGGCTGGGAGGGGACAAACTCCTGTTATTTAAGCCCCCAGTCTGTGGTCACCTCAGCCCCAGACACTCACGTACAGACTGTACACATTAACTCTCCACACACACCGCAGAGAAGTGAGAGTAGAAACATTTGAAGAAAAACAAACAGAAAGATGATATATGAAAGTCAGAATCAATGTGAAAGTTGACAGAAAAGGCAGGTTAATGGGAAAACGAAAGGTATTATACTAACTTAGCTGAACGCAAGATGCAACATGGCACTAAAATGGCCTTTTATTCTTAAGGAACATTTCAGTTCCTTCGTTTTACAGTTTGGCACGCAGGTGAGTGTTTCAACAGCTGTTGTCTCTCTGAGCTGCTGGGTCTCGAGGTAGGAGCTTCCGTATATTGAAAAACCACCTAGACCAGACTCAAAGGCTAAAGTCTGCATAGAGACATCCATCCAATCCTCCCCAAGCAAGAAGCTTTGGGTGCCAACAATCCCCCAGTCCTACCTTCCTCACTTTCTCCACCAGTAGTTGGGGGAGTCATACTGCTTTTTCTCTGGGTTTGGGAGGCGGCCCCGTCTGAATACACTCAGCTGTCTGATTTCATCAGGGAAACGTACAAATTCGGGAAGGGAACATTAAACTCCGGGAGAAAATGTGTCATGCATACCTAAATCCATTTATGGAGGATATTAAAGAAAGCGCTCTTGGAAAGCAGGCGTTACATGACAATATCATGGGAAAGGTATGTAATAAGTGGAAAAAATAATAAAAAGTGAGCACTAAGTCATCTCGCCTGAAGGAAAAAGCAGAGACAGCGTGCAGCACCGGAGGGGGGTCCCTCTGAAAGCCTCACACTTCTGTCTCCAAGTGGACGAACTGCTTCCAACTCTCAGCAAGCGGGAAATGATGCTCATTCTACGGGACTTGGCATTTTAAGCAACTTAAAGTTGTCTCTGGTGACAGCTATCCTTGGAAGGGCAATTGGCATGAGAGTAGCCTCAAGATATTCATCTTAAAAATTCACACCAATTTTGTCACTAGCACTATTATTTATCACACTGCCTGCCACACACAAGGAAAAACATTTTTTTTCCCCTTGGGGCCATGGTGTTTTATTATGAAAATAGAATAAAAAAGTTTGAAAACAACCATTTGATACCCAAAAGAAAAAAAGACATCCTATAAAAGAGACATCTGCACTCAAATGTTTATAGCAGCACAATTCACAATTGCGAAGATGTGGAAACAACCCAAGTGCCCATCAATGCATGAGTGGATTAATAAAATGTGGTATATATACCATGGAGTTCTACTCAGCCACAAAAACAATGGTGATCTAGCACCTCTTGTATTATCCTGGATGGAGCTGGAGCCCGTTGTTCTAAGTGAAATATCCCAAGAATGGAAAAACAAGCACCACATGGACTCACCATCAAATCGGAACTAATCGATTAACACTTACGTGCACACATGGAAATACCATTCACCGGAAATCAAACAGGCGGGAGGGGGAGGAGATGGGTAAATTCACACCTATGGGTGCAATGCACACTGTCTGGGGGATGGACACACTTAATAACCTTGACTCCAACGGTACAAAAGCAATTTATATAACCAAAACTTTTGTACCCCCATACCATTTTGAAATAGTAATAAAAAAACTTCAAAAACAAAATGATCCTTTCTAATTTAATGAAAAATTTGTTGTTTTAATTGTTTTCTGTGCGTGAGTTATATGCAACTTGAAAAACAGTTCTCGTGGCTCCCAAGCGGAAGAGAGGTGTGAGTTACATACGCTTCACAAGGCCCCAGGCTCCAAACTAACATGACTTAAATACAACTCACATGGCAGTTAATGTGTTAGTCAGGAAAACTGTAATGTAAATGTTCTACCCATCTAAATCTTCCAGTGAAATGTGCTGTCCGGGAAGGCGAGGTACAACAGGTACTGTGACCCAATGTGCTGCCTCTGAGTCCCAGAAACACCCTGGTTCAAAAAAATACCGTCTCCCAAACTGTCAGCTACCGCTTTACCTGCCCAAGGTGGGCTGGCCTCAGAAAGGCCCGTGCAAGAAAAGGAAGAAAGAAGCTTCTGGAGAGAGGTGGGAAGGTGGAAGGGGTCTCACTGCAATGTCACACACCTTTGGATTCTCCCTCAAAGCTTCCTGCCCTGACGCTTTCGTGCTAAAAGATAAAATCAGACAACACAGGCTGGCTGAGGTGGAGCAGGAATGAGGAACTCCACTGTCAGGCACTGCGGCAAGAACAAGGAACGGGACATTCGAGGATGGGGCGCAGCGTAGGGTAAGAAAAAAGGCCCCCGGGCTCTGGGACCAGCTTACAGGTGAGGCTGCCCCGCGGGCAGGGCACAGGCAACACCTGGGGGCAAGCGTGAGGGGCAATGGGACAGGTGGTCCAAGGAGGGGCCATGTCCGGAGGCAGGTGGACCCCCCACACCGTGCGAGAGCCGCACATGGAAAGGAGCTCTCTCCAGCTCTGGTCTGGTCATCCCGGAAAGCCAGGAGCAGGCTCTGTAGGACGACAGACACACCTGGTGGCTGGCGTGGGGACAGGACACTTCCGGCGGCTCTGAGGAACAGGGTCTGCAGGCAGGGGAGTGCACAGGTGCAGGGGATGGTGCGGAAGCTCTGTAGGCATGCAGGCGAGCGCTGAGCTGGCCAGAGCGGAGGGAGGGACGGCCGGGAAACGCCCGGGAGGGGTCTGGGGTCTTCATCGCTCTCCAAAGATACACCCCGAAAGTGGGCTCTAACTAGAAAGGCGGGAAATGGAAACAGGCCCCTGCAAATGCATACCTCCCTCCTAGTCTGAAATGCACCCTGTGCTCGCATTAGGTTTTAATTATTCCTGATCAAGTATGCTAATAATAGAGCCTGCTAATACATTATAATTATATTTTCTCTTCAGCTGCGTTGCAATATTCCAATATGTTCTAATATTCTGCTACATTGTATCCCAGTAATGATTCTGATAATTTTATATAATTCTAATGTAATAGTTTTAATAGCGCCTAATATTCCACTCTAATTCTATCCTATCCCAATAATTTTCTATTATAGTCTAACGTATTATGTTCTAATAGTGCATTGCATTAATACTATTCTATGTCACACTCTGTCCTAAGAATAAAGACAGACATTGGGGAACATAAATATTACTTTATTTAAAACCGTTAGATGGGGGTATGGGGTAGGGGGCCAAGGGCAATATGTGTAACCTAAACTTTTGTACCCCTACAGTATGCTGAAATAAGAATAAATAATAATAATAATAATAAATAAAACCTTTAGATGCGAGGATTCAAAAATCCGCAGGCAATGCTGCCATCTGGTGGTCAATGATATTATGGCAGGAAGAGGTGCAAGTTTTTTTTTGTTTTAGAATTTAATATTTATTTTGAAAAGTACATAACAGGTATGAGAGGCTTATCAAAAAATTTCAAAACTCAGTATATTTTTCTCATCTCCAGTAATCTAGAAACCTAATAAAACATAAAGTGAATCAAATTTTGAAACTGTCTTTGACAAGAGAAAAACACCAAACATGTCTCTAAAATTCATTTTGAAAATATGGTCTCAACTCAAACCAAAAGTACTGACCACTGGTGTTCTGCAGAATACTGAGCTCTAAATGAACAAAAATTTGCATGCAGTTTTCTAGCTTTTAAGAGAAACATTTCTTTTCCATTAAAAAAATTGCCTCTAGTGAATACAGTAATAGAGAAATACCACAATTCTTATTCAGTCCCTCAACTTTCACAGGCAGAAATAGGGAATTTCATTTTTTCCCCATAGTTTTATGTATTGGTCTATGGGGTTCACCAACAGCAACACCCTTGGGCTGATACTCTCATAGACTTTGCTTAAATTATGAGGGAAGGAAAATAACATTAAAAAAAAAAAATCCCACAGGTCAAAACCGAATCACATAAACTGACTGATTCTACTCCAGTAAATGAAGGGCAATTCTAAAATGCAAAATAATAGGACAGGTGCAGGTGCAAGTGATTTTTAACCTTTTGTGTTGAGTGGAACTTCATGGGCTCGGGTGTATCATGAGATGTTTGGTTCCATATGATTCGCGAGATTCGTCTGAGTCAAGAGTAATGGAAAATTCAAAAGAGCAACAGGTAGACAGATGGGCAGGTAGAGAGAGATAAGTAGATGGATGGATGGATGGATGGAGACCTATTCAGGACAGACAGATGATATATAAATAGATGATAGATACATTATATGGATGGTAGATGGGCAGATATAGACAGCTACGTATAGGTGATACAGGCAAGTAGATGGATGGACGGACAGGTAGACAGGAGCCGCTATAAGCACATGGGACAATGACCACTGCTCCCTCCCCAGGTGAAGTCAGCGACTCCCTGGATTTACCAAGGGGGACGTCAGGGTGCCACACCCTCCACTCATCAGCCCTCCCCGCGGGCAGGGTGCCCAGACATGCCTTGCTGGCCGGAGAACACCTGTCTGCCAAGGACAGGGAAGGTTTCCTGGACAAAACCTCTGATCTTCGCCCGCCACAGGCAATCAGATGCACACAAGACCTGAACACTGAATCACAGGTGACATCCTCCCCTCGAGCAGGTGACCTGTCCATCATCTGGACGCAGGGCGGATGGCAGACCTGCCCCGACTTCCAAATGCCACCAACTGCACATGCAGATGCGCTTTCAGGAAAGCACACAGTCCCTCCTTCCATGCACGCTGCGCGTTCACAAACTTCTAAATTGCACTTTAACATTCTCTTTAAGGCAGACAGGGATGCAATATTTTGATACAAAAATCTCACCGCATCTTTCACAAGTTTGTGTTTTTTGACTCTCAGCGAAACAAGTTTACTTGCCGATTCACATCACCAAGCCCGTCGGAGGGAGATGGGACGATGACTACTGGCGACCCCCGCACTCAGAGCGGCACCCTGGGGACGGGCGGGTGGAGGGGGCGCGGCCCGAGCTCTACTTACCCCGAGAGCATCTCAAATATCAGGATGCCGAGGGCCCACCAGTCCACGGCTCTTCCGTGGCCCTTGCTCTGGATGACTTCCGGGGCCAGGTACTCGGGCGTTCCGCAGAGGGTCCACGTCCTGCGTGGGTGACAGAGACAGGCCCCCGTGGGACTCAGCCCCGCCTGGCTGAGGGATCCCCCACAGACTGCTTTGACAGTGACAATAACTCGGCTGACCGAAATTAAAACGATGCTGTCTTCCCCTGGCCCTGTGCATTTCACTTTACTATGTCAAAATAGCAACAGTATCTTCCTGATTGTTTTCCTTAGAGACAATGTACTGAGCCCCACCGTATCCAAACCACGGTCTTATTAACATGGCTACTGTTGCAACTGCTGTTGCTACTATTGTTTCTTAGAAGCAAAGAAACAAACAAACCACAAAAAGTAGACAGTATCTGTCTTGGTATCAAACGTGGCATTGACAACAATGACTCAAGAGCCCATTCCTTAAACCCACAACTTTGCTCAATTTCCTTTTATCATAATTGCTATTTTTGGTGGTGTTGCTGTTACTGTTACCATGGGTACGCAAAAGCAAAAGAAAAAAAAATGATGCTCCCTGCGTTAATATAAAACAGCACCTTTGAGAGGAAGGACTCAGGCGTTCCCGGGCGAGCCCGAGAGACCACGCGCTTGCTCTGTGCCCGTCTATAAGCAAACTGGGTCCCACGGGTCGAAGCGCAAAGGTGCTTTGGAATTCCCTTCCGCGTGCCCTTTAAAGACTGATGTGTTTCCAAGGCTTCAGTCTCAGCATCCCGTGGGGGTGCTGCCATTTTAACTTCATCGCCGGCTTCTGGAAATTTTTAGGCAAGACACATTGGGATGTTTTTGAGATTCAATGGTACCAACTGCTTTGGAAAAAGATTTTCTCGGAAGAGGAGTTAAGGCTCCTGGAAAATTCAGCTTCTGGCACCACCTGGAGGCCGGCTGGCTGGAAGGAAAAGATTCTAAAATACAAGGGGTCCTGCTGGGTGGCCTTGGGATGTGTCATCCCCAAGTGGTGCTCTCTGGTTGGTTTGTCGTCAATCATCGATTCCTCATGCCGCCTTAGTGACAGAGGCTGGCATTTTCCATCGATGATAGCATAGAACTTAGAGATGTCAGCAGAAAACTTTACATATCTATAAATTTTAATTTAGCGCCGTGGCTCTTTTGAACATAAAGAGAATTCTCTTTAAGAACAAATGGAGGTTGGGCGTATTGGTTTACAGCTGTAATCTCAACACTCTGGGAGGCCGAGGCAGGAGGATCACTTGAGGCCAGCCTGGGCAACATAGCGAGACCCCCAACTCTACAAAACAAACAAAATAACTAGCCAGGTGTGGTGGCAGGCGCCTGCAGTCCCAGCTATTCAGGAGGCTGAGCTAGGAGGATCACTTGAGTCTAGGAGTTTGAGATCAGCCTGGGCAACACAGCAAGACCCAATCTCTACAAGAGATTAAAAAAAATTAGCTGGGCATGATGGTGTGCACCTGTAGTCCCAGCTACTCAGGAGGCTGAGGCAGGAGGATCCCTTGAGCCCAGGAGCTGGAGGCTGCAGTGAGCTATGATAACACCACTGTACTCTAGCCTGGGTGATGGAGCGAGACCCTGTTTCCCACCCATACCATGAAGCCTGTCCACTGGGCACAGTGATACTCATGCTGAGGATAGCACAATCCATTTTTTCCCCAGGTACATGTGTGGGCCTCCCAGGAGCTCAGCCTCCACTGCTGATATTCCTTCTGTGAGGACTCTATTTGGTTCTTATGGGGGAAAGGACAATTTTTAAAAAAATACTCACCCCATCCTTATATAACCCAGTTATAAGAGAATTCTCTTGATATTTAAAAATAGCCATGATGCTTAATTAAAATCTACAGATCTGTAAAGTTTCTGCGACTTCCCTAAATTATATGCCTGACCAAGCACTAGCGGGCTGAGACCACGACCGGTGAGTTTGTCACTAAGACAGCTCTGGAAGAGGAAGCGATGGGGGTTTCTGTGAGCGAAGATTCCACGTTGACCCCTGGTCGGTGAAAGAAGAAGGTCAAAGGGCATAGACAACCACCTCACACCCATTAGGATGAGTACTATTAAAAACCCAAGTGCTCAAAAACTAATTCCATAGACTCAAGTAACAGATAAGTTTGTCCTCTGTGTCTCACATTCTCTGCGCATTATCAAGTATGAAGCCTTTTTTTTTTTGAATTATTTATTATTATTTTTTGAGATAGGGTCTGGCTATGTTGCCCGGGCTTGAGTGCAGTGGCATCATCATAGCTCACTGCAGCCTCCAACTCCTGGGCTCAAGCGATCCTCCCACCTCAGCCTCCTGAGTAGCTGGGACTACAGGTGTATGTGACCACGCCCAGCTAATTTTCTTATTTTTTGTAGAGATGGGGTCTTGCTGTGCTGCCCAGGCTGGTCTTCACTCCTGGCCTCAAGTGATCCTCCCACCTCAGCCTCCCCAAAGTCCTAAGATCACAGATGTGAGCCACCACGCCCGGCCATGACATCTATTTTGTACCAAGCACACCTTGGCCTCCCTCTCCCCCTTGTGCAAGTCACCTTGGGTTGGGCTTTTCAGCTTCCTGCTTCTAGAACCCACCTCTACTGTCCCTGCTGTTCTCTTTCCTTCCATTCCCTACCCCCCACCTCAAACTCTTTTCAGACAACAGAATCATCCACATTGACCTGCAAGCCCTGAGCATAACAACAAATTGGTTGCCATCCAAATCGCAAATCCTGCTGAAGAAACGTGTAATTTCTCCGGTATGAAATGATCAAATACAGAGTGTGGCATCCCTGGAACAGGGAATCTCTCAACCATCTGTGAAATAAACGTACCACAAGCTCCACCAAACACAAGGAAGAAATAGAAACAAGGAGAGCAGTTGAGTTCTTCTCCCACAGAGGGAGTGGGAAGGGGCTTGGTCTACCTGCCAGTGTTTGAAAGTTAGATCCAAACACGGTACGACAAGGACCACCTTGTGGTCCAATGAACAGCTTCTCACTCGTTAGACTTAAGTCTACACGCACAGAGTACCATGTGCTCTATTTTAGAGACATCCCTCCTCCCACCCACCTCCCCCAAGAGATTCAACACAAAGTCAACCCCAGTGGCCTGGACCCACAGCACTTAAGTAATTCTGCAGGACGATGCGCTTCTTGGCACGTTAATTTTGGATTTGCACCCTGGGGGCCCATCCCAGGTGGCCTGAATGAGCCGGAAGCCGAGATCTTAGCCGATATGAAGACCAAGCAGAGGCGGCTGCAGGTAACATATATGCATCAGGTGTGGCTTCTCCATCTACCCTTGGAAAAGGTAAGTCTCTCTTTGGCTGCCCTCGAGTCAGGAGCACACACCTGAGGCTGTATTAACGCACAGTTTCTAACGGGGCTTATGCGTGGCTAGAGTCACGCCTTCCCGCAAAACGGCCGGCTGGGCTTGCAGAGAGGCATTGCAGGCTGCTACGCGGGGGGTCTGGATTTCAATGCTGACACAGGTCGGCCAGCCCTGGATCTTACATCGTCTAGACTACTGGCCCAGGCCGCGAATTATCCAATTCCCTGTTCTGATCTCCTTACGCTCACCTGGCTTCTGGGTAGAAGGAAGGTGACACCTGCCGTTCTCACTGTTATTAGTTTCACTGTGGCCCAGGGGGAGGGGAGGGAGGTGACAGAGGGAGGTGACAGAGCACTTCTCTGCGAAGTACCAACGTCACATTGCACTTGGGTTCTTATTCCGCGACGTCTGCACGGGGCTGAATTGTGAACTCTGAGAAGTCCTCATCCCGAGTACTCGGAAAGGGGACTTTATTTGCAAATGGGGTCTTTGCAGATGTGATCAAGTTAAGGTGAAGCCACCCTGGATGAGGATGGGGAAGAGTTACTTAACAGGTGCACGGTGGTTGCCTCTGGGGTGATGAATGTTCTGGAACTCCAGGGAGAAGATGGTCGCACAATGGGATGGGTGCACTCCGTGTCTCTGAGCTGGGCACTTTCAGATGGTTAAAATGGGACATTTTATGTTAAGTGCATTTTAACATAATTAAGGCGGGAAGAGAGACGGAGACAGATAGACAGGTGGAGGATGTCTCCAAGTTGAGTCGAGCTTCACATCAGTCTCTGATACATCCCAGCTGGTGGCTGTCACCACCTGACCTCTGACCCCTGCTCTGATCACTTCTATTTATTTACCCGACAAGCCTATCACACGTCCAACAGAGGTGGGACAGCATGTGAAAGCCCTTTATACTCGACTGCTTCTTTCTTTTTCTCAGGAATGTCTCTGACAGTCTTTTGTCCAGGTTTGGCAATGATGCAGGAAATGAATTTTAGCTCAGTATTCATGCACCTCCATGTCAGACCTTGGGTTACAATCAGGTGTTGGCTTTTTCATAAAAAGTTGTCTTTTTTAAATAGGGTCACAGTCAGTTACTAGAACTGTCTGATGGATCCAAACGGTTGAGAATTTCAGGCCCATTAGGGGAGAAGGGGCACGGTTGAGGACATGGGGACAGTTTCTGAATGTCAGTCCTCCATCCTGGGAGGACGTTCCCCCAAGCATGAAGCTTGCTCTGTGGTGGGGGCTCCCAGATACAACCCACCTGCAGGGGGAAGAACGCGCTTCATCAACCCCAGCACCATACAGGCACCTGCTAGCGCCAAACACAGCAAAATCCAAACAGGGCTCCAGGAAAGTGGTGTTGCTCAGTGCACGGACTGTGTAACAGTACACTGCACACCTTGCTTCCTCCGGGACTTCCATTAATCATGACAAGTAAAAACCCAGGGGAAAAGGTCTAAGGAAACTAGAAAGTAGACTTCCCTGGTATGTGTGTATGTGTGTGTATGTGTATGTATCAGTAATTACATATTCATAAATATACAAGTTTAAATTTGAATTTACCATTTAAAATACATGTATAATATTATATATTATAATATATAAATTTAAATTTTAAAAATTATATATTTATAAAAGTACATAATTATATATTACTTATAATTTTAAATTGTAAAATTTATAAATTATGTATTTATAAATATATAAATTTAAATGTGAATTTATAATTTGAAAATGTATCTATAATAACACATAAATTTAAACTTAAGATTTTAAAAATTATAAATATATATTTATAAAATTACATAATTATGGACAATCATAGTTACTTATAATTTTAAAAATTATAAATCATGTATTTATAAATATACAAGTTTAAATTTGAATTTATAATTTGAAAACACATCTATATTTTATATTATAACATAAATTTTAAATTTAAAAAATTATAAATATATTTATAAAATTACATCATTATGGATAATTATCTAATTACTTATAATTTTAAATTTTTAAAATAATAAATATCTTTATACATACACAAGTTTACATATGAATTTATAATTTAAAAATATACGTATGACATATACGATACTATATAAATTTATATTTTAAATTTAAAAAATTATATATAGTTATAAAATTACATAATTATGGGCAATTATATATAATTACTTATAATTATATATAATTTTATAAATGTATACTTATATCATAATTCATAATTATTTATAGTTGTACTTATAGATGTAATTATTTGTAATTATATTATACTTATAATTATTAGATGTATATATTTATAATTACTTATAATTATACATATAATTATGTATGCAATTACTTATAATTACTATGTAATTATGTATAATTATATATATATATAGTTTCCTATTGTGGTACAGTACCCATATCACAGTATTTCCCATTCTGGACATGTTGCCGTGTCCAGCCTGTACCCATTCAGGACATCCACACTGTTGTGCAGGTGTCACCATTACCCGCCTCCTGGGCTTTCTCATCTTCCCCAACACAAACCCTGCCCTGGTTAAACAACATCGCCCCCTTCCCTCCCCCGGCACCCACCACCCTACTCTCCATCTCTGTGACTTGACAACTCTGGGGACCTCAGATAAGTGGAATCATACGGTAGGCGACCCTTTACACGCAGCTTAGTTCATCCAACATGACGTTTTCAAGGTACGTCCACATTGTGTTGTGCGTGTGAAACTTTTATTCCTTTGCACGGCTGAATAATATTCCACTGCATGGCCGGACCTCTCGGTCAATTTTAAGCAGTTCACAAAGCGTATCTCTCAGTCCCTTGCAACTTTGTTTTTTTTTTTAATCCAAAGACAGCGCTTACTAGTTCCATGATTTCACTGCTGTTGGTTCTCTTAACTATTTTCCTACATGCAGGGTGAAAAGGTTATATATAACCCGAACGCCAGGCCAGCAATCTCAACCACAGCATGGCACGCACTGAGTGGTATCGCAAGCGCATGCTCATCCTCTGATATTTGTCAATAACTCGCTAAAAATGAATTAAGTGGTTACAGAGGATTTCCAGGGCAAACAGAGAGAGAGAAAGAAGAACTCATAAAAATCAAGTGAAAACCCACAGCTAAAGTTAAATATGCCGTGAGACGTCTAGACGTGCCATTTAATTTTCTCTTTAAAATAAAGAAGTGTATTCCTTAATTCTGTCCAGGAAGAATTGCTGGAAGCTACAAGAGCCCGGCAGCAAAGGGTGGTCTCTAAATACCATTTCCCACAAAAAGGGTCAAGGGCTCCCTGAAGAAATGGCTGATTTGAGGGTTGAGGGAGGAAGTTTAAAATGGGTCTTGGGGTTTTTCGTGGTGAAAATAAGCAAGGGAATCATCAAATCCAACGGGATGTAGACAAAAGGTTACAGGACACAGCTGAGCTGAAAGGGCGTCCTACAAAAATGGGACTTTTCTTTTTAATTGAGCTGAAATTCCCCTAATATAAAATTAACCATTTTAAAGGGAACAGGTCAGTAGCATTAACACACGTACAATGTCGTGCATGCAGCAGCTCTACTTCCAAACCGCTTTCTTCACCTCAAAGGAAATCCCATATCCACCAGAAGCTGCTCCCAATGAATTAAGATATTAATTTATACCCCTCAAAAAAGGATTGCATCGATATAAAAACACATCAGATGCTGACTGAGTTCTGAGTTTATAACAATACTAAAAAGAAGAAAAAAAAGTCATTCATACCATTCTAGGTGACTAAGGGCTCTAGTTCATGACTCCGAAAACCTTAAATAAAGACTAAGGTTTATTTATTAGTCCCCTGCAGGGACAGAATTTCAGGGTCACTGAACGGCAGATGAGCACAAGCACCGTTTTTGGAAGAATCCCAGCTAAGCGGGTTGCAGGGACGGCAGAGGGTGCAGAGAGCCGCCGCCAGTGCAGCGAAGCAAAGCCACGGTGGGCCCTAAAGCTACAGCTGCCGTGTCGGTGGGCACAGCAGGGTGGCACCAGGGGACCCCAGAGCAGCCCATCTACACGCCACTCACAGAGGGACAAGGGTGTTGTGTGCCTCTAGCTAGGATGCAGGCACAGGACAAACAACAGCATAGCAACCTTTAGTTCTCAAAAACAGAGAGAGGGAGAGAGAGAAAATAACAAAAAGAATGAAAGAGAGAAGGAAAGAAGGAAGGAAGGAAGGAAGGAAGGAAGGAAGGAAGGAAGGAAGGAAGGAAGGAGAAAGAAAAGAAAGAAAAAAGAAACTAAAGAAGGAAAGAAGAAAGAAAGAAAGAAAGAAAGAAAGAAAGAAAGAAAGAAAGAAAGAAAGAAAGAGAGAGAGAGAGAGAGAGAGAGAGAAAGAAAGAAGGAAGGAAGGAAGAAAAGAAAAGAAAGAATAAAAGAAGGACAGAAAGAAGAAAGAGAGAGGGAGGAAGAGAGGGAGGGAAGGAGGGAGGGAGGGAAGGAAAAAAAGGTTTTCAGAAGCTACACTACCTGTACTCACCATAATGAAGTTCTTTGTAAAAGCAATGTATCAAGACGGTAATGAGGCATCCTCTAAGATTTTGGCACGTTCATTAAGTAAAATAATCACCCCATGTTGTGTACAAAACCATCTTCATCCATTTAGTCTTAAAGGGGCACAGTAAACTCGCTGGAGAGTAACAGGGTTTGGCAAACTTATAAACAAGAGAATCATTTTATTTCTGGTTTGTTTGAATTAGACGTCCCATGAAACGACTTAAAAAGAAAAAGGATGTACCACTATACCACATGCTGCCAAGAGAGGGCAGTATGAATATTATGAGCATTATGAACTAATATTCTTTAAAAATCGAGGTCTTCACTATTCTACGCAGAAAGCAACTGATTTTTATGTGCTTTGTTTTCTTAGAAATGTAATAGATATTAATAAATTCTATAGGGGAAAATCAGATTGAATTTAACTGCTTCAGAAGGTGTTCATAGGACGGCCCTTTTGTAAAAGCCACCAGGGAAGAGATGAGTCATTGAGTATAAAACTGCCCCCAAATCAAGTTTGTCAAAGATGCAGATGTTTGTCCACAATGTTAGGAGTATAATTATCACCTTACCCAAGCCCACCTCATCAAGGAGTGAGAAGATACTAGCTAAGCACAGGTGCTGAGCTTTTGAAATGTGGTTAGTCTACTGAGAAACTGACATTACCACCTAATGCAAATGGAATTCATTTAATTTACATTTAAAAACTGATAGCAATGATCTTTTTGAGTATTTTTCAGCAGCTTGGGCTTCTTGGCTGGACTTTTTGTGACTGTAAATTTTATGAATGCTAAATAAAAATCAAGGATTTCTGACGAAAAGTTAGCACCCTAATTTAAATGAACTGTGATTACAAAACACACAAGGGATTTCAAAAGGTGAGCGGCAAAACTTCATCTAAACTATTTCAATTTTTATAGGGATTGGATATTGAAATGAAAAAATTGTGGATATACGGAATTACTGGAATAAACTACATTATTAAAATTTTCTTTGCTTCTTTGTTTCACATTTTAGAACACGGCTACTAGAAAATGTTAAATAAGGAATAGGATTTGCATTATATTTCTAGTAGACAATGTTGCCCTAGATAAAGAAAAAGTTTAGGAGCATAAATTACTAACATTGTCTAGAGGAAATAAAACATCCTCCTTTGTCTTTTTAAACAGAATATCTTAGGCCGGGCGCGGTGGTTCACGCCTGTCATCCCAGCACTCTGGGAGGCCGAGGAGGGTGGATCGCTCGAGCTCAGGAGTTCGAGACCAGCCTGAGCAAGAGTGAGACCCCGTCTCTACTAAAAATAGAAAGGGATGATCTGGACAACTAAAAATATATAGAGAAAAAACTAGCCGGGCATGGTGGCGCATGCCTGTAGTCCCAGCTACTCGGGAGGCTGAGGCAGGAGGATCACTTGAGCCCAGGAGTTTGAGGTTGCTGTGAGCTAGGCTGACGCCACGGCACTCACTCTAGCCCAGGCAACAGAGCGAGACTCTGTCTCAAAAACAAACAAACAAACAAAAAAAAAACAATATCTTATGACAACACTTTATCAGCAACTGTGACAGTACTAGGAAGAATATAGTTCAATCTTCCTCGAGTTCTCTCTGTGTGTGTGTGTCTCTCTCTAACACCTTATTTAATAGGCAATCTGGAGTCCAAGGCAGATTTATGAGTGAACAAAGATTTGTGTTTTATTAGGGGTAATGACAAAAAAAAAAAAAGTAATCAAAAAATCCCACACAAAATAACTAAAATCCAAAACAAATACAGAGAAACATCTAGAAAATTAACTTCTGAGGCTAAGGAGAAAAAATATGCCACATCTCTCTTTTTCTCTTCACTGGGCTAAAAAAATCTAGAAATGCACAGAAAACAAACCTTTAGATGCCAAGGTAAGCCCTCAGTGTTTCATGTAAGAGGTATTATTTCTCCTGTCTGAAATGCATGGGATTTAAAGAATTAAGAGTTTTCCTTTTCTCCTATATTAAAGGCTGCATTGTTCATAACAGCAGAACACGCCCTTCTAGAGACCCCCTGTGCTGGAGTCGGCGTGCGATGCCCCCGCAGCTGAACAAAGGCATTAACCTCCCTCTGCTGACTCAACGCTCTAGAGTTAAACATTTATCCCAGTTCAACGGAGCGTTCTGGATCACTGGGGTGAATTGAGCCAAAAGGCACTTTACAGTAAACCACGTAAGATTTGGTTTTATAAAGTTATTCTTCATGGTGGTAACTCTCTGGTGCTAAAAATGTTAAATAAAAACAACAAAAAAAACAGAACTACCATATAATACAGCAACCTCTCTTCTGGATAGGCACCCGAAGGAAACTGGTGCCTCAAAGAGACATCTGCACCCCTCTGTTTATTGCAGCTCTAGTCACACAGCCGTGATACGGAATCACCCCACGTGTCCACACAGATAAATACACACACACATATACACAGTATATATGCCTAAAAATAGAAAACTGTATTATATATACCATGTATTGTATACAACATATATTTTATATACACATTCATATATATGTGAATATCTATTATATACGAGATATATAATAGAAATTCATATACACACAATAGAAATATATCAATATGTAACAGAAATAAATACGTGTGTGTGTGTGTGTGTGCATTGCAAACACAATTTTAAAAGATATTTTCTCCCTCGATCACTGCAGATGTATTCTACGGTTACAGCAACCCAAACTCAGATAAGACTTATCTCCTTATAATTTCAATGCAACAAGGGAAATGTCACGATTTGATTTCCTCCACCGTGGGGACGAAGGACAGTGACTTCCTATCTACCCGTACCCTGCCGACGATCCCAGCCCACCTAAGACGAGGTGTGGCTCACGACGGGCCACCCTCATTTCTCCCTGCAGATCCTCGTCCCACGGGAGACGCTAACCCCTGGCCACACATGCTGCCCGGCTTGACCTGTCACAACTGCCGCGGTCCCTTCTAATTTCCCTGTGCAGTAGGTCCCACCAGAGCCAGCGTCGCCCCTACCTGTCTACCAGTTTCTTGGCGAACCCGAAGTCCGTGAGCTTGATGTGACCGTCTCTATCCAGCAGGATGTTCTCCGGCTTCAGGTCCCGGTAGACGATCTCCTTGGAGTGCAGGTACTCAAGCGCACAGACGGTCTCTGAGGAGTAGAAGAGCCCCGTGGCGGTGGCGAAGCGGCCCCTGTTCCGCAGGTAGCTGAAGAGCTCGCCGCCCGGCACGAACTCCATCAGCATGTAGAGGAATCGCGCGTCGTGGCAGGTCCAGAACCTGCGGGAGACCAGCACAGGCTTGGGGGCCCCGCCAGGGACAGGCGAGAAGACGTGCGTTTGCACACGTGTTAGTACACTGGTAATGACTAAGGTGTGCATACAGGTAGACGTTAAGATACCAAGTTAGGAAGATGATGTCTCAGCCCGTTCAGGCTGTTATAACAGAACACCGCAGCCTGGGCGGCTTACAAACAACAGGCACGCATTGCTCCCAGCTCTGGAGGCTGGAGGTCCAGGATCCCGGCGTGGCAGAGGCTGTGTCTGGTGGGGACTCACTTCCTGGTTCATGGATGGCGCCTTCTCGCTGTGTCCTCACGTGGTGGAAGGGGCGAGGAAGCTGTCTGGGGTCCCTTTTATAAGGAGACTGGTCCCATCCATGAGGCTCCACCCTCGGGACCTCATCCCCTCCCAAAGCCCCCACCTCCTAATACCGTCACCTTGGGGGTGAGGATTTCAATATATGAATTTGGGGGTGGTGACATATTCAGATGACAACTGATGTTTATGTCCTGTTAAACAGTCTTGGAATGAATGAAGAGCAAATATAATGTTTTGGCAATAAACCAGTTGACAGTCTGATATGGGATGATTTATGTCCCCCCACCACCACCAATATTCATAGGTTGAACCACCAACTTTCAGGACCCCAGAATGTGGCTGTTTATTTAGAGATAGGACCTTTAAAAAGGTAATTTAGTTAAAATGAGGTCACTAGGGTGGGCCCTGATCCAACAGGACTGGTGTCCCTATAAGCAGAGGAGATGGGGACACAGACAGGCACAGAGGGACGACCCCGTGAGGACACAGGGAGAAGACGGCGTCTACACACCCAGGAGAGAGGCCTCGGGAGGGACCAGCCCTGAGACCCCTGGATCTGGGACTTCCAGCCTCCAGAACTGTAAGAAAATAGACAGCTGTTTTTTCAGCCACCGAGTCCCTGCAGCTTTGCTACGGCAAACTCACATACAGGGCCCAGATCTTCCGAGCTCACCCCTGCTTCAGTAGCTCGGGAACTGTCATCGAGCTCAGAAATTAACAATAAATTAACAGAGTGCATCCCACACCTGCTGGGGAAAGGTAGCCATTCAAAAAGCCCCAAATAAGGTATTTCTAAGCAATTACTGGTAGCAGCTTGCCCAAGAGAGTGAGACGAGGTGTGTCCTCCTTACAAAAGTGTTGATTAGCTCTACCAATGTGAGAAAAGGCAGCGGGGAGGAATTGAGGAGGAAAGAGAAGAAATTAAAGAAAGAAGAGAGAAGACGCCAGGTCTCCTGTGTGTCTTAGAAGGCTTAGCAAAAGGAACAGAAACACACACGTTCTTGGAAGATAAGCATTGGTGAAGAAAAAATGTTTTCACATAAAAAAGATGCAGGGAAAAATCAGACAAGATTTGGAATTCAGGGCTTTGTGTTTTGAGAGGACTTAGAAGACCCCAGCGTGCCCAAGACCTGGACAATGTGGAAGCAAGAGCAGGACACATGTGTCCCTGGGTTTTGTCTGATTTCTAACATGACGGATGCTTCCCCTCCAAAGCTGACCCCAAGGAGCTGCGTCTACCTGGTCCCCAAAGAAAACCAAACAGTGCCCAGGAGGATGCTCAGAGTTGACCAGAAGGTCTTGTCTCCTAGCTCAGATTATATCCCTAAAATAATGTGGAAGGAAGACCCAGGATTTGGGGAGATGGCTTGGAAGGATGCAGAGACTTATTCAAAGGGAAATCATAAAAATATAATCATGCGGCATGGTCAGGAAAGTAGGAGAAAATAAAGATAAGTAAAAAGATACGGCTGTAGGGAGGAAGGATGACCCAATCGTAATCACCGTGAAAAGGAAAACCCACATATAAACAACACAGTCTCCTGCATTTCAAATGCACATTCAAGTAACTAATCCCAATGTTTATACGTATTAGTCTCCTACACAAAAGGCTTTTCCCTAATGCACATTTAAATTTGCAGTCTTTGCAAGAACCATGCATTTAAGGGACCGAGCTACCCACAAATAGCGGCCGTATCGACCACCTTCCTTTCTCCATCTTGTGGTTGGATTCGAAGGGAGCTCAGGGTTAGGCGACTCCTTGCTTTTGTTACCTGAAGGCTCCGGGTCTGTCTCTCCCACTCACTTCTTACAGCTGAGCAAGTTCAAGATTTGTGGATTTTGGCCATAGAGGGATGCAGGAAGAGGGCTTGGGGGAAGAGGCGTGGTTTGTTGCTGCTCTTACTTTCTGAAGCAAGCTCCTCCAGTTATAATGTCCCAGCAGACACTCACACGCTTTCTATCTTGAAGTCAAGATCTCCAGACACTTTTTTCGGGCCAAGTGCCCTATTTTAGTGGTTTGTGCCAGGACTAGCTGGGCAAGATTATTGCTTTCCGTAACGCTGCCTTGCCAAGCACATAGTATTTCTAATGCATGGTGGTCACACTGCGCTTCCCTGCATGAGCTTAGACCCCTACCACGGTTTCCCTGTTCTGGTACAGAAATATTAATATGTGCTGTGGTCCAGGTGATACCTTCCTGGTGGACTTTTACCATGAACCTCTGTGGAAGATGGTGACTTTGAACATTTCTTCAGGGCAGGGCTGATGGCAAATTTAGCTAGAATTCACCAGCAAAGG
The DNA here is from genome assembly GCA_003258685.1 of Prolemur simus. NCBI lineage: Eukaryota > Metazoa > Chordata > Mammalia > Primates > Lemuridae > Prolemur > Prolemur simus. The sequence goes on along the minus strand of MPIZ01000006.1, from coordinate 3,475,656 downwards.
TGTGATGCTGTAAGATTTCGAGGAAGCATGGCACTCTTGTTTTCATTTCAGAATATTACAAGGGTGCACGTTTTGGGTACATAATTTGCTTTTGTACAGTTTGAGTCAAAGTTATAAGTATGCCCTTCACCTAGATAGTACAACCTCTCCGGAAAGTGGTATGCAGGTACCTCAAAGAACTAAAAGTAGAACTACCATTTGATCCTGCAATCCCACTACTGGGCATCTAACCAAAGGAAAAAAAAAGAAGACATTCTATAAAAAAGACACCTGCACTCGAATGTTTACAGCAGCACAATTCACAATTGCAAAGATGTGGAAACAACCCAAGTGCCCATCAATGCATGAGTGGATTAATAAAATGTGGTCTATGTACACCATGGAGTTCTACTCAGCCACAGAAAACAATGGTGATGTAGTATCTTTTGTAACAACCTGGATGGAACGGGAGACCATTCTAAGTAAAGTCTCTCGGAAGCATGGAGTTCTTGAAAATACCCTATATGGTCAAAAGCATGCCAAAGCAAGAGCAAAACCGCTGTCTACAACTGTCAGTTTGGTCAAAGAAAATACACACAGCCCTCTCTCTCTCTGAGGCTCAAATACACAAGAGACACACACATGAGGGTGCACACACCCTCATCAATTACTATCCACACACTCCTTGGAAATATCCCTTATCCACTCCTGTCTTCCCAACACCAGGGTAATGACGTGCCCCGTTGCTCTTAAACAGAACACATCATGTTGTGACAACCCAGCCGGAGTCACCTTTCAAGTCCATCAGGGACGATTCGCTCTGGTTGGAGATTAGAAGGATTTGAACTCTCAAGACTGGGCAACTCTGTGGACTATGTTGGCCCCAAAGCGTGTGGGTGGAGACCCAGAGATTCAGGCAGCCGCAGGGATCAGCTGAAGGTCTCAGATTCGGCCACCTGGCTTCAGGGGTAAGTTGGTCCATTGAGGAAGAGAGTTGGGACTTCGTGTCAAAAGAGGGAAGGAAAGGAAAGGAAACCAAAGAAAACAAAACAAAACCAAAAAAAAAAAAGAAAAGTAACGAAAAAGTTGAATAGGGAGAAGTACCCAGATATACAAGGATGCACGAAGATAGTTTTTTCCCACCTGCATCTCAGTAAAATCCAACGAGACATCAACAGACTCTAATGCTCAAGAAAGCCAGCTGATCATTATAGCTGGATGCATCACTTTTCCCTACACACTAATGTGTAGCCACTCATCAGCAACAGGGAGCAGTAACATTTTGCAATTAAAAGTACCCCGTAGCAAGTAAAAACATATTAGTATAAGAAAAAAGAATAAAAATCTACCAGACTCTGATTTCCCTGCCTTTTTCCAAATCACTAAAGTTAAATAAATATCCATAGGGAAGGAAAAAAACTCCTCTAATACTATAATCCCCAACACCCGGGGTGTGGACCGGTATCAGTCTGCAGCCTGTTAGGAGCCGGGCCGCAGAGCAGCAGGTGGGTGAGGGAGGGAAGCTTCGTCTGTATTTACAGCCGCTCCCCATCACTCGCATCACTACCTGAGCTCCACCTCCGGTCAGATCAGTGGTGGCATTAGATTCTGCATTATGGTGAGGTGTATAATTATTTCATTCTATATTGCAATGTAAAAATAATAGAGACAAAGTGCACAATAAATGTAATGTGCTTGAATCATCCTGAAATCATCCCCCCACCTCCCCAGTAGGTAGAAAAAAATTGCCTTCTATGAAACCGGTCCCTGGTGCCAAAAAGGTTGGGGGGACGGCTGCTCTAGCACATCTTCTTTCAAATCTCCATGTATAAGACGTTTCTTACATGCACAGAATTTGTAAAGAGCTGGGTGTCGTTGAAGATTGGGACCAAAATGTCTAAAGTGATACTGACTTTACAATCTCCCAAAAAAAGTTTATAAAGTGAAGTCACCACGTCGGAACTATGGAATGACACGATGGTGTCTTGGTGACCACAGAAGAATTCAAACCCGAGTTTAGAAAATCAGTAACAGGATTAATTGCATCAGTCAACCTACTGGCTGAACAATTCCCATAAATTGCAAAACTCCCTCAGTCCTTGCACGGAATCCATAAGAGATAAAAGTTTCAGGGCAAAATGAGGTAAAAAGGTTTATCCCAATGGATATGAGAAAAGCTGAGGTCTTTCAGATCTAACACCCCCTGTACGTATTGGATTCGCTAATCGATGAATCAGTCAACACATTCACCAATAACTCATGAGCCACGTTCTTTATCGACCTCCACAAACCCTGGACAAGGACGCACCCCGTGCCAGGAAACACTCTGGACGTTTAATCAAGGGAAAGACGGATCCTGTTTTGGCCGGTGTGCACTTGCAGGTTAGGTGGGGAACAGACAGTACATGATGAACCCGGTAGGGGGTCCGGAAGGAGTCCCGGCAAAGGCAGGTTGGAGGTGGGACTGAGGAGGTAGGATGCAAACCTGTCAGTGTGGCTGCAGGTCGAAGGAAGGCTGGGGAAGAGATGCAAACAAGGTTGGAAACTGAGGCATGAGACAAACCCCAGGGGCAGAGAGGTCATATTTGGTTGTGCATGCGAAGGAAACCCATTGACAGCTCTGGAAAGCAAGGAAGCCATGGTCCAGTTTTCCTCTCAGAAGGAAGACCCAGGCTCCTGCAGGAGGAAGGGGTGAGCCCCACGGAGACAGATCTCGAGAAGGGCCGGGGGTCTGGATGAGCTACGGTGGCTTCTATGAAAATGCCACCAAAGCCAACAGACTTTGTCAACCTGTGTTACAATTCAAAGTGTAGGGAGGCACAGTGGCTCACGCCTGTAATCCCAGCACTCTGGGAGGCCCAGGCGGGAGGATCTCTTGAGCCCAGGAGTTCAAGACCAGCCTGGGCAACATAGCAAGACCCCATCTGTGCAAAAAAAAAAAAAAAAATAAGAAAAATAAGCCGGGCATGGTGGTGCATGCCTGTAGTCCCAGCTACTCGGGAGGCTGAGGCAGGAGGATCACTTGAGCCCAGGAGTTGGAGGTTGCAGTGGGCTACGGTGAGGCTACTGCACTCCTGCCTGGGCAACACAGCAAGACTCTGTCTCTCCCAGAAATAAATAAATACAATAAATACATAAGAAAAATCCAAAAATGCAGTACTCAGGGCTGGAGTGAATCCAGAGCTGAAGGAAAGGAAATAAAATCTATTGCCCGGGTGGGACCCAGGAGCTAGAATGGCTATTTACGGAATGGGGAAGCGGAATGGAGGAACTGATTAAGAAAGAAGGCCAAGAATTCATTTTGGGGTGGAATGACCCCCGTGTTGCCGGGGAGACATGTGGGTGGAGTGCCGGAGTAGGGAAGTGGGCAGTGGGTGCCGACGTCTAGCTCGGCAGGTGCAGGTCTGAGCTAGAGGCAGAGGCCAGCAGGCAGCAGAGGTGAACCCAGAGCTAGCACCATCTGCTTTGCTCGTCTGGGATGAGAGGGTGGCCCAGGGAAATTGTCACCCAGGAGCACATGCACACGGCCACACACCCTCGTCTCCAAAGCCACGTCCACCCTCCCATCCCCTGCAATCCCGTCTTGCACAGCTAAGCTTCTCTGGAGGGAAAGCCAGGAGACCTGGCCTTACCATCACCATCCTGGGCATCTCCTCCCCAAAATGCCCAAGAGAAGTGTCAGAGAAAGTAAGAGGCAAAAATGCTGCCTATTATGGTGTCATGATGCCAAAACTCTGTGTGTGTGTGTGTGTGTGTGTGTGCGTGCATATTAGTGTGTGGCTATTTGAGTGCCAGGTACAGAAGGACCCACCCCAGGCTGTGTTGAATGAGGATACCCGGCAATGAGGAGGGCGTGTGGCAGGAAAAGCAGTTGGGACAAGCGGAAATAATAAGTAGAGCAATGCACAGCCCCCTTGTCCAGCGGGAAGGACATACAATCACATGTTAAGGGTGCACTCAAGCAGTTGAAAGCAGGCACTGGGACAGCTATGTGCACACCTGTGTGCATGGCCGCATTTTCCCCAACAGCCAAAAGGTGAAAGCCAGCCAAGAGCCCACTGACGGATGACTGGATAAACACAACGCGCTACATCCACACAACGGACTATTACTCAGGCTTAGAAAGGAAGAGAATCCTGACACCTGCTACAATGTGGATGACCCTTGAGGACGTTATGCTTGGTAAAATAAGCCAGCCACCAAAGGACAAATATTGTACGATTCTACTTCTATGGGGTCCTATAGCAGTGGTCCCCAACGTTTTTGGCACCGGGGACCGGTTTCATGGAAGACAATTTATCCATGGATCGGAGGTATGGGATGGTTTTGGGATAATTCCAGCACATTGCATGTATTGTGCATTTTATTTCCATTATTGTTATATTATAATATGTAATGGAATAATTATACAACTCACCGTGGGTTGGGGACCCCTGCTTTAGAGTCATTAGACTCGCAGAGACAGACAGGAGAAGGGTGGGTGCCGGGGAGGATGGGAAAGTTAGTGTTCAACAGAGACGGAGTTTCAGTCGGGAAGATGAAATGAGTTCTGCAGACAGAGCGGAGTGACGCTTGCACCAGGCTAACGGCCTCAGGACCAGAGAAGTGCACATCTAAAAGTGGTTAGAATGGCAAAATCTTATGGGATGTACATGTTAGCAAAATATAAAGATATAAATTTTAAAATAGGTATTCAAGTGTGGATAGTAAGTAAGCTATGACTCTATCAATAGGGGAAACAAGACAGTCAACTTAAAGGAATCCTTACCGTAAATAGTTAATGCAACGTAATGTAACGTAAGCTAAGACGTTAATGTAAATAGTTAACGATGAACGGGACCTCCAGGGAGGTCACCTCTGCTGAGCGGTGCCCTATGAAAGTGGCACTTGCCATCCACAAGCCTGGCCTGTCCTCTTCGGTTTGCAAGGCAGTGATGCCTCCCCTCTAAGATGCTTTTTGCACGAGCAGGCAAGCCAGCCTCCCTCATTTGGAGACGTCTGACTTTGAACTTGGTCTCCCTTCCCTCACAGGCTGCCACAAAGCTGGGCTTTCTTCACGGAGAGAAGAAAACGAAACATCAGCTGCTATGTCATCCTATCTCCTCCACCTCTCCGCGCAACCCGAGGCTCCGGAATGGTCCTTTGACTTTCTTCCACTTTCCAACCCAGCCCGGCTCTGCGGCAACCAGCCCTTCCCCGACGGCACGACCCAGACGGCTCCCTGCTGCAGCTGCCTTCCTTCCGAGACAGCTGCCTACAACGGGTCCCACACCGGAACCCCCTCTCTCCCGTGTCTTCCACCCCAAACACACACGCTGGAGGAAGGCATCTCGAGCTAAAGGAAGAAACCGAATCTACAGAGCAGATTTGGGCCAAGGTGGAAGGAGGCTGCAGGCAAACACTGGGAAGTGCTCCGGGGACAAAAGAGAGACTTGGGTTTCTAAACAGAAAAAGACAGAGTCATGAGAGGGTTGGCGGAAAGGTGATCACCGGGAATTGTCATCGTTTTACAGAAATATTATTGATTAGCCGATCAGCTGTACGTTGTGGGACAAGAGGGTAGGAATGACGGTGTCCGGCGTGTGGCACTCTTAGGTTAACTTAGGGCTACAGCTGTCCACACCCCACCTAGAGTCCATGGAGCAGGTGGATTATTCAGGCCAAGCTGCCACATTGCAAAACCTCTCTGCACCTGGAAACTAAAGGGGGCCCACATTCCTCAGATAAAAAGTGTCTTTTTGCAAACCAGTACACCCTCTGTGGAAAGCAGTATGAAGACATCTCCAACAGCTACAAGTAGAACTACCATTGGATCCAGCAATCCCACTACTGGGCATCTACCCAAAGGAAAAAAAGACATTCTATAAAAAAGACACCTGCACTCGAATGTTTATAGCAGCACAATTCACAATTGCAAAGATGTGGAAACAACCCAAGTGCCCCTCAATGCATGAGTGGATTAATAAAATGTGGTCTATGTACACCATGGAGTTCTACTCAGCCACAAAAAGCAATGGTGATCTAGCACCTCTTGTATTATCCTGGATGGAGCTGGAGCCCATTCTACTAAGTGAAGAATCACAACAATGGAAAAACAAGCTCCACACGGACTCACCGTCAAACTGGTACTAATTGATCAACACTCATGTGCGCATATGGCAATAACATTCATTGGAAATCAAGCAGGTGGGAGGGGGAGGCGGGGATGGATAAATTCACATCTAACGGGTACAATGCACACTGTCTGGGGGATGGGCACACTTATCACTTTGACTCAAATAGCACAAAAGCAATTTGGGTAACCAAAACATTTGTACCCCTGCAATATTCTGAAATTAAAAAAAAAAAATTTTTTTTAAAGTTTTGTTTCCTCCTCATAGCCCAGTCTGCACCTTGGCAACCTGCATCCCTGGGCTCACAGCATTCTCAGGCCCATGAAATAACCCACTAGGATACTGTAGCCTCTGTCCGCTCCCCTTGAGCCTAGAGTGGAGCTGCCTCCCTCCCTGCATCCAGCTCCCCTGGGGACAGAAGCCGCTGTGCCACGCCCTGTCTACAGTGACCTTCCACCGACCACCCCCTTCCACTACTAAATCCCTGCTCCTCCTGCAAAACTCTGCCTGGGCATCCTCCATCTCTAAACCCCTGTACGTCTTGCCCTACAAAGCTGGTAATTCATCCTTCCCCTTATCTCTGGGATTCTCCTTATCCTGCCCACTTCTCCTTCAAGCAAGGCACCGACAGAGGACAGATGTTTTCATCCTATCATGAGAATTTAAACCTCCCAGTTGGAAGCGTTTCCTTGCCCCACAAAAAACCCCCAAACATATATTTCATCATTTTCAGACACGGAACAGGAACAGGGGAGGGGAGGGGTGGCCGCCTTCCTCCTCTGGCATCTGTGCTTCGCAGGTAATAACAAAAGAGGAAGGACAGGGCTACTTCTAGATTTTTGCTTTAACAGTTCAAACAGAGAGAGGGCAAAAAAAAAATCAAAATAAGAAGTCAGAACTCTGTGTTCTCTCCTCCTTAACTCTCGGAAAAACAAAGGAATGGTTTTAGTACCGACTGCTCCAGTTCCAAGCACCCGGTGAAGATGGAGACCACACTCAAGTCTGTGGACACTAAGAAAAAGATCTTTTTCCCGGGACATATCCACTCGCCCCTAAGAAGAGATTAAGGTGTGAATTTCGCTCAGCGGAGATGCAAGCTGTCATTGACCGGGAACTACAAGGACAGACCTCTCACCTTCTAAAACCTGCAGAAGAAAGCTGACCGAATACCCCAGTGGGAAACCAAACTCATGAGCACGGCTCTGCTACCATGGGAGGAATGACATGGCAGTGAACTGTCCGGCCCACAGGCTAATCAATAACAACCACAGGGTGGGACTCCAGGCTCAGAAGATGGAGAAAGGGACCCCACCTCCCCAGTTAGTCCTGTCTGTGCCTCTATAATGTGGCTTCGCACTGGGGGCTGAGTTGGTCCCAGGCAGCAGTCAGTGATGTCTGGAAACACTGTGGCTGTCACAACTTGGGGGTGTGGGTACTACTGGCATCTGGTGGGTGGAGGTCAGGGTCATTGCTCCACACCGCACAGTGCACAAGACGTCTCACAACACAGAATGAATCCGCCCCAAACGTCAGAATTGCTGACGTCGAGAAACCCTGTTTTAGCATGTAAGATCCATCTACATATGATCTATCAACCATCTATTATGTACCTCTCACCCCTCTCCCTCAGTATCTCTCTATCTACCTACCAGCTGTTATCCCTCACCTATCTCAGTATCTACCGATCATTCTTAGGACACACCAGTCTCTTGTCTCACTGAATGGTCACTTGTGGATCTGACGGAGTGGCCCGTTCCTAAACTGTCTTGACTTTTCACCCAGAATAATGGCAAATTTTAAGGGTCAACTTCGTCAGGCTATGGTGTCCAGTGGTTTGGTCAAACCCTAGTCTAGATGTCGCTGTGAAGATTATTTATTTATTTATTTGATGGGACTAACATTTACTAACAGCAGAGTCTGAGTAGAGCAGGTTGCCTTTTGTAACGTAGGTGGGCCTCGTGTAATCAGCCGAAGGTCTTAAGAGCAAAGACCAAGGTTTGCCCAAAAAGAGGAAACCATTTGCCTCAAGACTGCAATGTGGAAACCTTTCCTGGTTTTCAGCTACCTGGCTACCCCACACTCTTCAAAATCGGCAACCCCACAACTGTAAGAGCTAATTCCTTAAAATCACTCTCTCTCCCTCTCTCTCTGTTGTTTCTCTCAAAAATCCTGATTACCTAATCTGTGTATCTATCTGTATATATATGTATTATCTATGTTGTCTATCCATCCATCCATCCATTTATCTGTGTGTGTATTCATCATCCATCCATCCATGCATGTATCTATGTCATCCATCCATCCATCCATCTATCCATCCATCCACCTATCCATCCATCCATCTGTGTACATATCTATCCATCCATCCATCCATGTATCTATCTATGTCATCCATCCATCCAACCATCCATCCATCCATCCATCCATCCATCCCACCATCCATCCATCCATGTATCTATGTCATCCATCCATCCAACCATCCATCCATCCATCCATCCAACCATCCATCCATCCAACCATCCAGTCAACTATCCATCCATCCATCCAACCATCTAGCCAACTATCCATCCATCCATCCAACCATCAATCCAACTATCCATCCATTCATCCATCTATCCATCCAACCATCCATCCATCCATGTATCTATCTGTCATCCACCCATTCATCCATCCAACTATCCATCTATTCATCCATCCAATTATCCATCTATTCATCCATCCAACTATCCATCCATTCATCCATCTATCTATCCAACCATCCATCCATCCATCCAACCATCCATCCATCCATCCATTCATCCAGGCAGGGAGTGGGGAGTGCCCCAGGAGTGAACTCACAGCCTGATGAGGAACGGGTGGCTGACTTCCTTCAGGACGGACTTCTCATTGTGCACGTGCTGCTCCTGCTTCAAGCGGATGACGTCAGGAATGCTCATCACCTTGAGCGCAAAGAAATGCTTGGTGGTCTTCTCCTTCACCAAGTGAACCCGCCCGAATGTCCCAGTGCCTGGGAGGAGAGAGACAAGAGATGGAAGTGATCAGGCCTCCTGATGGTGGAGAACCAACCACACCATGCAACGGGCAGGAGGCTGCACCTGGACCTCAAAACAGAGTGTGTGAACCTCAGAGTCTCAGCACTGAGGTACATGCGAGAGGATGGTATACACAGAGAAGTTCTCGCATAGAGTCTGCAACTGAACACACATTACAGAGAGGGTCTTCCATCTGGGGGAAACGGGCCATCGTTTCTGCAAATGCGTCCTCCTGGAGACCTGCCCCCAACACACCCCCACACACTCTCCCACATGTAACACCTGCTAAATATTCTCTTTATTTAAAAATCTGGCACAGATTGGAACGAAGTGGCTGAGATACCCGTAGAGAGAGGAAATAAGAACATGACCAGTCTGGAGGGGAGAGGGTTTGTCCCTCAGCCTGCACCTGTTCCCACTCGGATTCCGTAAAGTACTTGAGCTTATGACACACCTTTCTAAAATGATGCCTTCACAGGAAGTACACGAGATCTCTCAATTCTCTCTACATTGCCTTCGACCTGCCTTCATCCCAGCACCACCAGCCTTTTCCTGACACACGTCAGTGCTCAGGAATATTTTTAAACAACCCACTCACGGCTTCAGACAGAGATTAGCAACAAAAACAAGTATCACCACCTTCCGTTATGTGATTACTTCCACCCCAGGGAGCAGACAACATAAAGGAATCCACAGAAAGGATGCTTTGGAAGTGACTGTTTCTAAGCAATCAGAGCACCTTTAAATGAGTGAAGCTCACTAATCAATATCGAGCTATTTATTCATTTGCTGATATCCTACCTGTCTGCAGTGCCTGCATTATGCTAGGATGCAAACCCCAAGAAAACCAGGACCTCAAAGAGATGCCTGCACTCCCATGTTTCATGCAGTAGCCAAGATGCAGAATCAACCCAAGTGCCCATCCAGGGTAAATGGAAAAAGAAAATACAGTCTACGTCTTCAATGGAATACTATTCAGCCTTCAAAAAGAAAGGGACCCTGTCATTTGTGCCAACACACGTGAATCCAGAGGACATTATGTTAAGTGAAATAAGGCAGGCACAGAAAGACAGGCTTATGGCATAACCACACGTGCATGAGGACTCTGCAACAGCCGAACTCACACAAGCAGAGAGCAGAGTGCTGGTTACCCAGGCTAAGTCTGAGCTAAGCGAGGGGGCCACAGACATGTTTATTGTATAGATTGAGGTGACGGTTTTACAGGTGTGCACTGATCTCCAAATTCCTCCAAGGTTTATACATTAAATATGTACAGCTTTTTGTATGTCAATCATATCTCAATAAAGTGGTTAGGGAAAAAAAAAAAAGAGAGAGAGAGAGAACAAAACTCTCTCTGCACCTGTGAGTTCATCTGGGGAAACACACATGAAAATGGAAGACTACAGGAGGTCTAATCTGCCTTTTCAAAAGTGCATTCAACGTGCTGTGAAAAGAGGCAAAATGAGATAGCTTAACTAACTATTACGTAGGGATTGAGGGAAAATTCTCTTCGGAGATGCAAAGCACAGGTCAGCATTCCTAGGTCCACGTTAGACACAGACATACAAGAACCTTTTCCAAAAGGATACATCCCAAAAGTCCAAATGATATGTAGACGTTCCTCAATACTACTGGGCACTTCACGTAAAATTTATTCTGTAAATTTGTGTTCCCTGTTGCCCAGGGTTCTGAGATCTCAGGAGGGAATGAGGTCTCTATTCTCACGCTGCACACATTTTTCTGGTGCAAAGGAGACAATAGAAAAATATCAGAGGGTGCCTTGTCCAATGCCAAGACTTAACGTCGGCCGGCGTGGTCGTGGAGAGTAGTTCACGGCCAGCTTGTTCAGGGAGAACTTCTCCAAGAATGTCTCCGAGACATTCAAGCGTCTGCAGGTCTCTAAAACACCTAAGCAGAAATGTGAGTAACAAGGACGAACCACTTGGCGAAAGGAGGAGGATTGCACTGGACTCTGCAAAGCAGTGATTCGAGCGGGAAATTTATTCTAAGCGAGGGTGAGGGTTCAAGGCAGTGGCAGGTGGTCTAGTATTGTCTTCCAATTTTTTAAAGGAAGCTTTCCAGCAGGCATGGCGGAAAATAGAGTCGGAAGACCCTATAAAGTCACATATGATATAAGAATGTTTCACTCAACGACCGACCACATATATCTCAGTGGTCCCATAGGATTGTAACGGAGCATATATAGATCCTGATACATGACACATGATGTACTTAAGCTACACATTTTTTTTAGCATTTTGTGTACACTAAAATTCTCATGTTGTGGAATATATAGCTGAATGAATGAATGAATGAATGACACTACCAGCTTAGAGGGCAGCTTGGGGAGGGAGGAAGAGAAGTCACCTGGGCTTTCAAATGGAGTTTCCAATCATGAATATTTTATGACGGCAGAAGTAGAATGTGATCCACAAAACTGTTGTACAAGAAGTAAAGAAACAAACAGTAAGCACTAAAAGATTTTTAAGTATATTCTCACTGAAAGATAATTTGGAAATAGAAGTAAAATGTTATTAGAGGAAGGCAGCCTTGCGTAACAATAAAATTAGGGGCAAAGGATTCAATGACAGGAACATGGAGAAGTGGCTTTGCAGACCTTGAACTGGTAGAGTGTAGGTGCTTTTATGTGGCCACTGATGATTTAATTATGAAATATGAAATTCTTGGCACACCCTAAAATATTTAATATTGCAAAGAAGACTGTGTCCCTTAATCTTTCTTCCTCTGCCTGGGCCCTTCCTCTTTTGTTAATCTTTCTCCACTGTCCACCCTAAGTAACACATTCAATTCTTGGTAGTACTAATATTCACTGGACAACATATCGTTTTAGCCATCAATGGAGAGATTTCTCCATGCCGACGTCAAAAACAACACAGCTGTGACTCAGCAGATTTTTGACATTTCTACCTGCAACTTCTTTACAGCTTTCTCTGAGCTGCGTGAGGTGCAAACACACGGAATGCAACACGGGTTACGCACGTGTGTGCCACGGCACTTCCCTGCCCTGCCCAGGGAGACGTGGTCAGTCCCGCAATGCCAGGATCAGGTTACAGAACCGCACTGGTAAACAACCTTGCTCAAGGCGGACAACACGGGCTCGCTAGAATTTTTATCAGCTTAAATGCACAGAAGACAAAGACGACATTTCATGGTGTTGATGTGAAGCCATGAGTGTAGTGAGAAGAAGACAAAGGCAAACGCGGTTCCCCGCTTGGTGCTGGGAGGCTCTGCAATACACATGCCCCAGCCCTCAATACACCACGGAAGTAGCAATGTCTATTTTTAGCCCTCTGCAGCTAAGGAGGGCCACCAGGCACTTTCGCGCAGTAAGACACAAAGGACAGTCTTTTCCAGTGTTTCTCGATAAATCAGAATTTTCCTCCGTGATAAGAGAGCTTCTCATGGAGAGTCCTCCACTGCCCACCCTAGAGACCCCCTTCCCTCCCCAAGCTGCGTAGTATTTGAGGCAGAGGAAAGGAATTTACTCAGGAGTGAAATCTTATTTGGAGAATATTTCTGAAGTCAAAGCTTTTTTATTTTATTTTTTTAATTTCAGAGTATTACAGGGGTACAAATGCTTTGGTTACACATATTACCCTTGCCCTACCCGAGTCAGAGCTTCAAGCGTGTCCATCCCCCAGACGGTGCACACCGCACCCATTAGGTGTGAATAAAACCATCCCCTCCTCCCCTCCCACCTGCCCGACACCCGATGAATGTTATTTCCATATATGCACTTGAGTGTTGATCAGTTAAAACCAATTTGATGGTGAGTCCATGTGGTGCTTGTTTTTCAATTCTTGGGATACTTCACTTAGAAGAACGGGCTCCAGCTCCATCCAGGATAATACGAGAGGTGCTACATCACCATTGTTTTTTGTGACTGAGTAGAACTCCATGGTGTACACATACCACATTTATTAATCCACTCATGGATTGATGGGCACTTGGGTTGTTTCCACATCTTTGCAATTGTGAATTGTGCTGCTATATAAGGTCAAAGCTTTAAGATGAAAAATCAAGAACGGGTTGCTCAATTGCCAAATCTACCAGGTTCTGAATACCTGAGGTGCCTTCATAGATATACCTGGCCACAGACTGGACCATACTAAGATAACACTGTTCAGTCTCGACTGCCCTTTGGGTGAACATTCATTCATTTCACCACAGAAATATTCTGACATTATTAACAACTCTCAGCCATGATTCTAAGTGTGTTATATAAATAAACACCACACAAGCCTTATTATCATCCCGAACTCAGAAAAATTTCAAATTCCGAAATGCACTTGGTCTATGGACGTCAGGTGGTTAGAAGCACCATTGACAATCTCAGGACGCTGTGCCTGCTTGCAAGGTGGGTGCACCCTTTCCATAGCAGGTCTAGCGTGGTGGGCTTTTCCTCCAACACTGAGACAGATCTTTGTTTCTCCAGCCACGTTC